>VZTG01008664.1:972801-1095976 GCA_013397845.1 Melanocharis versteri | reverse complement strand
CAGGGACAGCCCCGCCGGGCGCCCGGGGTGGCTCGGCGCGGCCGCGGAGGGGGCGATGCGATGCTGCCGGCGCTCGGCGGGGAGGACGCGGATGGCGGAGCGCTGCCCGGGCAGGCGGGTCAGGCGTCTGTCCCGCGCCGGCCGATCTGCTGTTCCTCTTGGAGCTCCGTCAGTAGGCTGGCAGCACTTTTGTGGTGCGGATGTAAACAGGGCTGCGAGTAGAGTGGGTGTCGTTCACGCGTTATTTGTCCTAAATTTAGAGGGAAACATTCTGCCTGTTCATTAGTAGTTAAAATAACACTATTTTTTTTTTTTTTTTTTTTTTTTTTTTTTTTTTTTTTTTTTTTTTTTTTTTTTTTTTGCCCCTGAAGGATTCGGTTATTCCATAAAAATGCTTCCTGTATTATATTTTCCTAAGGGTATATGGGTCTTTATCTCTGACGTGTAATAAACTTCTCTTCATCCTTCTCTAGTGCCATTAAAGCCACAAGCCCTTTGTTGTAAAAGTATACTAATGAATAGAAATGTTACAACAAGAACAGAAGTCTTGTGTTTTCCCTTCATCATGCATCATCCATTTTAATTAGACGAAAGGGTGGTGAGTACTGTGACAAGAGTCTGGAATTAAAATCATTAATTGATGTCAAGCTGACGAGAGACTGCTAACATGAATTTACTGACAGCAGGAAAGAAATTAACCTTATTACTTTATTTAGTACATTGGGACTATTTATTATATTTTCCTATGTAAGTTCAATGTGTTCTGTTAGTGATGATAGAGAAAGACAAATAATTAATAAAACCTACATAAAGTTTTATTACCTCCTATCAATGACATTGGGATGAAAACCACATCAATAATTTACAAAAAACAAACCCACCACATCCTTCTAATCAATGTAACTCATCAAAACTGTTGCAGCAATATTTTTGATATTTTAAATGAGTATAACAGGCTGTGCTCTCTAGCCAAGTAGGATTGCAAAAGTGATTTGATTTAAAACCATGCCTTAGTTTCTTAATGTCAGTGTTGCAAAAAATGAAACATATTTTCTGCAGCAATGACATTGATTGGAATAACTGTCTGGTTTGATCATCATTGGAAGGTCAGCCTAACAAAGACGAGTTTTAATGTTAAGCATCTTTATTCTTTAGATGAAAGAGTACAGCAGTGTCTTACAGAATGACAGCAGCATCCTATAGATAATTTGTGACCCAAAGGTCATAATAAAAGAATAGAGGGAAGGTCATCCTGTAGTAAAGGCCATCTGGAACTGTTAAAGTATCAGATGGAGTAGGGGGCTGAACAGCAGGACACTCTTGGTGTCTTTCCAGATTTCCCAGAGAGACCATAATATTTTTATTGGAAAACCCCAACTTTTTTCCCCCTGAAGCAAAATATTTTCATCGACCAGTTTCATCTTACTTTAAGGAAAAAAGACAACATACTGTGATAAGGGAAGGATTTTTGTTTCTTACGTTGCCTAAGAGTTCTCTGTGTTTTTGAAGTAACTCAAAGGTTCAGCTTTACTTTTGCTGCTGCTGCTGTATTTTGATGCCACTTAACAGCTTTCAGAAACTGTTACCTCTGAAACCATTATTACTGCAAATCTTCAGAATATAAGTAAAGTTTTCTGTTAAAACTTTCACCTTCTTCCCATCCCATAGCAGAGGAGAGGAAAAATTCCTCAGTGATCAGAAAATCAGAGCAATATGTTTCTCATTCTCACTTATTTTGTGATGGGGTCTGCTTGTCTCAGTTTCATTGAGATTTGTAGCATTGTTTTGGGCAGTGGTTTTTTACATAATGAATGAGGGTGCAGGATATGAAAAAAAAATCAATGGCAATAATTTTTGGAAGAGAACACGGAAGTGCATGTGAATATTGAGCTTTGGAAAAACATTTCAGGCCAGTTCCACTTCATAAAAATACTGACTTTGGGAGATATGTAAATTGAAGCCTTTGTAGAATAATATTTACTGGAGTAGTTTTTTAAACAAAACACCGTATATTCTCTTAGCTACATACTGTAAGTATATGCTTAGACATCATGCTAAAAGTATATTTTCTCTATTATTTCTCTATAGTGATTCAGCACATTGCACTGGGCAAAGCCTGGCCAAGTCCCTTGCAATATATTAAAAAAACATAATTTAGGTGATCTTTATGATATTCTGTGTTACAAATTAGTTTAAGATGTCTTTCAGATCATATAAATTCAGTGCTCTTAGACATATCAGTTCAAAGTAAGGGCATTAAAATGTTTCACTTCAGAATGCCAAGAACTTTAGGCTAAGGCAGCAGCATGTCCTCTGATGTCATATGAACACTCCTTTAGTGGCAGAGTTACTGCAGCAAAGACTTATTTGAGAATTAAAATGGTTGTCCCATAGTTACTAACTTACTGAACTTATTCTTGCTGAATTGAACTCAAAACCGATCAGGTTTTCCACAGTGCACTACAGGACTCTGTTTGACAGTAAAACAAGGCATTAATCCTACTCCTTTTTCTAATTCTTAAATACAGCAGCAAGTATTTGACTAGCCAGAAAGACACCTAATGATGCATTCGTAGCAGGCAGGTCGATCCTCCCTCCACATCACAGCTGCAACCCTTATTTTGTAACCAGTTACTAGAACAAACCTTTTACGAGTTTTGAGACACCTGGCTCTGTTTCTGGCCGTGCTGTAGATTTGTGCTCTCAGTACTGTGACCCAGTAAGGTTTTAGAACTGAATCCTCAGAGGTGTTGTAGGTGTGAATTTGTGGGTCCTGAGCTAAGATACTAACTTATAACCTATATTCTTTATTGGTTTTTTGTTTTTTTTTTTCCTTTTCTTTCATCTTCAGTGCATGAGATTCACATAATCCTTGCTTTGTTGTGAGGTTTTTCATTGCGTTTTTTTGTCGCTTCATACGGTTCCATTTTCCAACTTCAGGATTAGGCTGTTTTAAACGTAGTACTCTAGAAACACAGAACAATGGGCCTGAAATAGAACTAGCAGCAGAATTTTGTGCCCACTTTTGTTACTAGGCTTCAGCTAGAGGAGCACGGCTGGTGGATAGGCTCAGCTCAACCAGCTGATAACAGTATCGTAGCTCGACCTCCAGTTGCTGCCTGCAGTGTCTGGGGATGACTGATTTGATCCGTGGTGTGATGTGTGGTACTATTTGAGATGCGGTGTGCCTGTGTCATTTTTTTCTTGCACACGCGGGAACAGCTGCTCCTTATGCCTCTAACTGCAGAATTCAGATATTACCCACCAGTGCTGCTTTCTGAAATTGTTCTCCAGTTGGGGAAAAAAAATGTATGGGAAGAAATGGTCCAAGCAAGTCTACATGAAGGAGGAAACCAGAGCTCTTAAAGTGAGGAGGGATGAAAGCAGGAGCTTGTGTTTCAGCAATAGTTGAATATCATGATCTTCTTCCTTTCTACTTCAGTCCAGCAAAAGAGCTGAATAGGACATTAGAGCCGAGGTAATCTAATGATCAGGGCCCTGTTGTCATAGGTGTAAATATCAGCCTTTCTGGCCAGTTTTGTTATGCAAAAGAAAAACTAATTTCCATTTTACTTTCAGACAGCAATGATGTTCTTTGAGGCAGTATGGTTCCCAGAAGGGTAGCAGTCCCAGTTGCTCGTTTGGGTGATCCTCCACTGCTGGGGTCACTGATCCTTGGATGAGACATGAAAATAAGGACAAAAAAATTCAGTCGTGGTAGTGTTTGTTTTGGAGACAGGAGGACCTATACTGCCTGTGTACCTGAAACATTCTCCTTTGGTTGAAACGTTCTTTAAAAAAAGCACAGCAGACAAACCCTCCACCCCAAAACGTGGCAGACTGTTAACTGCAAAGTAGGCTGAAAGCTACATTGAAGTGTAAGTAAGATAATTTGCAGTTTTTTTAACTCAACATAAGCAAGGATTTTCACTTGTTTACTGCAACATCCAAGAAAGCAGGTTTGAGATACTTTGCTGAGGGGAAGTGTCTTCACTTTGGAAAGACAAAGGGTGAATCAAGAAGGTCAGGAGATAAGGAAGGATGGGGGTGAAATATATGAGAGATTCCACAAGGTTAGAGGAAATAATTTTAATGTCTCCTTTAGTTTCATCAATGTCACTTGATTTCAAATTGGTGTTTGCACTTCACCTGCTCATATGCATAATATTTACTTTCTCTCCTGCATTTTTTCATTTCTTTACGTCTTCATTTGTATTTTGCTGCCTTCTTTAATAGCCTTCTTTAATATAACTCCTTATAAAAATGAGCATAATGTTCTCTTCTTAATATATTAGAGCACTTAAAGTAATCACCTTATCACCTTTATCCTTCACCTTTTTTTCTTTTTTAACTGCAGCCCTCCTGGGTTGTAGCTCATTAAACGTTTTTGAAATTCTCATGCATCTCTTCTGATTTGAGGAGGGGGGATCTTCAGAGAGACAGTAAGTACTATCACATATTCTAATTGGCAGATAGGCTGTGATTGTTGAAGGAGAAAGAAAATTAAGACTGTCTGATTATGTAGATACATTTCTTTAATTTAGAGATGATGGGCAGCCTTTAAAAAAAATTGTAGTCCCTGTTAGATTTCTCAGCTGTTGTAGAACCAATACGTAGGAAATACATGTATGTAAAATTTCTATGTAGGTGCAGAATTATAGATCTTTAGGAGAGACCGTGTCACTTTTTCAAGGTAGGATCTGCAGGGTATGCCATTCCTGCAAGACGTTTGTTTCATCCTGTTTTTTTTGTTTTGGTTTGGTTTTTTTGGGGTTTTTTTGTTGGTTTTTTGTTTTTTTGTGGTTTTTTTTTGGAGGGGGGGTTTGTTTTTGTTGTTGTTGTTGTTGTTTTAGGTTACAGTAAACTCTACAGCTTCCTATGGCAGTCTTTTCCACTACCTTTTGTTTAGTAAGTTGCCCTGCTCAGAGTATCTAAACTCATTTATTCTTGCTTCAGTTAAATACTTAACACTTTATTTTCCTCCAGTGTTTGGAGACTGCTATGTCCCCACTCCATCTTTTTCTTTCCCAAACAGCTTGATGTTGCTGACTCATATATGTTACCCAGTAGAACTTCCAGATCCATTCCTGAAAAAGCAACTCTCAGATTTTTTCTCTACTTTTAATTGATTGTTTAATTATTTGAACTATGTAAATTGCCTTCTAGTTGCTGTTATTTGAATTAATTCTATTTTTGAAATCTATTCTGTTTTTCAAGAACATTTGAAATGTTAATCCTTTCCTCCAAAGTTCCTTCATTTGGGTTTTCTGCAGATTCAATTGTGTCCTAATTAATAATGGAAAACCCTGAGTAAATTCAGGGAGTGATCCACATAGAAAATATCTCAATCTGTCCATTCTGGTAACTGTGAATCTATTCTCTAGATAGTCTGTAGGAGCAGCCTTGTTCAACCTATTGCATCCATCCTGTAGCTGTTTTTCTTAGCCTGGGACTTTCTGCTCTGTTCACAAGGCTGTTTCCCATGTTTTAGAAGGGAATTTGACTGACTTAACCACATCTGTTCTTGATAACTCTATGGGGACTACTGCTTGTCCCATTATCTCCTCTGTGCTTACCCGTAGTTTACTTAAGAAGGGGTTGAAGTTAAACTCATGAGTCTTTAATTCTCCTCTTTCTCTATGTTTGACTTTTTCTAGTTTTTTGGTATTTTAATTGTCCTCAACAAGTTCTAGTTGCTGAAAAAGTCTGAGGCTTCCTCAGACAGTTGTGTGTTTTAGATGAAGTTCAACTACCTTAACCAGTTTCTAGCTACTTTTTTTGCTGGTACATTGAAGATATTTTTGTTATTGGTGGTAGTCAGTTATGCTGGTCATCTGCTTGCAGTCAGCCATTTCAGTGAAGACAGATGCGAAGAAAAAAACCATTAAGCCTTAGGTCTCCTCAGCATCATCTGTCAATATCCTTCTCTCACTGCCACGCAGAGGAGCAACCTTTTCTTTGCTCTTCCTTTTACTGCTAATGCAATTACGCAATGATTTATTGTCATCTTTAAAGCTTCCTGCTACTTTTATTTCACATTATGCCTTGGCCTGTCTGATTTTGTCCCTGTATGCTTGTGCAAACTGACCACATTTTGCTTGTGTTTCCTTATGTGTCTGAGGTCAGAGGGTGGTCGTATTTCAGTCGACTGGCCGCATGTATATCTATAGCTGATAAGGCAGTATTATATTCTACATAGCAGTGTTTTCTGACTTTTTTTTTTTTTTAATATGCTTAAATTTTGAGTGAAATGGGGGGAAATGAGGAAGAGGAGGTGTCTTTCTTATTTACAAGCTACTACTGTTGGTGGCCATGATTATCCGTTGCGCACAGTGATCCTTCGGAATGATTTTCCCAGGAAAGCAGATGGCTTTGCTGAGAGGTGGTTATAACTGTGATAACTGACTAGCTCTAATCATGGTAAGAAAAGCTAAGTGTCATATGCCGGTTCAGAGTGAAATCACAGTAATGCCTATAATCAAGGTACCCTCATTAGAACGGTAGTTGTCAGAAAAATTCTGCTTTGCTCCAGACAAAGGTCAGAGAAAAATACAGGAGAGGACAAACTCCCATATTGACTTGATTGCCAAAAATTAGAAAAAGGGCCATTAAAGCCCTGAAGGCAGTTGAGGAGGTTGGGGGAGGAACAGTGAGACCTGGTGTGCTGTGCCTGCAAGGTATTTTTCACTGGCGGAGAAGGAGGGGACAAATTTGACAAGATCTGGCTGCTGTCCAATGCACTTTCTGACCTCTTTATTAGAAATGATATCTGGCAAAAATTGGACTGAATGTGTTCATCCCGCTGGACTAACTCGAACAAGCTGACTGGCTTTATAAACGTGTCGTTGTTTTTCTCTGTTTCCAATCCATCATCCCAGCGCATGCCAGTCTGATGGTAGAAGAACTGAGAACTGGCAGCCGTGAATGGCTTGTCATTAAGCTTCTGTCCTTACACAATGCTGTTTCTATCCTTAATAAACATTGTCAGCCATCTCACATATGTGGTACTGCAAGCATTCAATACTGATTTTGTAAATGAGTGAGCCTCGGTGGAAAAGACGAGGGTGTGGATTATCATTTGGGCAATAGCTGAATCCTGGCAGCAGCAGGAGGATTAATTGAATTGACCAAGCAATTGCACACCAGAAACAGCAGCCAACTTTTTTCTGCTCTTAGGGGAGGACATTGCTGCCATTGCAATGGCAAATGTAATGTACTAGCCATGAATCTCCTTCCCATGTTGTGTTCGTCAATTACAGTAAGTAGTGATTTTTTTGCAAGGACCTAAATCACTAATATGAAAAGATCCAAACAAAGGAGGCTGAAGGTCCCAAGGGATTTGGTATATATTTATAGTTTACTCCTAACTTTAGATGAAATTAGGGTTGATACATTTTGACAGCTTTGCTTATTCACTTCTACCAACAACAGCTCATCCAGCTGCACGGATTTGACTTTCCCTGTTGCAGAAAAAAGTTTAGTTCAGGGAACTGCTGTAAACACTTAGCTCAGGGTGGAATTGAATCTCAAATTAATATGATTATTTGGTACCCACATAGGAGTTACATGGCTAAATGCCCTGACAGGCTACTCAACACAGCTGGTAAAGCCTGGAGAAGGGTTTGGCTTCACCTTAAAATGGCCGCGTTACAGATGTTCGACTGAACTGTGTCCTGGACCATGCAGCAGCTGCCCAATGTGACTGAATCTTGACCAGCTCTCCTGGGAGTTCAAAACATACCTTGGTACTTAAATTTAGGTGTCTAAAATGGTAGTTGCCTTCATCTGAAAGCTGAGTATCACTCACAGTTTTTAAGGGAACGAGGTAGCTGCTGTTGGCTGGGGACAGCCATGCAAAAGCTTTTGCCTTCCTTTTGTGACCACCATTTCATGTGCGTAGGAATTGCTGTACAATGGGTATGTCTATCATTACTGGATTAGCTTGCAATGAAAAGCTCTTCTAACAATTATAGGAAGTTCTGCAGCTAACAATATTGTCATTTGAAGCAGTTATCATTAGCTTTTGAATTGAATGGCACACAAATGCATGAGGATAGTTTATACTTACTGAACGTTATAATTTGAGTCTCAAAAGCATGACAGTGCTTTGTTGACATTTTCAGTATTAACACTTCAGCAGGAAGGGTTTAGAAACTTCTTGGGATAGCTTTTGTATTTTTGAAAGTTCCGTTTCATTTAAACACTGAAAAATTGATTAGCAGTTTTTGCAAAAACGCTTTGACGATGAAAAGAGTTATGTGAATGTTAAGCATTATTATTATTATAAAACCCCCACACAATCCTTAGGAAGGCCATAAATCCTCAAAATTAGTTGATCTGAAATCTCAGACATATGCATTTTTATTGTGCCATGTCACGAAGGAATACAATTCAGTGAAGACAGCTTAATACACTCGTTCACATTATTAAACCGAAGCACTGTGGTCAAACACTTCTCCAGATACTGGATTTCATTAGCGGGGGTGTTGCTGATTAGGGCTGAAGTACAGAGTGAGTTCTAGGTTCTCATCTGTTCTGCACAGTGTGTTTACATAACCATTTTAATCTTCCCCACAACAGTCTGCACTGGCATTGATGTGGTATGTGCTAACAAATGATTTAGGGCGTATCAAGCATACACACACACGAGCACACAGAGAGGCCAGCATAAAATACAGCATCACATTAAGTTCAGGTCCTTATATAAAAATATATTCAGAGTTAAAGGCTATTATAATTCAAAAGGGATAGTGCAGTATTCAGCTGAGAGCTCTTATTCTTTTCAAGAATATGCCTACATATTTTTCCCTAGTCGTTTGGTTCCTTCAAGTAGAAAGACATAATGTTTAAATGTGGTATGTCCTTGAAAAGGCAAATGCAAACATATTTTAAACAAAATTCAAAAATATGTTAAGCAATCGAAATACCTATACTTTTGTAATATGAAAGTGGTAGCATTTTCATACTGGCTTAGATGTAAGGCACAAAAAATAATTAAGAGAAAAAAACCTGAACATTCTGGGTTTTAGTATAGTCGGACATCTTATACCTTTGATTTCAGTGCTATCCTTTGTTAAATGTTATTGCAAACGGTTAGTGGGTACTTTGTTTATAATTAACAGGAAGATTAATGTGTTTAGACTCTGATTTTTAATACAATGTATGTGTATTAATACGTTGTACTAGCAATTGTAAAAAATACTCTAAAAATTTTCCTGGTGGATGTGAACATAGTTACTTGCATAACACTTCAGCAATCAGTTCTTTCCCACTTGAATGGGAATAAGTTTCCCTCATGGAGCCATGCATGGGAAAACCTGAATGCTCTGGCTGCAAATGGCTCAGCATCCAAACTATTAAAGAGCCAATAAGCAGGTGCAGGAGAAAAGGTGGTTCACATGAAACAGGGAACACTCCTGTCTGCACCTGTGGGGAGTGATGTGATCTTCATGGTCAAAAGTTACAGAAGTTCACCACCCTCTCCCATAGCAGTTCCTGTAACAAGGGTGGATATCACTAGTAACCACCAGGTAATTCTGTTTTATAAGCACTTCAGGTAACAGTGTTTTCTTCTGATTGAATTACTCTATGTCATGTATTGTTATACTCTCTGATTTCATGCACTGAAATTTTGGTTATCTAAAATAACTAGATTTTTTCTTTCAAATTACTGTCAGACAGTGTTCCCATATGTGATGACAAATTGTCCATTTAAAGGAAAATTAAAGCTACCAATGTCTAGGTAATTTCTGATTTCCTTTGCTTCTCTCATTCAGAGGACAAATATCAGTAGATAAATACATTTCTTCATGGGGCAATTAATACGGTATTACAAATTGGAAGTTAAACTACAGTGAGAAGAATCAACATGCACAAGTGATTTTCAGACCTGCTTTTCCTCCTACATAGATACCTTCCAAGTGATTAGGGCTGTAACACTTCTGAATGACAGCTTTGGGGTATAGGAGAATGTAAAATATATCTTTTTATTTTAAAATAGGCCTGCAAAAACCCTGTTTAAGTTTGAAATGAGTTTTGGATTTAAACTTGAGTCCCTCTCCACTGTAAATTAAACAAAAAATAATTCCAGTCTGATGTTGCTGAAATTGTAGAGGAAAATTCTCTCAGCTGACTAGTGTTATAGTTTTCACTTCCATTTTTCCCTATTAAAATAAAAAGCAACCAGTAAAGAAAATAATTTTGTATTTGCAACATTAAAAAGTTATGTTAGTTTAAATTGAACTTTTTTTTTTAAATTTTTTTTCTTTTCTTTTCACTGTGACTGAACATAACTTGGGCATGTAAGTGAATCAGTGAACCATCAATGTAGATGGCTCTGGCTGTTGAAGATAATTCAGTCAATCAGTTGTATCCCAAATCACTATCCATGGTCAATACTTTCAGGATTTGTGGAGGAAAACATGTCAGTGTATCCATGCCATCCTTGTATTCCCTTCTTTTTTATGGTGACCTTTGTTAGTGTAAGGGAACAATTTGCTTGGGACTCAGTGTGAGGAAGAGACAGTTCTAGTATTCACATACCAGGGCTGGATTCACGTGCTTGAGCACAGGTGACTTGTGTCATTTGGACTGTCACAGTCTCTGAGACTCCAGCGTGGCCTGGGGGAGTCCTTGCCCAGCAGCCACAAGTCCATCAGGATTGCCTGGGGATGTCAGGTGGCCAGAGCTGCTTGTGTTTGAGCAGCTGAGTCAAGGCTGGGTATCCAAGCTCCCGAGGAAGACCTAAGCAACAGTATCAAAAGTGTCTCTAGAGTGACTCCTTTCATGCTCTGACACATGGATGGTTCCTAACTCTGGAGTCTGCTGCCGACAGCTCCCGGCCACCGTAAGGGGAGCCTGCACTCGTGGCTGCTCTGAGCTCACCTACTGCTGGAACTAAGATCTCATGTCTTTATCTGCAGTCTGATCCCACCCTTTGTGTATACCCTTTTGTTTTTACAAATCTAATCTTGAAGGCGCCATTTTAAAATTTCTGAGAATGTTGAAGTTACCTATTTTTAAGGCTTTTCTATTTTCAGAAGAGTTGAGGCTTTCTTTCAAGAGACAGAGGCTTTGAATAGGCTGCTGGTGTTAAAAGTTGGCGAACAAGATGTCTTTGGAAATGGCTTACAGCAGAGATGCACAGAGCTGTAGTCTGCATGGATGGATGCTGTCACACTGCAGCCATGGCTGTAGTAGATGAAAAAGGAGCACATTTTACTAATGGAAGGGAGGAGGCAGCTGAGTGCTTCATTTTGCGATGATGACAGAGCATTAAATTGGTTTGGGGTGGCAGTGTAAAGGGGGTGTGTGGTCAGTTCGCTGTGCATATGTGTGTGCAGTATATCAAATTTTATTAAATACCAAAGGAACTTTGAAGCCCAGATCAAATTTTTGTCATAGCTTTATGTGCTTTTGAAAATATGACCTGTGCTCAATTTGTGCTTGTCAGATTCCTAAATGTCATCTGTTTCTATCTGTCACTTTTTATCATACAGCTAAATTAGTGCACCTAGATATAAACCCTGTCCAGCATCACCTTTCATTTGTAACTTTAACACAAGGCACATGTTTTTACTTCCTGGGGAGATGCAGCCTGCTTTTGAGAGATGCTAGATTCAGTTTGTTTATATTTTTTAAAAAGCATGCATGTCTCAAAGGAATAATACAAGAATCTGCTTCTGCTGTTTACTGCATGCATGCAAACATAAATATATCCGTGTATTCTATCCCTACACAGTTTTTTTAAATTCTGAAAAAAATACTATTTTTGTAGTATTATGCTAAGAAAGTACATTGAAAATCCTCTCTAAATACATGCATTAGAATCATTAAATCTGGTAAGTTTTGATGGAGTACAATACAATATGGATGGTGTCAGGCAGTTCTCAGACAGGTCAGGTAATAGCACAGGCATCATAAGATGCATGAAAGGATAGATTAACTCTGTTTATCAGCAGCTATGGCTAGTCATTATTTAGCTAATAATGAAGCAAAAGACCGTGGATAATCAGACGTACTCCTTAAAGACCAGTGTTGATTGTAGCATTGTTTCAATCTAGGCTTCAATGTCCAAGGTAAACTTGAGACTTCATGGCAAACTGAAACTGGAAACCTTCACTAGTTTCCATTAAGACAGGCTACCTGAAACGTCTGCTAACTGTGGCTTTTAAATGCCTCAGGGGGGACACCCATCGGTTTCAGCCTTCTTTTAATTTTTCAGAATCCAAGCGAAAACTCGAGAATTTCGAGAGAGACAAGCTCGGGAGCGTGACTATGCAGAGATCCAGGATTTTAACCGGACGTTTGGCTGTGATGCGGATCCAATGTACGCTGGGATCGCTGCCTATGACTCTCCAAACAGCGGCACGATAGCGCTGAGTGCCCGACCACAGAGCCCCAGGGAAGGGCAGACGGTGGAAGCCTTGTACGCCCAAGTGAAGAAACCACGGAATTCAAAGTCTTCACCTGTAGACAGGTAGGCACCACACATCAATCAATCCACCCTCTCAAAACCTGCCCTTGTACTGCTTTTGTCATGGGAGATGGTTGTACATCAATTGGAAAGGCAGAGCTGCATTTTTATTAATGGCTTTTTAAAACCTTTATGTAGAACAGTATCGAACTCACTTAAACCTATTACAGAATGGGAAGGGAAAGTTGTTTTCTGCAGAGCAACTACATTTCTTCTCTTTCTTCAAATGGTTTGAAATTTTGGAATCGCTGTTATGTATCATTGGAATTAAATTCAAATTTTTAACATAACCAGGTTTATTTATCAAAGCTCTAACGAATATGCTTGTGGAATACAACATTTCCAATCTATTTACAGCTGTTACAAAATCTCTGAAAGGTTATTGTTGCTACAGGAAGGATAGGTTAAAGCTTACATGGATTCTAGTCCTACCATAGTCCTGAACTTCAGTCCAACAGGTTGCGCTTTTTGATTAGATAGTGTGCAAATTCCAAGCTTCAGTCATGAGTTACTCTCAGGTTGTAGCTTATGATTTGTACTCTTCCTGCACTTACATTATCTGAACTGTGTCATGGTTGTTTTTATGTTGAAACTGGACAAAATTCCGGTTTCTGTTGATGGAGTTTTGAGTTCATTTGAAAACCTGAAGCTAAAACAGGCATGTAAAATAACATGAAGTAAAAATAGTGAAAGGCAAAATTCACAGGTTTTTTTGTGCTTTAACAGTGAAAATACACCTGCATTTTCTCAGTGTTACAAAAATTTATTTTAAAATCCTAGTGCAAGACGTATTGTTCACTCATTTGGAAGTTATTAATTTAGTTCATAGTAAAGCCATTCATTTTGTTTTCTACCTCATTCTTTCCAGCAAAAAAATATTGAACTTCCAGTTAAATCAGCAAAACAGTGTCGTTACCCGCAGTGTTTGAGATCTGTATAGCTTCTACATGAGCAGTGGCATACAGCTTGCATATTCTATTCTGGGTGGTAATGAAGTCATTTGTATTTCAGCTAAATGTCTAAAACTCTTTGAGGGCTGAGGGTATTGTATTTAACCCTCCACTAGATCTATTTTGCAAAGTTTCTTTACATAATATTGAGGAAAATACATCCTCGAACATGACAAATAACAAAATCTCAGATGCATTGTGGAATGCATACATTTTTACTAAAAATCAGTAGCACAGCTGCCTTTTTGTTTTCTCAATCACACTGTTCTCTTGCATTGTGTAAAAGGTCTACTTTTCGTAGCAAATGAAAATAATTAATATATTGTGGATGTATGTACATTATTTCAGTGAGGGAAGCAAAATAATGTTAAAACATGACAGCTTCATCTGTGTCTTTGAAATTTTACATTCCTTAGCCTTATATTGGCTGGCACTGGTGTACCCAGGTGCCTGACATTTCAGCACTTTTGTGCCTTTGGAAATCAAGATAGCTTGGTTGGATATGTCTGCCACGTGGTGACTCTCATGGCTGTTTTTGTTAGACCAAAGGCAGTGTTTCATGCTGGAGTTGAATGGCATCAATGTCACATCAACAAAAAAAAAGTTCTTTGATGCAAACCTGGCACGGCAAAATAGGAGACCTGCGTGACCCAGCTAACTCTGTGTGGTGGCTGATAAAAGAGCCAGGAGAGAGTGAGTAAAGTGGAAGATAACGGAGTACCCGGGGAATCTGATGTTAATCAGATGGGTAGGACTGAAGAGCAGTGCAGTAGTTTTGTACATTCAGGCTGCTCCTGGAGCATGGAGGGTCCTGTCTCTCACAGCTGGATCACGCTGTGACAAAAGGAAAGACCCAGCACACACAATGGGCCTGAGCAGAGGGATAAAACCCAAGTCGGGTACTAGAAATGGGGCATGAAAAACCACCCTTAGGCCTGTGGTAAAGGGGGACGTATTTAACAAGAAACATCCAGAAAGACATTTAATTCAGATGTAAAATTATTATTATTTGCTATAAATGTACTCTGAAATACCTGTTCAGGGATCTGAGGCATGAAGGTCTGGTGTATGGGGTTTTCTTTCTTCTCTCTCCTCACACCTTTATTAACAACCAAGCTGTGGATATGGTGAATCCCGCCTGGTTCCAGGAGACGTTCTGGGGAATGTTGCAGTGATGTGCACAATCTCAGGCTCAAAGTTACCTCTCCTAGAAGCTGGGTCTGTACTTTGGGCCCAGTGCTGAGAGAGTATATCATAGAATCATGTAATAAATAGTTTGGATTGGAAGGGACCTTAAAGATCACCTGGTTGGGCACAGAGGAGGTGTAACAGCTGTGAGGGAGCAGCTTTCAGTCGTCCTTGAGGTATGTGAAGGATGTCTGGGAGCTTGATCATTGTAATATTCAGCAGGAGAGCCTGGATTGTGGCTGAGGTACCTTCCCAAAGGCTGCTCTGTCTTTTACAGGCTTTATCTTCGATATGTTACGAAAGCATCATCTGAGCATTGTTTTAAGAATCAGTTGTGACCATGTGGACCTGAGGTGCTTGTTAGCTGCTTTGTCTCCTTGTCTGTAGAATACCTGGCTCCTCACCTCATGTGCATTGCGACTTGTTTCTTGCTATCCCTTTCCAGCAGTGAGACCTTCCTCTTTCACTTGGCATGTCCTATGATGCCCCTTTTGACACCAAGCATCCAAGTGCCTCTGCTCAAGGCTCTTCTCCATGGAGCTCTCTTCTCTGCAGTCTGATTTATCCTCATAATGCTACAAGAAATTTGATGAGAAATAGTTGGTTGCAGTTCTGCATCCTTAAAATATTGTGTACATGAGTACCTGTGGTGAGTGTTATTTTTAGTGTGTTTTACTCCTTTGCCGTCCATCCTTTCCTTTCCTCTGGATGTTTCAGAGGTTACCCAAATAGAAACAGTTGCTTCCAGCCTTTGTGGATGGGAAGGGAAATCATTCACAGTGTGTTACCCTTGTGCTGAACTGCCAGGAGCTGGTAATGGCCAGGCTGTCTCAAATCTTTAGCACGTTCATATTAAAAGCAGCATTGTTTATATGGGAAATGTTATTTCTATTGAAGTTTGGTGCTTAGTGCCAAACAAAATTTGACATTTAAGTATGTCCAAAAGGTTATTTAAAAGTCTGTTACAAAGGAGCCTATAACAAAATGTCCTGCAATAGTTTGCATACCATTGCTGAACACTTATGACAAATTTTTCTGTAACTTGTAAGAGAATTACTGCGCCTGTGTGTGAGGCCTTGTCAGGGTTTGTTTTTCTTTAATATTCCCTCAACTTCTCTATTACTTTCATCAACACATGCCACCAACTGTTGTAAGTCTAACTGTATCATGGCAAATAGTGAAGAGCAAAGTGGAGGACAAGTATGTAAACTACTCATCAGTGTAGACAGATAGTACAAAACAGTAAGAAGCACATGGTTATTCCTTAAACTTTGTCTGTCCATTTCTCTAAATAGAAAGTAGATCGTATAATGTCAAAATACAGCAAAGGAGAAAAGGATGTTAACACACTCATTGGAGACACGCACAGCTACGTGTGTGTAAATGACAGTGTTTTACCCAGTTTTACCAACAATGGCTATTAAAAAAATCCAGCCTGTAAATAGTAAGTGTTACTCAAATATATCTGTGCAGGACTTGAAACTGATTTAGAATTACTTTAATGCTGATTTGTATTGCATCAAAGTTCAGTTATTAAAGGATATTAGTGGGCTTTAGAGGGGAAAGTGTTGCTTGCTTGATTGGTTTGGTTTTTCAGTGATCCTATCAGTTAAAGATGTAGCACTAAAAAAGTTTTTCTGTTCTTTATCCTAGAGAATCAAAGCAGATTGTCTTTCTTAACAGAGGAGTTTATTGCTCAGAAGAAAGGAAGCTCTAGCAATAAATAAATAAATAAACAAAAAGATAAATAAGTTGGAAGAGACTGATGATCAGCATAGCTCCATATACATGAGCTGCCCTTGTGACATCAGTTCCATCCAATGCACCGATAGCAAACAGAGACAGGCTGCTAAGAAGTTTTTCATTCCTATGTTAGGTATTAATGGAGTGAAGCAGAGGTGGAATGTGTAATCTATGTTTATTTTACCATTCGGGAAAGAGGTGTCTCAAGAACATAGTTCTTGAGAATAAGGCTTTCAGCTTAGCTGAAAAATGTCTCTCGTATGTTTCGCATCACAGAGAAGAGAAGCTGCACAACTGATCAATACTGCTTTTCATGTAGATGACAATGATGCCATACAGTGGGGCTTTTTGGGGATCACCTGACATCCATAGCTGAGCACGATGTAGAAAGACAACTCCTAATGGCTGTCACTCTGTAATCATTTCCCACCAAGAGTGCATTGTCCTGAAATAAAATTGAAATAAAATGGGCACTGTGCCACTGTAAATCTAAATAGCTTGAAAATAGTAGGTTAGACTCCTCCAGCTTGCTGAGGACATTTTAATGGAAACATAAATACCATAATCATATGCTTTTTGCATGCATTTTGCCATTAAAAGAAAAAAATCTTCATTTTAGAAGGGAGACCTTTATGAACTGGTTTATTTTCTATCAGGAGTGGAATCAAGTTATGTCAAAGGAATATCTGGGAACTGAAAATAACCCCACTTCCTTTAACTGTCATCTGCTCAGTGCAAAGAGGCAAGATGCAGTTTTTCAGGTTGGGTCACATACTTCGCTTGCTGCTTTTCCAAAAAGAAAGGGAGAACATTTTATTAAGTTGTTAACTTTGATTCTCTCAGTAATATCTTTGTGCTTAAATTGGCATGAGAGTAATGAAACCTGGAAACTGCATAGAAACACTCTAATATAATAAAAGAATATGTAAAAAGTGAAATAAGCAGACCCTGTCTTTCTAGTGTGTATAAAATAACTCTTAGCAATAGCAGAATGGGTCATGAAAGCTATGAAATACTATATTGCTGTGCTTGGATAAATATTTGTTAAAAAATCAGGCTCTTGTGCAGCTATATTAAACTTCTTTATTAGTAGTGTCAGTCACAGGAGTGTTCTTAAGTCTGTGGGATCATTTATGTGTAGGAATCTGAGCTTACTGCCAGGCCCACCAGAGATAGAGACAGGAGTTATTACTCAGGGTGAAGCATCCTGTAAATGCTAGGATGTTTCTTAGATGAAGAGATTTTTTGATGGTTCTGGAAGTTGACTTGAAGAGCACTTTCATGAAGGGAAAGGCCACGGCACTGCAAACCATCTATCCAGTGACATTTAAAACCTGCAGAGCTGTGCAGAAGGCTAACAACCTATATTGAATAAGATTATGAGTAAGCTCTTCCCTCCTACCTCTGTTTACTTCTCTTTGCTGATCTGGAAGTGTTTTCCTATCTCCTGGATCCCTTGTTCTTCCCTGTTTATCACCCTCTGCCATCAGAGCCCTGCAGATACCGTGCTACAGGGGAAGGTACCACTCATGCAGGTAAATATGTTGTGAATACTCAGTCAGGTTGCAAGCTTTTCAGAGCAGGGCGCTTCTTGTTTGGCAAACTCTGTAAATAACTGGTGATGTTTCAGAAATTAATAGTCACAGGTTTTAAACCCTTACCTTCCAGTCAGGGTCACTCTTTAGTGGCCTTACAAACCTTCATTCCTGTGAGAATCTGAATTCTGGACAGACTTTCCTGGTCTAGGAAATGGCAGATATGCCATTATGGAATAATCAGACTCCCCAGGGCAACCTGCCTGGAGAGCAGTGGGTTAATGAACTATTTGCAGTTCTCTAATGTGTAGAACTGAAAATAATACTTGGAAGTCATTGAGGTATTTTTCCTCCTCTGTCTGTTATAACCCAGAGAAGGATTAGTTAGAGCCTCTGTGAGACTCTTCATGGGGTTTAATTTCACTTTAGCACTAACACATTGGGTTTTTTTGTTTCTCTATCCTTCATCCTATAAGCCAGTAATCCTTGCCCCCAGGACTGCCTAAAAATTAGCTTGGTCTCTCATAGACCTGTATATTTAGAACCCAATAGACACTATTAGCATTGGCATTTTATTATCTTAGGTTGGTTGTTTTCTTTTGTTCTTCCATCTTGATAGAATATAAGACAAGTTTTAATATAAATTCATGAGGATTTATGTAGGCTCCCTATTGTGAAAGTATGCGATTGCACTCCCCTGTTTGGGTTACCACTTTGGTGGAATAAATGGCAGACTTACAGTGAACTCTATTCAGGTCTCCCATTTTAATTACTTGAAAGTCCTGGTCTCTCTCTGAATAGATACCAAGCACTGATACTGTTGTGAGAACCACATCTTTCTCCATTTACCACAGCCAGAGTCTCACTGAAACACCGGTGGTTTCTCTTCCCCTCTCCTCTGGCCGGCTTGCCGTGTGACCTGAAGTGTGACAGCTATTTGTTTGTTTTTACAGAAGCAGCTGGAGTTAGCAACCTCTACAAATGGTTGCAGTGGGAAAATGCAGAGAGAGATAAGAGAGGTGAACTTCCCGCTCTGGGTTACGGGACCGGGAGGTGAAGAGGGGCCCACCCAAACGTGCCCTTAGAGCCCCTGTTCTGGGAGACTGCAGATGGGCACTGTGCTGGAAATAGGAGTATCTGCATAGCTGGGTGATTTTCAATTCCTTTAAGTGCAGATGAGAGACTATTTATGAAAGGGGGGTCAAAACCTGTCACTTCAATACAATATATTAGTATTTTAAATATATCGTAACTGAATTATGTGTAGTATTTTTTGTTGGTATATTAGTGCAATTTGCACACAGATGTAGATCAGTTGAGTGTTTTTTTCTTGGATTAAAAAAGAGAAAAACCTTTTTTTTTCAGATGGGAGAAGTTAATATTTAATTAAAAAAAAAGAAAACTATAATTATATGTCCTAGCATGAAACAAAACATGATGCAAAAGCTAGAAGGGGCAATGTCTCAGGCATCAAATGGTTATTGTATGGCTTGAGATTGCAGTCCAAAAACCCAGCTGTGTGTGTAACGTGCACATCTTTTTTTTTCCCACTAATGCCATCAATGCAACTTGAAGTTCTTCATCCTGAGAAAATTATGGGGAATATTTGAGTACACAAAGCTGAAAAAGCAAAGGCTTTCCCATTCATTAAATCAAGTGCTTTGATCCTACCGGTGTAAACTGCTAAAATCTGTTCTTTGCAAGTCCTACTAACCAAAATTTGGATTGCAAACTGATGTTGTGCCTCATTTGAACACCATAATTTAATCAGTTTAATTTGTTGTTGCTGTTGAATGTGGCCCTTTCTAAATAGAATACAAATTTATGATCTTTTTGTCTTTTATGTCCCTCCAGTCGACCCATCTGTTCCTCTTTGGTGAAGGATTCAGCCTTCTCCTTTCCAAGCATTTGAAGAGCTAGGGGTTTTTCATTTTAGATTTGTCTGGTTATGGGAGAGGAGTGCACAGGAAGAGCTTGGAGAGAATCCTGTGTTTTAATAAAAACTTGGCTTTTTACTTTCTAAAATTAAATATGCAATTTGAAGTTAGATCTTTAATGTAGTTTAATGGATGAACAGTAAAATATTCTTCTAATATTGGAGGGTTTGAAGGGTTTTTCCTTCTTTTCTATTTTTTTATGAATGATACCTCTTTCACAGATGAGACAAACTATATTTAGCTACACTGTTTATCCTTATGGCCAGTCTTGTTTGTTTATGTGACTTACAAATCATCCTGCTTGTGGCCAAAGTATTTTGTCACTGGCGGAAGTGGTGGAGTCTAATTGTGGGGAGGGATCCTCTGCAGTAAGCTTCAGGAAGGAAAATAGCATCACTTCATATAGGTTGCAGGGGGAAGTGGTTAATTCCTTTTAACATATTGTAAACTCATTGAATGAATGCGTTTGAAACATACCACACTGGCAGCCCTGGAAACTGAGAAATCGCTGAAAGATCGCATTTCAGTTTGTTCTTCGTTGGAAAGCTGAAAAACAGTGCTTTTCCACTCATCACTCAGAAAACAGTGTATATTCCTGCAGCCTTGTACTTCATGATATATTTTTAAAGAATTGGTTTATAAGGTGTTTGAAATCTTGTTCCTTAAGGCTCAAACACTGTGATGTGAAACATTGAAAGGTTTCTTGCATGACCTATTTTATATGATTAGGTATTTCTGAAGAACATCAGACTTATTTCTAAAATCAGACTTACTTGCCATGAAATTCTTTTCATTCTTTAAAATACCAGTGGCATTTAAATAGCTTTTCAATTTGATGTGTTCATAGCAGTCTTTCTTACATGATGGATATATCAAATGTTATTATGGTAAATAGATGGCATATTTGTAATGGATAGGTAATTTCATCTACCCGGAGTTTAGACAGTGAAATAACATATAAGACTTAATTTATGAAAGAAAAAGCAGAGGAGCAGATTTTGCTTCATTTTAATTTGTGTGTATAGTTTTGTAACAATAATGCATGGCATGCCTGCATTGCCATTGTAATAAAATTACTTCTGTGTGCAACAATTCGTTGTTGATTACAGCCTTCCCTCATTCCTAAGTTTCCATTTAAAAGGAAACACAGTACAAACTGGGATGAAAAGAGAACACATAATTTCTACTTCCAACATTTGAAAAAAGCAATTAGAATTAGACTTCGAGGGATGTGAGAACTCATGTACCTCAGACTTTTCATTTCCACTTATCTTTGGGATGGGAAGAGCTCTGACCTGGCAAACAAAGAAGGCAGAAAATATTAGCATTGGTCTTTATTTCCTAAGACATAGTTCATGGCTCATTAATAGTGGTAGTATATGATACTGGGTATTATATGCTGCAGAGAAAACAAGCAGAAGTTGCCTGTTGTTACTTTGTAATTGTGTTAGTAGATAAAGTGGAGGAAAAAAAAGAAAGAAAAAAGGAGAAAAAGAAGGTTTAGCTGTGTATTATTTTGTACATAATCTTAGACGATGCTGTGTCTGCCAGCTTAAGATAAACTCTATACATACTGGCTAAAATGTCAAATTAACCCACCTGTTTTTAGGATTGCTAAATGCCCATCAAGGAATGGAGGGTTGTGCTGAAGCTATTTTAATTAGCAAAGTGTGATTTAAAGGTTGCTAAAATCAAAAAGAGCTTATTCATTTTTCATCAATAATAATTTTTCTTAATATTTCATCAAAACCTGCTGATTCGGAGACCACCTTCTGGGCTTTGATTCATTATGACTGCAGACATAATTTAATTTTTTCCGCTTTCCTCATTCTGTGATATGCTCTTTCATCTTTGAGACATTGTTAAGATGTTTCTAACATTCACAGATTGCTAATTGATCCAACTTTTTTTAAAACTGTACTTAAGACAGAGGCTTCTCTGTGGAAACAGTTTTCCATGCATTTGCTTTTATTAATGTTTTTTCAATCTCTGTTTCTGATAAAATATAAGTTCTCAAACAGACATTGGAAATGGAGGACATGTATGGTTTTATATATGGCAAGTGAGGCAGAAGTATTGGAGATGTGATAGAGGTAGATTAAAATAGTTGGTAGAGTTATTAAGATTGTGCAGTTACTACATTAGGCCTTTATAGTTCATCTAGAACTAACCTGGTATTAAAACAGTGCTGTAAGTAATGGTTTTTTGTCTACATCTTTGGGGGATCATGGAGAAGAGCAATTATGGGAATTTATGCAAAGGCGTTTTGTGAAAGGATGTACAATTAAAAGAAATTGCTCCTTTCACTTTAGTAGGCTCTTCATCTAAGTTTTGTCTACATTATCATACTCTGGTAATTTCTAGTCCCCAAATGCATTTCTGTTACTATTTTAAGTTGGGCTTCATAACCTGTTTCTTCTTGGAAGATTTCCCTGTAGAGTAGTATCCAGAAAACTTTCTATTTGGGTGCCTTGTTAAAACAACGAGTGGTTGGTTACTCAGCATAGTGGGTTGGAGCAGTCCAAGTGCCGTGGGCTGTACCCTGATCCTTTTCCGTGAGTGGCCGGAAAATCGTCACAATCTTTGTTTTCCTTTGCTCATCTCTCCCGTGTGAAACGTGTCACACTGGGTGTGTGCACCTGCCATCTGTTCTGTGAAGGCACAGTGAGTTAGAGCAGGGCCATCTCTGTCTTTTCTTCCGTGAGGCCATTTTCCTCCATGCAGTCTAATTAGAATTTCAGAAACATCTCTGCGTCTTGCTTAGATGGTCAGAGCTAAGTTGTTTGTCCTGTGAAGCCACACTGAACAGTTCATGCAGACTGAATTTCATTAGCTTTCATTAGCTGCCCTGTTCTGCTATAGTTAAAATTGCTGCAGCTCAAGATGTCAGAATTTAGCAGGAAAATAGGTAAAACCAACATACCATTCAGTGTCAGAAATAATCCTACTTTATTGGAGCTCACACGTGTTTTATTATTCCTTCTCATGGCTCAGATGCCTCCATCTTTTATGTTGCATGTCATATGTGTGTGTCCACATTCAGTAGAGCACATGCCCATGTGCAGAATGAAATGCAGATACAAGAATGTGTTCAGCTGTGACAGAATTTTTATGTGCATGTGTCAATGTCTGTCTATATGTTTTTGTATTTAGAAAATCTCTAAAAATTCCTCTGCTCCAGAGGAAGTGACCTCTAGAAGTCATCTAGTCCAAACCCCTGCTCAGAGTGGGTTTGGTCAGGTCAGGTTGCCTGGGGCTGTGTCCTGAGTATCTCTGAGGATGGAGATTTCATTCAGCTCCCTGGGTGCCTGTTCCAGTATTTGACCAGCTTCATGCTAGCTGGAAAAACAAAGGCAAAAAGAAAAAGCTTTTTCTATCAGAATGTCCTGTTCTCCTGTTTGTGTCCATTTTCTCTCATTCTAATGCAGTGCAACTCAGAGAGGAGTCTGGTGTGTATGTAATAATTACAAAAAAAACCCAACCAAAATTAATGAATCACTTCATGTAGTATTTGGAATATGGAACAGGAGATTAAAATTTTTAGGCATCAAAAGAAATTTTAAAATAATAAGGATTACCTTACAAAAGAATTGTTATCATTGAACTTTTCCTTGAATGATTGCCAATGTTGGCTTTTTTACCTATTGTATTTTCATATTTCAGAATACACTTAACTACATCTTGTTTCTCCCAAATTATTTTGAAAACATGTATTGTCTTTTCTCTACTGCATTCTCAAAACTTGAAAAATAAGTCTGAGAACAAAGTATAATTCTTGATTCTTCTTTAAATAAAGGAAGCTGCATAGGAAGTTGCCTTTTCTCCTTTAATTCACAGGTTTTGTATTATGCTTACAGCATTCAGCTCCACGAAAAATGATGCATCTTAAAGTAACCTTAAAACTGACTCAGAGCTGTGTGTGTTGTTGGATTGTTCCTTGTACATACTTAGTTCTTGCTTTTCAGTCAGTCTCATTCTGCTGGAGAATTGTGTTGCTGTGCTGCTGGGGCAGGATTGCTGCTGTGTGGGACGTGTGACTCTGACAGCCTTTCTTCTGCTAAAGGATTTTCGGTGTTTCCCTTTTAACACTGAGGTTCTGCAGCTCATCTGCACGATTTCCTGGACAAAAAGAGATCATAACTCCCAGAGAAATGATACTGTGTTGGCAGTGAATAGTGAAACAAAGGCTTCTGAGCATTTCTCCTGCTTGCTGTGCTCATTCTGAGCTAGAATTTGCAGATGCTGAGTGCATTGCAGGAATGGAGTCTCCGGAGACACGGGATCTCCTGTGGAGCTGAAGGGCCACACCAGAGGAAAGAGGGGGAAATGAAGCAACACTCCTGTGGAGATCAGGAGCACTGCAGGATGGGGATCAGGGAGAGGAAGCTACCTGCTGAGCTTGCTGGGACAATGGGGAGCCAACTATCCTCTCACCTGCAGGGCAAAAAAAATAGAAAAATCAACTGTCCTCCTTGTAAGCACAGATGAGGAATAGGATGGTCTATGCAGGGTTATCTTTCATCTAGATAGTATATTTGCAAGAACTTCATAGTCTTTAATGGGACTTGTAGTTAATATAACTACCACTTCACCCCTCAGCTGATCCCCTCACCACTCCCTGACACCTGTGCAGTGACACGCTGCTGCTCTTTAATTGCACATAAATCAGGGCCAGAGAGTGGAGACAAGCCAGGACAGTATGGAAGGAGAATTTAAGTATAAAAGGTAATTACCTGGGCTGGAACATGGCCAGGACACTAAGGTTAACACCTGTATGCTTGTGAGAACTGCCTGTTGATATTCTTCCAGAAACCATTTTCTACAGAGTTACAGAGAAGACCTTGTTAGTCACTTGGTCTGATTTCCCCTGTACACAAAATTGGTTCCTACTGTGGTGTATTCTATCACTTGTGTAGTGCACATTGAAATGGGGTGTGTTCAACAGCATTATGTGGGCTCTTTTTCTTATAGCTCTGAGAAGACAATTGCCTGGTATTTAATCGAAATTTTTTGTTTTATTGCCTCTGTGTTCTCTTGAATGTACTAAGGTCTACAACAGAAAGACATAAACCATCTGAAATTCACGGTACCGATCTGAAAGTGTCCCTTGAGATCCTAAGAAAGGAGGAAAAATTATTTTGATGTGTGTTCTTCAGTCACAAAACAGGGCAAATTAACTGCTGCTGAGAGCCATTCTGGTCTTCAGACTGCTGCAAAGACAAAACAAGCTCAGCTATCACCACATCTCACCAGAAAATACACAAAATGTTATCATCTTCCTTTCCTTCTTTCTTTGTAGACAAATGCGACATCACTCCTTTTGTGAGCTTAGTTTAATCATATTTTTCATATTTCACCCTCTTATTTCATTACTCCATCTTCAGTCAATTTATATTCTCTGGGTAGAGCGCAGGAGTGCACTTTCAAGCAACTCAACAGTCACATCCTTCATCATTCTGCCTGAGCTACTCAGACCTGCTCTTCACTGAGAAAATACTGAGAGCAGAGCTGCCTCAAGCCATTCAAGAACTCTGAAAAGTGGTTTTCCATTTCTTTCTCAGTCAGGTATTTATCCTGTCTTAAAATCATCCATACTTTCATCTGAAGGTAACTATCTCTTCAACACATATCTCTCTAGTCAGAGGAGAAATAAATTTTGTTCTGCTCTTGACCTTGTTTTTGATAGGTGTTTTTCATTTGTAAGAAACCTACAGCATTTCACAAGGTTCTGCACAGTCTATCCTAATTTCATATTATGCCCGTCAGTGTTACCTGAGCATCTCTTCAGAGGAGGTCTGCAGGACATTGTGTCTATTTGTCATGTGAGGCTGAATGTGGACATCGAGGAGGAAAACTCATTCCTACAGATTGAGCCAAGTCTCGGGAGCTGTGGCTGCAATATTTTATTCCTTACAGACGAGTGCAGAAAAGGACTTCTGCACATTCAGCAGCTGGTTACACAATCTAGCCTTCAAGCTAGGCAGCGTAAGATCTGATTTTTATTTTTGTTGTTATTGGTTTTTATGGTTGATAGCATAGAATCATTAATATTTCACTGGCATTTATTATAAAGGAGAATTATATTGTAATATTCGAGGGAAATGTTGAAACTTGTATGTGATTTTAAATTGCTGTGTATCCAGTCTGACAAATTGTGCTAGTGTATAGGAAATATAAGGAACTAAGAGAAGTTTAAACTCATGTGAGCAGAGGAAGGCAATTTTATACAGTAGATAAATACAATATTAAGAAGGATGACATGAGGGAAGTGGTTGATGTGAGAGGAACGTGTCAAAATAGAAGGAAATGAAAGTTAAAAACATCAGGCTGAGGACTAAGGATAAGAATGAGGTTGTGTGCCCAAGGCAAAAAGAGCTCCCAGACTTTGGACTTTGAGATGACAAGAAGGTGGGATGAAGGTGGTTATAGTGGGTAAAGAAGGGTAATGATTACATTTCAGCAATCCTTAATGTATGTCAGTAAGATTCTTACTATGATATAATTCACATGCAATTCACCAGAATATAACCAATTAAATTCTGCTGTAATACTTTTTTTCCCCCCAATGAGTTCTCCTCCAGGATTCACCTGCGATTAGAGGAAGATATCTGAGCTCATTTATTCCCACCCTGCAACTTCAGCAGTGCTGCAGATAGAAAAATGAAGTCTTGACTGCTGCATCCCATTTGATACCACATCAGAACAATTTAAAGAGGCATAAAACAGCAGGAGCTGCAATGTAGGTGTTCAGGTTCTTGCTGCTCGGCCACATTACTATCTTGCTGTAACTGCAAGGGTGTTGCAAACTTGATTAAAAAAATTAATGATGAGAAACAAAGGGATGAGCAAAGGGGCCAAAAGAAAAAAGTGAAGATACCGTGCAAGAAGTTTACTGCACGCGAGTCATCCAATTATCCCCCAGAGCCCGCATCCCTTGTCTAATTGCCTAAGTTGATCCTTCAGGACTGAATGGATTAAATGAAATAGCAGGGCTGGTGGAAAGCAGCCTATGGGAGGCATTTTGTGAACAGGCTTGCATGAACAGCAGAATAGAGTTTCCATTTGCTTCAGTTTGTCTGGGCCTTCTGTAATCAAAAGAGGAGCAAAGAATGAAAAATATAAGGGCTTTTGATTAGGAAATAGTCCCTTAGGCTCGGAGTTGAGACACTGGGGGATGCTGGAAGGCCTATCCTGATACTTTTTATGCTGTGCTAGTCTGTATGGTATATCTCTCTCTGGGATCATAAACTCTCACTTTACACTATATTAAGTTCATTTGAAAAACTGAGGGAAAACGAGAACTTCTTCAGCATATCTCACTACAAATTCACTAGACCATGGAGAAAGTCAGGATTGTGCTGGCATTAAAATGGGAGTGAGTGGCAGCCCAGATCCTTGTCTCACAGCAGTCACATGGACCAAACTCACAACAGAGGAAAGACAACTGTCAAGCTTAATGTACCTTAAAGGACTTCTGTTTAATACATTCCTCTGCAAACACACCAGATAAGAAAGAGTCCTGTCTAATAGTTTAGTATCTCACCCTGTTATGCAAAATTATTCTGCAGTTATCCCCTCTAGACAGCATCTGTCCACTTTCCTCCTGCAACATGAGGGGTGTAAATATTATGCGGGGATTGAAATAAAGAATATCCTGTAAAAGAATGAAAAGGAGAGGAAATCAGTCTTCTTCCAGTCTTGTTTTCTATTGGCCAAAACCTTCAGTTTTGCCCAGTACATTGCCCTGTGAAAGAGTACATTTAGAGCACAAAAAAATCCTCAAGAGTGATGTTATCATACTTTTATTTATACAATTCCACAGAGTGTGGTGCAGTACTTTATAGAGTTTATAATAAGATCAGGTTGTCTGTCTTACAGTTGTTATGCGAAATGTTAAGATGTAACACAGCATTAGAAAGTAAGGAGGGTACAGAGATGGTAGGTGGTTCATTTGGGTGTCCTCAGGTGACATCAAGCTAAGAAATTAATTTCCTGAGAGAAGCCTGCAGCAGAATGGGAACATTATCTGAACTGGAAAGGACTTAGCAGAGGGGGCAGAAAATAGAATGTTTTCTGAGCACTCCTAGACCTGACTTATACCTCCTTATGCCTTCCTTACTAATACCTCAAATTTTATTTAAGAGTAATAGTTTTAAAAATTCCTATGCAGTTATTTCATCAAGACCATTTTCCAACTTGCTCTGTGGTGAACGCTGAAATGATTCATGCAGTCATACTGTTCTGACTGAATAATTAAAACATTTTGACAGGCTGAATGTACAATGGATTACATATGCTTCTCTCTCTCTAGATATATATATGATGATTAACAGGACTAGGTCTTATGTGATATTATTTGATGGTTCAATGAACTGAGCTTTCATACTGCACTTAAGAGTGTTGAAAGCATTAAGATAGTCATGATGGTTTATGGATCTAGCTGTCAAATTAGAAAATTTCACAGAGTTAAAAAGGAAATGTTTGTGAAATGTAGAGAACTTAAAGAAATGCACTGATACGTTTAGATCCAAAATTTTTCATTCTACATTCTAGTCTTAGCTCCTGGAAGATGAATTGATATATCTGAAATACTCTGAAATAATGTGGTTCCATCAGGCCTAAATCTCTTGGGATGTGTTCTAGCCAAAGCTACAGAGGCTCCACAAAAAATAATTCAAAGCTTTCCAAAGGAGCTTATTCATGCCTAAATTAGAAAGCTAAGCTATCTATGTAGCCAAAGGAGAGAGCTGGTATCCTCAGGAGGGCAATTCAGAGCATCCAAGTGAGATAGCTTTAGGCAGAGTTGCAAATGCTCCCTACCCATACATATTAATCCTGCCCTGAGGTCGTTTAGTTACCAAGTTGATATGAACTCTTTAAATCCAAAGTCAACCAAGCTTCCTCTCTGGGCATGGTTCAAATGAAAGTCCATTCAGTGAAGGCTTGGCCATCCCTGGCTCTCCAGGGCATTGTCTGGTTTGCTCTGATGATATTCTATAATTCTGATGTTGTGGTGAATCAGCATCACTCTTGCATCTGCCTGTACAATGTTGACATTCTCATTAAATGGAGGCACTGAGGAGGATGTTCACACACAGTATAAGTATTAAGAGAGAGAAATCTATATGTAGTGCATAGATAGAGATACCTCCACGGGGAAAATCAGAGCACTCTAGGAACATGCCTTTCTCTAATGTCTGGGACGTCTGATTTTCATAACAAGAATTAGATGTGTGAATATCCTGTGAAAGGCAGATGCAATGCCTAAATGTAAATGTTTGAAGCAACTTTGGATATCCTAAAGGTCACAAATCCAGCCTATAACTCCAGTCAACAAGGATCTGCAGCTGCTGTAGGTCCGTTTCATATTTGCCATTTCAATGGAAATAAGTCTTTGGGTTACTAAAACGACAGTTAGATTTCCATGTTTGGCATCCGAGTTGATGATACTCACCAAGTGTCTTTTACCTACAATTACAGTAGTCAGGGGGAAAGTTAAACCTGATTCATGTACATGCAAGATCAGGCTTAAAACCTCTGCCCCTTCCTGCCCTTTCCTGTTGCTTAGTTCAGTCTCTGTCCTCATTCCTGTGCATGAAAAGGCAAAGTACTATGTCTGAATTTGACAGTGTCTGGACAGCTACTGTGTACTTTCAAATACTCCAATGCACTTAAATGTTACAGGATTTAAATACAAGTAAATTCTAAACCTTTGTATGTAAAACAAATACTATGTAAAGGAATAAATTATGATAATCAAGTGCTTGGACCTTTCACTTTCCTCTCTCTCCTTTCATCATAAAGTGTTTTCTGGGGCAAGAATATATGGAAGACAGAAAGCAGTGAAGATTTAGCTCGCTGAATCTGGCCAGTTTTAGAATGTTTCTGGGCTTGTATTCTTCTGGAGACTCAAATATTGTTAACTAAACACTGCCAGTTTCACTAAATTCAAAGCTTATTTTTTCTTGTAAGGCGACTTAAATGCATTGATGTTTGTTATCTCTAACTAGCTGACTCTTTTTGATGGGTGTTTAAATATCACAGAGCCATAGATATGATTACCAAATTGATAAATAACTGGGTTTTCATTTTAAGAAAGGTATTGTTTCCATATTGTACTATAAAATTTTATATGCTTCAGTGAAAATAACACCTGAATTGTTGAATAATGTCTGTTTGTAGCATTGGAGTAAATTCTGCCGTGCAGTCTCTACATACTTGAAGTTGAATTTAAAAACTAAATGTTGTTTACAGACATTTCCTCAGCAATTTCAGTTGCATGTGATAGCTCTAATTTGAATGGCTGCTAGAGAGGAATTTGCCTTTCAGGGACAAAATAGCAATTGTATACAGTCATCTACTTTTACATGTTCCATTAATACCATTTACTCAAGCAAGACAAGAACTAGTTTTATAATGTATTTTGAGAATCTGTAAGACTATAAGACTTTTTGCTTTATGTAGATAGTATAGTATATGATAGATTGGGGGAGACTGTTCAAAGAATAATTTGAAAAGCCATATAAGAATTTTGATTTCTCAGCAACTGTAATATTGCTTAAGAAGTCATGGCATTATGTAGTCAATCCCTTAAAATGCAATAATAGATTATTTTAATATTTGTAATGGAATTTTTCTCACTTGATTAATCATAATTGGCTCAAAAAGTAACACATTTTAAAAACTTTATGTTGGCAGTGCCAGCATAACAAAGGACTTATTTAACATGAGAGTATGGAAATAGATGTTATTTAACTTCATAGGCAATAATTATTAATAGAAAGATGTTTAATAAATGATTTTCAAAAGGATACACATCTTTTCAAGAGGTGATCTTTACTGCTATCGAACTCTGAGAGCCCCCCTGATATGATGTAATAGGTTTCTGAAAAGAAGGAAATAGTTTATTCTCCCTATTTGCAGTGGATGGGGCAAAAATGCTGGATTTACAGGGGAAGTTAAAAAGATATTTTTGTGTAGTGAGAAAGAGGATGAAGCACAGGAAGTAGATTACTTGTCAAGGCTATGGATTTCTCCAACATCAGAAGTCTTTATGGTCATGTGAGACTGGCATAACCAGGTAAAGCTCATTTTTATGAGAGCAGGACTTTCAGGCCCCTTTCAGCCAGGGAAAACTATTTGAATTCACTAAGCATTTTTGTGTTGTCTATTGTATGGTATTTTATAGAGGCCCCAATGTAAACTTACTGATTCAACTTTTTTTTTGGTAAGGGCATTATTATTTTTCTGCTAGTCATGTGAGATTATGTGATGTTTTTTAGGAATATTTGTCCTGGTAAAATAATTTTTTGTGGCATGCTGTAAGGTTTTATTATTAATAATATTGTGAGTATTATTGTTATTTAGTAGTAGTATTTACATAAGAAGTTTGGGAGAATGTTTTGCTAGGCCTAAGAGGAGTGGAAAAGAAAAAGAGAGCTGTTAGAGGTGATAGCATGATCCTTTGTGTTAAATAGTTCAAAATAGAGGAAATTACCTTGCCTTAACATAAGCTCAATATGTTATGAGAAGTTGGAAATTCAAAGCTAATGCTTTCAAAATTTGTACAAAAGTAGCTTTGCCAGAGAGGCAAATGTTTACTTTTCGTGTGTCTGAAAAAGAAAACTGTAACTACTATGTTTAAACTGCTGTTATAATAAATATTTTTAAATAAGTATATTGCTTTGGCTTCTTTAAGAAACACCTCATTATTACTACAGTGATCTTCAGGGTGCTTTTAATCAGAAAATCATGTAAATTGGTAGACTAGTTGGCAGCTAATAGGCTTCAAGCTTTGGATGAATTATTTTGTGCTCATACGAGTAATAGGCGTATTAAATCTGAGCATTTCATCATCAAATCTCTAATAAAAGTGAACACATTGAATAGTCATACTTAGCACTTGTAAAGTGCTTTGCTGCTCTGAAGCATTGCACAGACAATTGCTATTGGAACCCTGTGTGTTGTTATTGCTGCCTCAAGAAGAAATATCAACCCAGCTAAAGCAGTCAGTAATGCTAATTGCATTGATGGGAGCTGTGTATCAGAGAGGTTTCTTTATACATTTACTTTATACTCTTCCCTGGATATTTGTTGTTACAAGACATGGAGCAGATGGACCTTTTCTGTGATCCAGTCCAACTGTTTTTGTTTCTTTAAGGCAGAAAAAAAAAATTTTTTAAAAAGTGCATAAATAAGGAATCTATAGTTTTGTGAACTCAATCTGCATATGCAGTTCACTGACTTCTTGAATTCACTTGCAGGCACTTTGTGAAGCAAATAGGAATCATCGAGTTCAGCTGTTAACCTGAAAGTCTTTCGTATCTTGATTGACTGAGAGACACAGATATAGATGTCTTCATTTATTAGATGAATCCCACTCTCTGTATGAGTCCAGACACTCATGAAGTTGCCATTTAAATCTGAGACAATATGCTCTTAACTGACAGTGGTGAAAAAACAGTGGTGAAAAAAAACAGTGCCCTAAAGCTGCATGTAGTTACCATGCAAGTACCCAAGTTTATTCTTGGGGATGGTGGGTGGGGTGTTTTTATTAAATCACGAATGAAGATAGGTGGTAGGAGATGAAGATGGACTTTGGGGTTGGTATGGGGGCTACCAATTTCAGCAGCTGTGGTAAAAATTACCACCACTTGCAAGATGTCTACTATTTTTTAGCACGTCACTTACTGCTTAGTGTAGCACTGTTTAGGGCTGTGGAGGGGAATGTGAATTATGCAGCTTGAATACTAAATTTTTATGGCCAAATATTGTTCACTACAGTTTTCTGACTGCTTCATATTAAACTTCTCTAGCCTCATTTTCAACTGCTTGCACCACTTGTCTGTGTCAAGAGAAATATTCTGGAGTCAAACATGAGAAAAGCAGGGCATTCAAAAACATAAACCACATCTGAATCTTTTTCTGTGAATTGGCTGTCAGATTGTTTTGTGAAGGCTGCATTGGAAACCTGGTGCTGTACACGCCCCATGTGCAAAGTGTAGCTTTGAGCTGGGTGTGTTGCTGTTCCTGCTTCCAGATTGCACCGCAGGATCAGGCCTGTGTCACACACATGAGTGGTTTGTGCTGGTTTAGATTAAATTACATTCCATCAGTGCTCTAGATTTTATTATCATCAAAAGAAACATTCAATTCACCTGCCATTTAATCTCCCCTCTTCCTCCTCTCCTATTCAAGACTAAGAACAAATGTTGAATGAAACTATTTTAAACCCACACATTTGAGACGTATTAAACATAATCTTTCTTGTCCTAGGATATTTGAAGTTGTCTGCTTTGTCAATTATCAACATGCTGGCTTCTCCTGGACTTATTCAGTACTATTCTGTTTCATTATAAAAAAAGTAAATTAGAATTGCAGGTTTAGCATATATTTTCTCTCTTTTTATGCAGTCTTTCTAAGAAATATAAGTCTTTTGTTTTTAAGTATTCAGGTTTTTAATCTTCAACCTAAAATTTGTCTTTAGACACAGTGGCAAGACACATTTGCTTATGGAACTCTGCAATGTCTCTTCAAGACAATACATCCTCTACCCTAATGTCTTGGTACTATCTATTAGATTTCTCATGTTAACAGAATAGGAATAATTTTAACACTAACTTTTTTTTTTTAAAATCATGTATCTAACAGCAGGCAATGTTATTTTTCTTCTATGGGCTTTGCTTATCCACCCACTTCCTTTTTTGTCATGATGAATTTCCTTTGTAGTTGATTATAGTGATTTTCTGGTTTGACATCCCTCAGGCTCTGCCTTCTAAATCAATATCATCTTTCAGTGAATGTTGTTGTGATGAGCTTCCCCCCCCCCCCCCAATTCAAGGAACCTTATNCCCCCCCCCCCCCCAATTTAAAGAATACTTAAGAATAACTCAAGTGAAGATTTTTTATGATACGTCAATTTACTTGCTCTTCTTATGTCTGTTTCTCAGTCAAATCTAAATCAGTTATTGTCTAAAGGTTTCTCATTTTCTACTCCTATAAATTGCTACAGTCCAGATTTTTGTTTTCCAGTTTGGCATTTATCTTTGTCTTGTAGCTGTCCACATTTTGAAGTATACAAATACCATAGACCCCTGATGTTCCTTCATTAAATGTATTTGAGGTGTTGACCAGATATGGAAGTCATCAATTCCCTCTCAAGACAGAAAATGCATCTTGAGTTCTGTGGAAGAGGGGAAAAAATAAACTCTTTGTTTGCTTACTCATCTGGGAAACTACGGTCTGTTGCCAAAGCCAGTTATCATGAGCTTTGATTAGAAACCAGCCAAGACAGCTGCTGAAAAACATAGTGAGAAAGATTTTATCCTCTTAGAGAAGAGTTCCTTTGACTTTGGAAGAGCAGAGGGACATCGCTTAGGGAATATGAATATGTATTCCTTTTAATATGTAGATGGCTATGGATGTAGATATTCTAGCTTGAAGTGGTTGTTGTTGTTGTTGTTGTTGTTACAGTGTCACTCTGTCTTTCTCTCTCAAGACTCTTTTATGACCCGAGGGTTCTTTTTTCTTTAATTTTAATTATTTGTGTTGCATCCATATGTGCAGACTTCTAGTATATCAGATTTTGCAAAATGTGGCCATGAATTCATTTGGCTTTAGCTGAGTGATCACAAGTTTGCTAGTTTAAAGTCTTCCAAACAGAAGGAAGGGGAAATTCCGTACTGTTTTAGGGATACATGGTTAGTTGCTACATTTCTGAGTGGTTTTGTCCATGTCATTACATTTATCTGGTGATTTTCTCTTCTCAACACAAAATTTCAACAATAAATTTTTAATTCAGAATTTTAGATACTTTGCTGGGAAAGCTTGTTAACCTATAAAGCTTCTTGACTGCAGCAATTTTGGAGGTTTCCTTGGTTTTGCAGTTTTTCAAAGTTGCTAAAGGATTTTATATACAGAAATATTGTGTTGTTGACAAAGTGAGCCTGAGAACCTCACTACTGATGTTAACATTTCCATACAAAGCCAGTTGCCTTTCCCAGAGCTCTGGTGCTCTGCTTCTGTAAACAACTGGGCTGCTGTGGTGTCTCACAGCCACCAAAAAGAGGAATGTTTTGTTGTCTTTCCAGTTTCCTCCATTTCTGATGGTCTGACCTCCTCCCAGTGCCAGTTTGGGAATCGCAGAACCATTTGCTGAGCCAGATCTGCTCACTGGCTGCACAGAAAACTGTCTTTTCTACCCAGGATAATTTTCTGTAGAGCCTGAGGTGTCACTAGTCTCATGAAGTGCCAGGTGATTACCAGAGCTGGAGTTAGGTGAAAATGGTGTTAGTTTATCAGCATGGAGGTGGGAGAGGGAAGATTTGTCCATGGAAGATGCACAAACAGATAATTCTGTGCACTTGGATGGCATCACCTTTTTGTGAACTGGCAGCTTAAGGTGGATGTGTGTCGTGCTGTGCCTTTCTCACTTCAAACCTAGAATGATATAAAGAGCTTCACAGTCAGGAGTCAGACCTGGCTTCTTTCTGTCATAGTTCCGTGATATTTGTACTTACTTTGTTATGTTAATATCTGACGCTTAAGTAAAATACAAAGTAATACTGTTTCAAATCCTGTAGAGTTTTGCAGGTTTGTGATAGGATTTTGGTAGGGGTGATTAGCTCAGTTGGTTAGAGCAGGATGCCAATAACACCAAGGTCGTGGGTTTGATCCCTGGCCATTCACTTAAGAGTTGGACTCAGTGATCCTTGTGGGTCCTTTCTCACTCAAAATATTCAGCGAGTCTGTGGTTCATTCTCTGTCATTACTGTAATGGACAAAATAGCCATCTTATAAGGCTTGTTTCAACGTTTCAATTTAAGAACTCCATGTTTAGAACAACATTTTCCAGTTTAGGTACTTAAATTTGGACTGACATCCATTTTCTATAATCCAGTATGTCTTATTTTCAATGATTATCCATGATTTTGAAACATGTGGCTGAGGTTTTCTGCATTTTGATTTTGATGCCTAAGAGGAGGTCTCATCTTTGGAAAATGTTGACTGCATGGTGTGCAAATATTGCTAGACCAAGATTAATACATACGGACGTGTTTATCCAAGGTGAACGTAAGGTGTTTTTAGCATTTGTGAAAGTGGGTGACATGAAAAGGGAAAATGAAATGACACGGGAAGAAATAGTGTAGTAACTAATCATGAATCTTCTGATATTTGAAGTTACTGATACAGCACAATAGCAGTAAAGTGAAAATATGGGGCTCAGCTTTGACAGAATGACTAGAAGAAAGCTGTGAGAAGGATGAAGAGGTTATTGATACTCCAGACGAAGAAGGGAAGCCTGAGCAATGTCAGTGACCCCAATGGGAGGATATATAAAAGGGAGATTTTGGACTTCTGAACCTGGGTTGCTCAGGGAAGCAGATGTTTTTAGTTCCACACCTGGCTTCTGCTCAGAAAAGGCAGTGTCCATGGTGTAGATGCACAAGACAAATACTGAGTGAATGGAGTTGACATGTTTTTATTCTTTTATTGTAATTGCTTGATTTCCTTTACTCCTCTGTTTGAGGCAACATTGTTTAGAGCAGAGCAGTAGTAGTTCAAATTCATTTTTATTTTGAAAGCAATGGGATTAAGTTACCTGGCAAGAATTCAGTGGTCAGAGTCTTGACGTTTAAAATAGTTTATTTTACAGGATTAGACAGATTTCTTTTTCATCTCTAGTAGTTGAAAAAATTAAGCACATTCCTTGCATTAACATAAAAAACACTGCCTAGAGAAATGTTTAAGTAACTCTTAGTCTTTTTCACGGCATCCTTTAGTTTTGTCATTAGGAGGTTATGATCCACTTTATAAAAACACAATTTTTTCAAAAATTGTAATAATTTCTTATAAAATAGTCTTTCTATTTCACTTAATGTGCACTCTGCCTTGCAGTATCATTGGCAAAAGCAAACGTAGAATGTATTTCCTGTACGGTAGTGGACACAGTGTTTTGAACCTCTGCTATGTGAGGTGCTGCAGCACAGCATGAATGCAATGTCAGTGTATTTTGAAGGTCAGACAAAGTGTATCAGCTACTTCTGTGAGGGTACCTGACTCAGGTAAGAAGAGCTTTTGGAGAGGAAAGGATGCTGAGAAATTGAGCAGTAAATTTACCACATTGGGTATCACACTTCCCTGTGTTCATGGAATGCTCAGGGGGACCTGAATGAGCCTTTTTTTGAATGCCTTTGCTTAGACCTTGCTACTGTTTGATCTGTGATTTAACATGGATATTGAAGCTCCATGTAGTTCAAGCCCCAGTGTGTTGGATGTAACTGTATAGCAAAGAAGTAATCTTGACCCCTTGCTGCTTGTAGTTAGGGTGAGACAGAAGCAGGAGTAAAGCCAGAATGAGAGAGAAGGAAAAATACCAGAGAGTTACAATTTTTAGCAAAGTTCACTTAGTGGGAGATTATAATAGCATATTTTATACTGAAGCATGTGAGTATATAAATAGAGATTATATGTATTTTGTAATTATGGGGTGTGATTATGTGATGCATTTTGTTCGTTCAAGGACATATTGGGCATTAGATAATTATACAGCAATGATGCCAAATCTGACATTAAAATTAGTGCTTTGAGATTTATACCTTTTTTTTTTTTTTTTTTTTTTTTTTTTAAGAAAGACCTTAAACAGTAAGGCCTTCAGGTATGTGCAGTGTTTACGGACTTGTTATGTGTTAAGATGTTACTGTGCCCTTCCCTGAATCTGCTAATTTCAAAAGCTTAACCCTTTAAAATATCCTATTCAGCTCATTACTGTAGCAAGCTGTGACACTTAACACAAAGATTACATTCCCAGATCAATGACAGATCACACAAAAATGCTTTCTTCCATCCTCGCTTCTGACCATATGTTTAAAAAGTCACAGGAAGCCAGCCTGTAATCTGTGGTTAAGAGTTTAAAATCACATGCATTTTTTGTGACACATACATGTAGAGTGCTGTAATAGTTTGTATTAGCTCTAAAGGCTGTGTGATTTGACCTTGACATCTGTCAGATATCCTCTCTCACACATGCCCCCCCCCCCAAAAAAAAAAAACAACAAACCAGCAAGGGAAGGGGCATTTTGGAGCTCACATGTGTATATGATTTTACTTCCCTTATAACTACCTCCCCCTGGTTACTTTGTATTTTAACTGCTGTTTTTTAAAGCCATCCACATATATTTTAGTGTTATTTTCCTGTGTGTTAAAATTTTACATATGATGTATATGAATATTCTTTTCTTTTTGAATAATTTTGGTCTGAGAAGTAGTATATTCACACTGATTCCTCAATGCCTTCAGCAGATAGTCTTCAAACCTAGAGTGATGCTTTTACTGGTAGCTTCTACACGGAGGTTGAACAGACCTCATGCAAAAATTTGTCATGAAATCCTGAAGCATGCAGCAAGGAGGAGAGAAAATTGTACAAAACGAAGCTGCAATACCTATAAGGAAATTTGAGGGGATTGTATTAGTTTCTGTGACAGATGAATGTTGTCTCTGCAGCCTTGTTCTCCATAGCATTATTATCAGGGTAACTTTAGCCAACTTTAAATTGAATGCCTCAAATAATGGAATATCCATTCTCATCCTAAGAAAATTTTTCCATACTAAAATGCATGTGAACCCCCTGATTTTTTTGAGGATGGCTGTATCTGGCTTATTTTATAAGACAGCACAATACCTGCAAAGCTGCACCAATCCCATTGAAATTATTTGTGGCTTCAGTGGATAGACCTGTACATTCTGTTCAGTGTACCCTGCTAGTGTTTAGGGAGAATTGTTTTTCAGTCATTTTGTAAAGACAGAGGAGGGGGAAAAATGTCTGTAAATATTCTAGGCATATTCCAGTCTTAAGACAGCATCTTGACCCTTGAGAATATTCACTTAAAATCTCAATTTTTTAACTGTTCCTTTAGTCACTTGTATTTGAAGGATCTTGGTTTCTCTGATTTAGCTGTTTGTGTAAATTTTATGGATGGACTGCAGCGATACGTAAATCATCAATAGTTTTTGGTGCTTTGATAGATAAAAATAGATAAAATAAGAGCATTAAATCTTATGAAAAATCTAAGACATTTCAAGAAGTAAGTTTGCTCAAAGAAAGAAGCTGATTTAACACTGCTGTGATTTATATATCACCAGTGGGAGGTGGCATGTTTAATATTGTGTAGAAGCATAAGGCTCTTATTGTCTGTGATAGTATTTGAAGTGTATTTTTCCTTCCTAAATTTGCAATGCATAGCTATAGCAACAAATAAATATAGCAGTCACATTTACAACACAGTTATTATGTTTTACATTTGCTATAAAAGATATATTTTAAAATAATTCTCAGAAGATAGATTATAGCAGTTTTACATCAGGGTTAGCTTCCTAATGGGTCCTCGGAGTGAGAATGTGCAGCATTTGCTGTTTATTAAAATGAACCACTACGTTTTCTAGACCTGGTGTTAATGTTATGAATTGCATTAGGAATTAGATTTTCAAACTATGCATGTGATTGTATTTCAGAATACTCCATTCTTTTTTTATATCAATTATCTCAGGAATTTCTTGGTTAACTATAGTTTGCCACAGTTATAAAGCAGGAACTCCTATTTATTGGTCAAGTACTATATTTATGTTTGAACAAAACACCTTTTGTTTTACTTTGCTTATCAACAAGCACTACTGTTTTCAGCTAAGGTTACATTTAATAATTAGGTTTTCTAGGGGCAAGAAGTCAACTATATCTTTAATGAGTTCAGTGACATCACTAGGGCTGCTTATGCTCCTTGGCAATAGTCTGCTTTGTGTGAGCAGATCACGTTAGCTTTAAGAGAGTAGCACAGATGCCAAGGTCAGGGCATTGGTAAGTAAGAGATCTTTGAGTAAAATAAAGACCTAAAACTATCCAAGGCAAGGGAACAATGGACTGCTGTTCAGCAATATGGTAGCAGCTCTCTTAAGTTATTTTGTTCCATGTTTGAGTGTTTCCTATGTATCCCTTGCCTCTGACAGTTGGGTGAGGAGCAAGGAGGATCCTGAAGATTTGGGCTAAAAGTGGTGAGAAGAAAAAATATGCTGACGCCATGGTAGTACTGCCCTTTCTGCTATTTTTCATGTTTGAGCACTCCAAGCATGGTGGCACCTTTAATCTGTGATGCAACTCTCATAATCAATTGGAAATTTGTAAAAGGAGAATTTGGGGTGAAACTGCTTTTTTAATACCTGGTTGGGTTGAGAAGGCCTGCTTTTGTAGTTCATCTGTGTTTTGGCATTGACAAACAGAAGTGTAGTGCAAAAGGCTATTGTTTTATCTCTGTTCAAAAGGCGAAACTGGCAAATTCTCACCCATTTGTACTTCATATTCCTTTAGATTGTGTATAGAGGAAGAACTGGACCTGCTTTTTGCCTTAAGTCAGAGAGAAGACTGGGGAACAGAATTAGTACAAAGAAAATGGAAAGGAAAGCAGTGAGACAAGTCCCTGAAGAGAGTGAGAGCCAGTAATGAGTGTTATAGCAGGTAGAGAAGACAGGAGAAAATACTGAAGAAAAAGAGTCTGAACTGGAAATAGCCTTCAACCAAAACCAGAGTGTTCACAGAGAGAAGTGGTGGAATAACACACAGACATTTGTATGAGATTTAAAAATTGTGCATCCCATCAGGCTGAGTAACATTCATCCATGTGTTGCGTACTGTTGGAAATGTTAATTTTTTTCCATGGCACTTGCCAGCTTGCTCTCATAGATTCAAAATGCAGCCTCTACTGGTTGTGTTAGAACTAGCTGAGGAATAAACATGCCCAATTACTGAAATATGTCAGACAAAAAAGATGCCATACATAGAATGAGGGGAATAGGAAGATTGCTTTTCCCTCAAGGGGATTGGCAACAATAACAGTAAAAGTTAACTACAGTCATGCATTCCAAGTGATTTAAAAACTCAAAACGTCATAGCACATTTTTTATGTGATGGCTTTATCTCACTGCCAGGGCAAGGTACCCTTACTGCCAGGATGTAGAGCGGTGCAAGCAAGCACTTAAACGCACAGCAAGACCTACGAGCTTGGAAGTTCCTTAATGACTAATGCCTGAAAAACGAGGTGCCTGGACTGGGGAGGAGGCTTCATGTTTAATTTAGGATTGTTCAGTGCCCTGAGCTCTGCTTCTGTGCGTGACCAAAGCCGAGCTAATCCAAGTAGCTTGACATTTCTCTGCCTACTCCCATCTGTGTGCGCGGAGCACAGCGAGCGAGCACTGACTCAGCTGGAGGCCTTGCACAATGTGTTGCGGTGGCTGCTGAAACAAAGGGGAGCCAAGCTCATCATCTGACACCAGAGTGGGTACAGCAGCATTTAGCAAATGAAAGATGGGAATTTGTTTTTCACCTTTTTGTGCCTCATTTCTTCCTTTGTCACAACTGTGCCATTGTAGAACAAAAAAAATTCCCTGGGACAGAAGAAGAGACCATGAATCTTTCCCTGAAGTGTATGGGGTCTTGCTGAGGATTCCCAGCTGTTTACGCCCTTGCCTTTTTTTTATTCTGGCTGATGACTCTTTTAATGTATATTGTATAAATGGATCTCCAAATTGTTTAAACTATGTCTTTTATTACATGAATCCCAATTCTACAAAGCCATGCAATGGCAGAGCTGAAATGATTTCTCCTGTCATGTAATGTCATACTCAGTTTTTCAGGTGCTGTTGCCTTGTATATTTAGAGAAACAGCTGGTTTCTGGGGAATGGGTTGGAGGCCTGAGGAAGAAATTGTTTTCCTCTAAGCAGGTTTATGGGAGCTAGTTTGCTGTGATTGATTGTGAGAGTCTAGGTGTCTGAACACCAAAACAAAGGCAGGAAGAAAAAGGTGGGGGGAAAGGAAAGAAAACTGACATCTGAGAAAACAAGTTGTTCGATAAATACAAGCCCTAAGAGCTCCTCCATTCCGTATACGGCTTGCTCAGGTTTCCATGAGAAAATCTTGCCAGTAGGAAATGGCAATACAGATTTTAATCTGTAGGAAAAAGCAAGAGTGCCAGATCAAATACAGCACAAATGCCCACACATTGCTGTCTTCTGGCTCAGAGACCCAGTCACTGTCTTCAGCCACTGCTCCCAGGTTAGTTTCCTCTGCCCATCTCAGCACCTCATGCTTCCCCATATGAAGTTTGCCATCAGTGCTTTCCACTCCTGCTGAGATGATGCTTTCCTTCTGTATGAAACACTAAATGGAACTGGTACCTTACATCCTAAACAAAGGAAAACAAACATCTTTGAGACCCTCTCCTTATGAAGAAATCTCTGTTGATTAGCATTATTGACCTAAACATGCTATCTCAGGTAGTCATTTCAGTGATTCTCCTGGAGCTCTTGGGATGCTTTCCTGAAGCTTGCCGCACATGAAGGTTTTCCTGCTCAGCATCCTTTCCTGACAGAGCTCTCAATGCCCTGTCACTGACCTCAATCCCTAGAAAAGCAAGGCACACATCACATGCCTTGGGATTAGGAAGGAGCATTTCTGTGCTTTTGACTCTTAATATAGTGCACCAAATACTCGGTTTGGACCTGCAGCAATTGGCTTACAGGACACCTTGTCCATGCAGTAGCATTTAAATAGTGTGTCAATGAAATAAATGAGGAGCTGGCCCAGCAGACAATGCTGCTATTTATTGAGAGCTCAGTGCTTCCCTGAAACGTCATATCTCCATGATGAATGTGTTATCAGACATTGATATGTTATCAGATATTAAATAGTGTAGTGTTAGCACCACAGGCTTTCTTCAAGGCCTGTTCATGGTTTAGGCTGATGTTTTAACTCCAGTGCAGGGATTCCACTGCTGGACAAACAAACTTCTCACTGCTGTGGCATATGTGCAGTAACTGCGTGCCAACCTAGCAGACCATAAATGTGTAGCAGCTACAAAATCCAATGAAAACTGAAATGCAGAAATTTGCTTGGTTTATTCTCTTCCAGCGTATCAGGAGCTCAGATCTTGAAAACTTGGTGATGTATCATCCTATACTCTGCTGCTGAAAAGCAGCATTAAGAAAGTTGTTGTTTGCCAACTTTTCAGAAGTGTGCTGTCAAATAAACCCATATCTTATCTAAGATAGGAATTGCATTAGAAACCTCACTAAAATGTAAATTAGATTTTACTTCCTTCTAGAGAGAGTTCATTCCTTAAAGGTGTGTCTTTTCCCTTGGAAGTATTCACTGTAGGTTTTTATTAGACCCTTGATCATAGTTTACCATGTCTTCCTTTATGTTTCCAACTGCCCATAGAGTGTGGGCTCTCTGTGAATGATCTGGTGCTGAGTTTGATGGGTAATCTCAGCACTCCTGTGAACTGTTCAGGTTAGAGCTGGGAGAAGTTCAGATGTGACCAGACTAGCCAAGTGTCACGGCACTTTATGCCTGCATATACTGCACCAAATGCAGTTATGCAATGGAGAAGAATATCAAAGATGTTTTGAAGGTTGCAAATGGGTTTTATGAGTGAGAATCATCCCTTTTGTTGCTTATGAAGATGAAAGTGCTCAATTTTCACACACATGAAGAAAAAAGATTGTCAGATGTTTTAAATGTAAAAACTGCATAATGTGGCTTCTTGTCATATCTGTGGTTCCCTTGTGGATGAAAATTTTAATCAGATGGTTTTGTGCTTTAAAGGCTTTTCATTTGATTTACAACTTGTAGGAGTGGAGTAGCAGTAAGCAATCAGGGAGAATGCCATGAAGAGGACAAAAGGAAGGTGAAACACAGCGTTAATAATTTAGTTTCAATAACCTTAAAAGATTTACCAGTCACTTTTAACCTTGTATCAGAAAAGAGAAGAGCACAGAAAGCAAGCTACTGCAGTGAATCATAAAAACGTTTCTTTTAATTTGTTGCTCATTTATCTAAGTCTGGATAGAAAGCAGCCGATACATTTGTTTAAAAAAGGGCCAGAAAGACAACTACACATCAGTTTGACTTAGTCCTTTCAGAAGGACTGCCTGCTGTTTCACCAGTCAGTAAAGTCATGAACTAATGGGGGTTGTGACTGTGGAAATGTAGCAGTCTTATGAGTACATCAGACTAGCCAAAGCAAGATTTTCAGCAGGCACTAGGGTTTTCAGAAGTGCTTGAGCAGGTTAGGCACCTAAATGTTATTGATGCCAGAGGGAATTAGATACCGATTCAAAGCCTCACGTAGTTCCAAAGAACTGGTAAGCACCCATGTTCGGGTTTCTTGCCTACTGACCTTCAGGGTCTGAATCTCTATCTGGTCTCGTCTAAGCCAGGGTAACATAAAAAGTGACATCTTCATGTTGGCTGTGTGGGAGTTTTAAAAAGGAGTGTAGTTTTAGTTTTTGTTACGAAGGATCAGGACATCATAAAAATTCATGTGGCGTTTGTATACATAACTTCTCAGCTGAACAGTTGTGCCTCCATCTTTTGAACATGTACATTTCAAATTTTGCCGCAAATGTGCTACATGTATTTCAATTTTTGGCACAATTCTTTGGAGCCATCTTTGTAACTCTCTGTCTTCGTGGTATTAGGCAGTTTGTACAACACTGTTGGAAATGTTTCTAAGTAAAAAATTGAATTCCTGAGATTCAGGGTGGGGAACCCAAACTTTGGGACCTGCTATGATCTAGTCTAATTTTTATAAAAATGGTCCAACACTTAAATGTCCAGATACCTGGGCTGTATCATGAATTACAGAGTATTTTTTGTATACATGTACCAAATATGGCACCACAATAATAATATTTTAATTATTATTTAATTATAAGGTTCTCTATAATTTTTTATACAGAGAGCCTTAAATACCTATTTGTCTATCTTCTATGTACTTTTCCCTCATAAAGCCAAGCCTTTAAAACTCTTTAACATTAATTATTCCACCCAAAACTGTGAGATGTGCTCTCCTTTTTTGTCAAGTAGACTTGTTGCCATTTGACAGCAAGATTCTGTGCGTACTTTTGATTTGCAATTTTATGTTAGAGTTGCAAAGATTTTGAGCTCCCTGTATACTCTTTTCTTACAGATCAGAGGGAATAATCATTTATTTGCATTGCAGAAATGATCAGTGACTTCACTTGTAGGTATAAAACGAATGCATGTGAAAACAGAGTCCTCTCTCCACAGAGATTACATCTTCATTTACATTGAGAAGTGTCATGTAAATGTGGAAAATAGTGATGATTATATAATTTTCACTGTTGCCGAAACTGATGATTGTAAAGAATCAGGTTATTTTTTAAAAAATATATGAGCTGGTAAAATGGATTATTTCTGTCTTGTGGCATTGTTAATTGGCTAATTACTGTTTACCACTATAGTGGCATTCTTTTTATGAGAAGTTGAGTGAACAGTGAGGGATAAAAATCCACAGTTTAATCTAGAGAAAGAAGATGTCATTAGAACAAAGCTGAAGTTACAGACACTGAGAAATCCACAAATGAAGATCTCCATGAGTGGGTCACTAGGATAAGAAACGTGTTCCTGTTTTTAGCTGCTCTTGGGTATGATAGTCTCTGCTGAGACAGGTAATGGTGTATTAGGGATTAAAGTAAGGTCTTTCTGATTTGTTTGCATTTTAATGAGAATGTAATTTCTTAGTCTTACCTCCATGTAAAACCTCCACACTGTCAGATTTGTAGGGATATTCATGAGTTTAAAAGGAATGGTAGTTAATTAGCATTTGGAATATACTATAGCTTTGAAAATGTGGACTGGGGGTGGGATAAGTCTGAAACCAAAATAGACTAGCACACCATAAGTTCCTATTTGCAGTGAACTAATTGAACTAAATTACTGGGTTTTGTATTCATGGATAGTCTGTCTCCTGATTTTTATTATTTTTACTAAATTGCTCCTTATTAGAAATGGCTGTTGTTGAGTCCATGAATTGTTGACAAAAGAATCTTTTCAACTTTGCCTTTGATTATTCATGGTATGCTGTTGATCTTTGGAATAATATTCTGTAGTTTAAGCTTTTAAAGCACAAGAGCAAAACTTTTTATAAATCAAAAGAAGGCAGGTTTGAAGAGATTTTAGGCCACCTATGCAAACTCTTTCTATTTAAGTCTTTGTTCAAGAGAGTTTTGTTCACAAATAAGCCTACAGATATCGAGTTGATTTTTTAAAATTTTACTCAAGAGACCTTCATTTCCTCATCTGAGGTATGCAGTGTGTTGTAAGACTTTCAGTTGTAAACAGTTTGTTTGTTAAGTAATGTACAAGTATCTAAATAATAAGTGTTTCTTTGCTATTTCTTAATCTTTGTCCAGCTGTATTGTTCCTGGAATCTTTGCTAAATTTATTTCCAAGGCACTAACTCATGGGAGCAGTCCCATGATTTCAAGCTAAAAGACTCAAGTGGGATTTTGTAACATTTTATTTGTGGAGTTCGTTTATTGACTTTTCTGTAATGCTCAGCACTGTGGTGTCTGAGCACCTCACGGTAATGCTTCAGGTATCTCAGCACTCCAGTGCAGTTGGGAAAGTTTTATTTTATGTATGGGGAGTTGAAGCACTTAAAAACTGGCTGGCACAATCACACTGGCGCTTGGTAGAAGAGTTGAGGAAAGAACTGGTATTATCTAATTCCCTCTCCAGCACCTTGAGCGAAACACCATCTTTTCTCTCTAAGCAAGTTTGCACTTGTTTTCCAATGACAAATAGACTGTCAAAGTGGTTTAAAGGTCTGTCATGGTTGGAAAACATCAACTGTGATTCCAGAGTTAACCAGGAGCTTAAATTTCCCCTCTGTTGGCAATGGCCACGGCCCCTTGAATTGTGGGCACCACAAAACCCCTGGGGATGCACCATGACTTTGTCATAGTTCAGCTGAAATTGAAAACCCTGAGTGTTTTGGGACATGGAACAGGCACCAGTGAACCGTGAATTCTATCTGTATGTATGTCTATATTTTTGCAGGGAAATAATTGAAAATGCTGTGAAGGAGGAGAGAGCAACATAATTGCTAAAAAAGAAGTGTTTCCATGTGGGAACATCATCAGAGTGAAGGAGAGGTTGTTGGGAAAATTATTCTGATCACCAAAGTTTATTTGAGTTTGGTACATCTGTACAAATGCAATTTACCTTTAAGTGTAATTGGCTGTCGTGTTAAGCTCCCTGTCCACTGTGAGGAAATCACCGTTATGGTTTTCATATGGGAAGGAATTCACGAGGGCCTTGTTTACATTGCTACCATTTATAAAACATTTAAAGCAGCTATTCTGCTGAATAAACATTCAAGAGCCTGAAGGATAAGCATATCGCTTAAACTTCTTAAGACTAAACTTTCCAAACCATTTCCTGCCAGAGGGACCTAGCAGTAAAATTGCAAACTCTGTGCTCCAAGATGAGATAGGCAGAATTAGATTAAGCAGCTTACTGTTGACATGTCTATTGATCTGGGTTCAGCGCCGTTTCCTGTCTCTGCTAGCAGTTAGATTGCTGTATACAATAACACAGTGGCCTGGTTTATGTGAAATTGGGGGACTCCGAGCATCAATTACTCCAGGAAGGCAGTGGCACTGGGAGATAAGGTTAAGCCGCTCACAGTGTTTAAGACCGCTGAAACCCAAGCAACATATTTGCTGTCTAAATTGCTGCTTATAAATTTGACAGCGTTCCATTTATGTTGTTGATTTTTTTTCCCCCTCTCCAAAGAGAGATCATCCTGTACTATTCTCTGCAGGTAGCGGTTTGGTTCTCATTATAAACATGCATTGTTCGTTAGCCTTCACTTCCTATCAGCCCTTTGTTAAAAGTTCCAGAGTATCACCTGGATATTTGAATAGAAAATACTTAGGAGGGAGAAAGGCATGAAATGTTATAGAAAATACCCAAAATAAATTAACAAAATTTTCATGGTCGTATTGTTTCTGGTACTGCATTAAAGGTATTCTTTCTTTTTCTTTTTTTTCCCCTTGCTATCTGGGAACTCAGCATCGAATAACAGTGGCAAAAAGGAAAGGAATCTGGTACCCTTGAATTTCTCATTTAGTCTGCTGTTTTCTTCATAAGCAGTTTTCTCTTATGCCGTGTGACTTTTTTCTCTTTCTCAGAGACTGTTAACAGGATCAGTTAAAAGCAAAATGATGCTTTTCACATTTAAAGAAGCCTGTAGAGAATTGTTTCAGGGGTCTGCTTGTGATTATCTCAGCCTGGTTTTTTTCCTCTGGAAGAGGGTCACGCAGAAGAGTTTTTCTCCAGGGGGCACCTTTTAAGTCACTTTACAGGTGGCTATCTCAGTTTTATGCCACACGCATTTCCATTGTCTTAAAATCAACCTTCAAAAAGAAATTCGGTATTCCCATAGAAGTATGAGCAAAGTTGTGTCAGTTCTGGCATTGTGATGGGAGATCTGTGCTGTGAAACTGATGAAAGGAAATATTTTAATAGTGACATTTGAGTTCATTTATCATGACATTTTAGGGACTTGGTGGTACATATTTTTATCTTTGAACAATCTCCCAGCAGTCTACTGCCATTAAAGTGGGGGAGGGCACTCCTTCCACACAGAGCACAATACTATAAAAGTCCAAAATGATACAGCAGTCAGCTGTGATGAACTGAAGTAGTTCTAACTGGTATGTGACAAAAAATGGAATTGTCTCCTTTTATTAATTTTTAAATGTCTTGACATGCTATAATTAACATTGCCCTATGCTAAAATTACAACAACATCTGAGCTTCTGTATATTGGCTCATACCTTGATGCTATAAATGAATATAGGAATATGGGAAAGCTAACAGAACATATTTCAAGTATGTTTTAACATTTCACTGGCATATTTTTGAGTTTTATTTTAATGAGTTGCTGATTGATGTTCTTGTTGGCAATGCATAAGGGGCACTAAAGTACTACCAGCAGGTGGGCACTAATAAATACTTTATATTGCTGAAGATTATAACTATCAACACAAAACCTACTCCAATTATTGCAAGAAGGCTGAATCCAAAAAGTCCAATGTCGCTGAGGTTTATAATTCCGTCCTCATCTAATGCTATTGTGCAGGTACATGTGTGATCTTTATGGGGAGTATCCACTTGCAGACACTGCACTGCCTCATCACAATAGGTTTCTGTCATTTAGTGATTTAAATTACATCCTTTTATTTTGTTAACTCCTTTAATAAGTGTTTTAAACTGCCACCTTTCTGCTCTTTCTTTCTCGCACCTTCTCCCTCCTGCAGAGTCTCCTCGCAGGCTTGCTAATTCTTCAGGGGTTTTCCTGACACCTTCCTGTCCATCAGTCCTGTACAGTTAATCAAGGGAGCCAGTGAGCATGCAGGGGTTAGCCTGGAGCAGAGTTAATCGGGTTGGCTTTGACTTAATTGTGCCTATTGTTATAGGGGAAATCAGCACCTGGTGCAGGGGGCCAGTGCTGCTGATTGCTTGAGAGGCTCAGCTTGCAGCACTGTGTACAACATGTTGACTTGCCCCAGAGTTGCTTCTAGTTGCAAAGAGTTCTAACATTTTTGCCTAGAAAGACATGAAAGTAATAGCTTAAAAGTAGATAAGCTTACACCCTTGGAATTAAAATAAAGAACAAATGAATAATACCCATTGCAGCTACTTTTTTTGGCTGCTAAAATTGTTTTGGAAGAGAATTGGTTGTAACACAGATATATTTAACTATGAGCACTCTCTAGCACATCTGTACATTGTTTAGCATAGCCATATAGCAACAAGGAACTATAGGAAAGTGATGTGGAGTCACACAAATCAGTGTCTGAAGACGTCAAAAACCCATGTTTTTTTAAGGTCCAACACAGCTTTATCACAGACTGCCACTGATAGTAGTTTAGCTCATTTTCCACAAAAAAAATTAGAAAAACAAATGCTGGATTCCCACTGAAAGTGAACTCATGTTACATGAAGAATAATTGCATTCGTTTCTTGCTCTGATTGAAAATCAAGCTAAGAATAAGGATATTTGGACAAAATAAATCTTTTGATTGTTGACTTGCAGATACCTAGATGACTACAGACCTTGCTGTAGCTCTGCAGTTGTGTCTCTTTGATGGTGTTGATATTACAAAATGAACTCTTACAGAGTAAGAGTATCAAGCCATTAAAAGCCAGCAGAAAGCAGTGTAAAACCCAGGCAAATTAGAAAAGGATAGAAATGGTTCTGCAGATGCTGTCAGATGAGCTGTCACCCAATAGCATACCAGCAGAATATTTCCAGCTCAGCCTTACAGACTATGTTTTTATGTCACATATTTTTCATAGTCTCTAAGTTCTCCTGTGTCGGGGTGAGATCCAGAAGCCACAATGTCTTCAGCTATATGTGAGGTACTGTAATAGTGTGATAAATAGCTCACATATGCCACAGGCTGGATGCACTTTCTCTTTTCATGATACTAGTGATACATTGGTATCATTCCAATATAGTAGTAAGGAAAAAAATCACATAAAAATTTCCAAAATTTAACATTGTTTTCCTAGCTAAGTATGAAGAGAATTAACTCTTTTTGAGGTTTTCCAAATGACAAACTGCCAAATGGTATCAGGGCTCTCAACATTCAAAGGAATGTATTGTAAAAAGGTAAATGGTGTTTTAGTAAATCACTGGATTTTATGAAATTCATTCATAAATGAATTTATAATTCCCTAAATAAGGAAAATAAACACTCCTGAAATTATTTACATTTTCTTCTCATTGGTTTCATGTGACCAGAGCTCTAAACTGAAATAAAACCTTTTTATTTCTCTTTATAACTCTGTTTCATTATATGTATATAAGACTTCAAATCCAGTGCCATTTTCACAGTATAAAAAAATTATTTTATTCAATCAATTTGATTTTAAACCTGTATTTAGGGCATCCTACAACTTTTAAGTTCTATCAAAATAATTTTTAGTGATTTTTCTTCCATTTGAAACTGAATTGTTTCTCAAGAGGAGAGTCCTGTTCCAAGGACATGGAAGAATTGCACATATGACAGTTGTGTTCATGCTAGCTTTGTGCCTGAAGCTCTCATGATGGAGTCATTTACAATTTTACTTCTTCATTGATAAGCCATTATCTCTAGACTGTTTTTATAACTGCAGGGTTTTGCACTTTGCCACAGAAGAGTAGCACGAAGTTCACTGCAATCTATTTCCCTAATTTCTCCGTAATGCACCGTGACCTTTCCCAGGATGGTGTTTCTTTGTAGCAAGATGAAGAGGAAGAAAAATAAGAGTTTGCCCTTTCCAACTAATTGACCAATGTTTTGTTTTAAAGGTAGTGTTACCTTTTTAATGCAGTTGTTAAAGATATAGTTTCTTTATTCCTTTGTTCTATTGACTCCTCCAATAGTCTGGAACATACCATAACTGCAGTCTAAAGCTTATTATGTAGAAATTACAAGTAGAGTTATATTCAGTCTATTATTCAGTCACAATGCTTGCAAGTAATACCCTTGGTAATGTTTGTTACAATATGGTGATAACAATTGAAGTAATTGTTTACTAATTTGTTCTCTTAAGTGTGTTTTAACATTTTAATCTTTAAAGGATGTCTTGTGGGAGGAGGAGTAGTTTTTCGAGCCATGTATTATGAAAGAATTGAGAAATCTTTTATTTGTAGGTTATTCATTCTAAGAATAAAAGTTAAATAACATTCTATGAATAAAAATGTAATAGGCTATAAGAAAACTTCAGAGTTCTTGTGTTTTCATGAGGAAAACTTATTTTTGTAAAATGTTCTCAGGAAGATGTGTGATCTGGATTGCAAAAGCAGCTATAAAGTGAGACTCAATGAGGAAATAAAGGCACTTTGCATTTACTGATTCTGCTCCCAAGCCATATGTTTTAACATGCATGGGGTTTGTTTTGCCGTTTCAGGGCGGAGAAGCAGTAAAAGCAAATATTCACATATACACGCGCAGCAGACTCTAAATTCAGCTCTTTCTGAACATAAATTTGCTATCTTCCAAGTAGGAATGGAAGGTTCCCTGTGATGTGGCAGAAGCTGCAGCGCATAAGGAACAGTCGTACGCTGGATAGACAGACATTCTCAATACGTCAGACTTCTCCATGCTCAATTGGAAAAGCTATTAAGCAGTGACTGCAGGGCAGTGTTTTTACTTTTTCCATGTCTTGGCTTGTTTATGTTAAATCAGACTGCAGGAGGTCTGTTGCGTTTCTCTGGCAGTTATTGCAAGGCTTGCTGTGGCAAATTCTATTTATGACACTTGCTGTATCCTAGGTGCAGTGAATCTTGGCAGACAATCTGGAAAATTTCCCATCTTTGTACTTGCAGAATATAATATCTCAGTAATGGTGTGACTGTGGTGACTCACTGCGAAGGTCCTAAGTTCAACTACCAGAGTAGCCAAAAAATCTAGACACAGTTTAATTGCTGGCATGACATTTGAAATATTTGCTTCACCACTGGACGTACAATATTAAATTGAAACTCCTCCTGTTTTGGCTAGAGTATGTTCAAATTGAAGAAAAGATCCAAGAGCAGCATTTCAGAAGTGTAGGTTAAGGGCTTCTGGCCAGCATTTTTTTACCAATGTGATGGTCATGTCTGTTAAGAGCAAATAACCTTATATGTGTGTGTTTTGGCACTGCAGCTGTTCTCACTGATGTGTGCACTGTCAATCATGTGATTGTCCTACATAAATAACATATTGATGATTACGGAGATCTGGAATTCTGTTACGGTTCTGCAGGAGTGTAAACGAGTTGTCAAAAATCATTTATCCATATGCTAAATGCCATTGGTTCTTCCATTGTAAAGTCTCACTTTAAAACCGCTGACCAACTTTTCTTAAGACAGAAGTGAACCTTGTAAAATCAGACACCATTGCAACCTTTTGGTAATATATTTCATATTAACTTAAGGAATGTAAAAGCACATGCAGTTTATATACAAGAGAGTAAAACAATGTGACAGTGAATGGTTGAGCTATGCTCAATAACTTTCTTCTGGGGCTTTTAGAGTCTTCTGCTGCTTTCAAAACCTGCATCTCATGGTCAAGCAGGGGGAAATTAATCTTCTATTTATAAAACAAACCAACTTAGGGCCTCAGGACCCCATTCTCTAGAGTGAGAATGATGATTATATAGGGGGCCATCAAAGGGCTGGTGCTCGTACAACTGCTGGGTGAATAATAAGGCTTCTGTGGGGCTTTTGGTGCCTTGTCTTTGTGTTGGGCTGCTGATGCGGTTTGATAAATGTGTAGAGCTGGAGGATCCATGGGATAATTGGCACAACTGCCACAGATCTCTGGGAGGTTGCCTGGAGCATCTGCCCAGAAGCTGAGAACCCCAGCTCTGGCGATGGCACAGACCTATTTGCCATCTTGCCATTAGTTTCCATGTAGTGACAGAGCACATGGGTCCTCTCAGTTGCTTGTGGAGGCTGCATCAGCATGGAAGCACGGACTAACCTTTTCCTGGCATCTCTTTTTTTTGTGCCATATCGGATTTCCAAATTCTCATGCAGTTTCACGTCTGTCATTGGCATGGAAGAGTTGACAGCTGCTACATGATGGCAAAGTAAATGCATCCTTGCCTCCTTGCAGTCCTCCCACTCACATGGGGTTTTTTTAAGGGAGAGTATAAAGACTTTGAGGACAAAGGATTTCTTTCAGCATTTTGGGAGGCTTTTTCTTTCTTGTGCTAAGAACCATCAGAATATTAAATTTTGCGGTGGGGGACGTACCTGCTTTATAAGACCGACACCTGTGAACTGCCATAATTTATGTGTGAATCTAAAAGTGGTAAGAGAAGACAAAAGTGAAAGAGAGCTCAGTCTTGTGCTTCCCAGCTGCTGATGCCAGTGACTTCAGTAACGAATGCCGATCATGCCAGAAATGCAAACAGCATGTGGACGGGTTTGTTTCCATTGTAAAGAGATAGGATACTTAATTAATTTCATGAGGCCTCTAGGCTGCTGTTGACAAAAAGTGCTTACACCACAAAGTTAGGTTGCAGGTTAAGGATAGGGTTAGGGAAGATTTGAAGTGCTGATCCCTAGCATCATATTACCTTTAACATTTTCTTTAATGATACAGATGCACTAGTTTTGCTTAATTACACTTTGCTGTCTCAAGCAATCTTTCCCTTGAGTCACTGAAAGTTTTATTACAACGCTTTAATCTGATTATGAAAATTAATATACTTGTACCATCTTTTAATTTGCATGAGTAAAATCTCCTTTTTTTCACATTTCAACTAGATTAGAAGTATATAGTAGAGACTTGTGAGTTTCAAACTCTAAAATCTTGCAGTGCATTGTGTTTTAAAGGCAATATAATAAAAAGCAATATGTTACGGACCTGATGGAAATCAGCACAAAATTATTTTTAAAAATATTTAGCAGTTGAAATCATGTAAGTCAAACTTAAGAAATGCATATCTTGAATCACCCAGGAACTTGGATGAAATATAGAAAAGCACACATATAAGAAAAAAGAGTGGGAGGAATCCTGAACAATGATCATGAGAGCCTGCGAACACACATTTTGTTTCCTAGTGCTTGTGTGTTTGGGTTCAGCTGAAGCAGAACGTCTAAAGTATCTTCCCTTTCACTGTTAGCTTGAGGCAGCCCTGCTTTTAGGGTGTTGGGCCATGTCCACAGTAGCCCTGGGTTTTGTCTCCGTCGCCTATGCCCTGCAGAAGTGGAGTGCCCCAAGTCCCCCTGCAGAGGTTTGGGCGCTGCCTCGAGGGTCTCAGGCTGCCCCAGGAATGGGGTCACTGGAGGATGTGCCAAGCGCACACTTCTGCTGCCTTCACTTGAGCTGAGCTGAAGCCCTTCAGGGGTGAGCTGTCCCTGATACTGCGCTGTGAGTTACCGACACCAGGCATGTGGTGAAAGCCAATGAAAGTGTCGCTGTGGCTGACAGTAGGATGTCTAGCAAAACCGACCCGTGATTATTTCCAGAGACCACTTTTGCACTGCAGAATTTCCTAGTGTGCTGCCTTAGAAAGCTCAGCTGTAGGGTAGTGTCTGCTCCATGGTTTTGTCTTTCTTTGCCTGTTCTGCAGTTCCTGATTTTACTTGTGTGTTGCAGAGGCGTGGGGGTGTAATGGGACACAGGTTGAATGTGATGAAGAGATAAACTAAAAGAGTTAAACTGTGTGCAATCTCTAAAGAATGAGAAGCCCTTGGCCATCTTAATTCTGAGAACAGATATGATTTAGTACCAGCTGATTAGGGGTACAGCTGGCAGCCAGAAGGACTGTGGCTGCATATGAAAATTGTATCTTTACAAGACTAAGAAAATATGCTGAATGTAGGTGTGAAATTACCAAAAATTTATTTGAACACATTTTAACATCATCTAAGGGATAATCCACAGACAGGACAGGACTTAAAAACATTTGAATTTGTACATGAATGTTACACCATTTTTACATTAGGGAATCTTTACTTTTCCCCTCCTGAACCTGGCAAAGATTGGGGCTTACAAAATAAGTAAAATAAAAATTCAGAGAACACCCAGAACATATCAGACTGCTGATTCACATTGCTAAGAAATTAAATTCTCTTAGGGGGAAAAAAAGGTTTCATTTTGCATCACTCTACATCAAAAATGTTGCTGGATTATTTTTTAAAACTACTAGGTGAAAAAAAGTCACAATTTCTGAGAAGTGCCATTTGATATTTATGAAGATATTTAAAGTGATAAGTAAAATAAAGTAAACATTCAACATGTTTTTTACAGAAATAATATTTTTATTTAAAGTCAAAATGATGGATTTCCTTACTACCCTTTTTCAGCTTTTCGTGCAAATTGTATGTAAATGAATGCAAATAAGCAGTCCTCACTACTAAGTTGCTTAGAAGTATAAAATGCATAAAATTAAGATGTTCAGACAGAGCTGTGCATCTCATTTATGTAAAGAATGTTTAAACTGAAATATTTCAGCTAAAAGTGTTATGGTTTGAGGTCATAAAATGTTTTTTTGTGCATTACAGAGGAAGTACACAGAAATTTTGTTATGTTCTGAAGACCTGTTAGTGTATATGGGAGTTAGTCCTGTGTCAGCTAACCTAACCAAAAAAAAGCCAAAAACCAAAAAACCCACCATCACCACCACCTCCACCACCAACAAAAAAACCGAAAGAAAAGAAACCCAAACAAACACAAAACCCCCACACCAAAAAAGAAACTAGGAAATAACTAAAAGGTCAGCACTGCAATTTTGAACATTTTCCACCCAAGTGTGGACGAAGTCCCACCAGCTTTCATGACCTGTTTTTGTCTGTCTTTCTAGTTAACACTTCTGCAGTGGATAAACATGAAACCAAGTGTAAAAGAAATCTTGAAAACCAGAACCATAGAAATTTTCTTTTTCATTCAAACCTGCTTAAAACATGGTGCTACAGCCAGGAGACTCCCCACCTGACTCTAATGGTGCTATGCAGCATGAGAAAGGAAAATTCTCCTTGATTTTCAATAAGATACCAGGCTTGAGTAGTGCCTGTGGTGCCGTAAGGGATTAACGATCTCTGTGCTATTTGTAACAAGGCAAACTAAATTGCAATTTTTAGAAAATTATTGGAGTTTTATTGTGCTGCCCAGCCAAATTCAGTGAGTAGGACTCATTAGTGTGTAAAACAGAGTTAATTTATACTGAGTATCCCCTGTCTTTGGATGGAAGCTCTAGGTAAATCATCTTTTCTGGTCATTAATTTAGGCTGTTTGCATTTACTTTGCTGTGGGAGCATAAGTATGAAATATTAACTAAACTTCCCTGGTGGAAGTGCCCCCTCGTGCCTCATACTTGATGTGGAAAATGTTTGCTCTTCTTGCAGAACTCCCCTGTAATTGAAGGGTGAGAGCTGTATTATGCAGTTGAAACACATAATGATAATTGGCATTTAAAACAAATTTCCGCAGCTCTAGAAACAGGAAACCAAGGTATCTCTAGAAAGTCATTCAATGAACACTTCCGAAATATTGGGAAAAGTGTAGTGAATCTTTCAACAGTTGATTCCATCATGATTGATCTTAGAGTTTTTTGAGGTAAGTGATGGTATTTCTTTAGTTCAGTCCGTTAGTGCAAATAATTATTAATCAATATGCACTCTGCTCTTACTTTAGAAGATAATTTTAACACATGATTTATTCTGAACATTTCAATTGAACTACCTTTACAAGGAGAAAATCAATTGGCTAGTGGTCTAAAGCACTTTAATTATCTGAAGACCTATATTCTGGTTTAGGCTTTTTTTTTTTTTAATTTTTTTTTTAATACATAGTCACATTGTGCTATAATCCTTCTGCTGGGCTGTACTTTGCTATTCTCAGAAATACACTAATTCTCTATTTCAGATTATTTAGTTTTAGAAATTTTCAGTTCAATACTGAAAACACACTAGGATTAAACTCTAACATTCAAAATTAAATAATGCGCAAAATGAAATAAAAATATAGCTTTTTCCACATGAGAAAACAGTTGAATGGGTTTGTTGGTTTGGTTGAGTTTTTTTATGAATGTGTCAGCACATTTGTAATTTCTTTAGATGTTTTCTCATTCATAGCAAGCATAGCAGTGGAAAATTACAGTTAATTTGAAATGATAGCGTGGTGCCAGAACTTAGACAGAGGTTTGAAACATTATAGGACAAAAGGTGAAATCATTAATTCATTTGCAGTGAATATTAAATTCCTGAAATATGCATTACTCTCTCATTATATTTATATTTATGTGTTTTAATATGCCTGTAAATATTATTGTGAGTCTGAAGGAGCATTTGTGCCGTGTCCATGAGCATGTCAATACAGCCTTTCAAAGTAATTTGCACTTGGGCTGAGGCATAAGGTTATGGAGCCATCTGTCATCATGAAAAATCATTAGAATAAAGAGTGTGGTACAATTCCACTCATGTTCATGATACGTTGCATTTCAACAACACCACTACAAACACTTCTCTCAAATGCCCTTCCTAGGACTAACAGAGAAACTTGAAAAGAGTCTTGTGAACAAATAGATCAAATGCCAGTGGATTTGCACCAAAGTGAGGCTGCAGACAGTCTTGTGGCAGCTCTTTGGGATCTGGGGTGGGTTGCCCTGAAAGTTCCAGGGGAAGAATTTCTGTCTCTAATAGTAAAAGGAGTTGATGTTCTCGAAATGGCCTGAAGTTCATGTTTGGTTGTATATCAATTCTTTATTGCATTTCGTGTATTTCTCCCAGATTGGACAATGAACATATAATCATAAACATCCAGTTTGCTATTTAATGGGATTGTAGTCATTGTTTCGCAGTTCTCATGGCTTTCCGTAATGCTGCAAGAGATGAATTGTTTGTTCCTTCGGAATAGTACAGGATTTTTTTTTCTTGGTATACCAGAAAAGCTATATATCTTCTAAGTAGGGAAGTTTAGATCTTAGGGTTGTATTTTGCTGGAAACATCCCTTAAGGAGAGTTCTTGGAGGATGTTAGTAATGTACTTGTTAGATTTTTAAAGAATCCAATAATAAAGAGACAGCACTACAGTCTGAGGACCCAATTACTGAAACACTTGTACATATGTTTACTTTTAAGTCATTAAGTACTGTGCATATGGAAAACATCATGTCCTTAATTTCTGAGCCTTGATCTTCAAATGTGAGTGCTGCAGAAGCAGGGTTTTTGAATTTTATCCTGTTAGGTGCTGAGTGCCTTATTTACTGTCTGATCTGATGGGAGATCTGCCTGCTTGATAGGTTGTAGCAGGTAACTCTGTTATCCAGGCAATCGGAAAGGAAGGAGTGAGTTTGCTTTAGGGTGTAAACATATATTTTACTTGATGTTAATTCCTACAGCTGAAGACGTGAGTGGCTCTGAATGACCTCCCAGAGGATGTCCTAGAAGGAATGCTATGGTAGTGTGTATTTTCCTGCTAAGAGCCTGTGACAGATGATCATACTTTAAATTATGTTTTGGATGAGACAGACAGAAGCAATAGCAATGTGAATATTAGAATAAACCTTTGCTCATTTCAAGTGGATAATTAATGTTGTCAGTGGCTTGATTTGAGATCAAGATTTCTATAGGAGTAAGAGAGGGGTCAGACTTCAGACATATTTGCTGCTCTTGTTTGGTATCTGAGAGTCTGTGTGCTATCTCCTCTTCTGCAGAAATAGCAGCTCTTGTTTTCCTCTGTAACGATGCCTGTAATCTGAACTTTTGCATTAGTATATCTAACTAAAGTTATTAATGAGAATTCTGACCTGGTTCAAGTCAACCAGATTTTTTTCCTTTCAGTTCAGTTAATGGCCTCTCTATTTTTTACTCTATAGCCTGTTTGAAGAACAGCTTTTGAAAACCTGGGATTGGAAACAGTGCTATATCGTCTGCCTTAAGAGAAAACAGATGAAGAAGATGTGTTCATGTAGCCAATCAATAGTTTTTTAACCTGGCTGTTTTAGCTATAGTTTTTTTGGAAGGTGATTATCTACAGCACCAGATAGTCTGTCTGATGGGTATAGTAAAGGTGATCTTTTTAAAGTTATTTAGTTCCATTTCCAACTGAACTATTCAGGAAGTGTATTTAGAAAAGTCTATTTTTTAAGAGTTCTAAAGCTAGAACAAAGGACAGGAGATCATGATGGTGTGCTCGTAGGGCTGCCTCACACAGAAGTACAATAGCGAGCACCTCTGACTGCAGAGGAACTGTTGAAGCACTGTAAAATCAAGTTGCTGTGTGTGAAAGATCAAGCAGGTTAACTCCTGGGATTTTTTTCTATCAAGATGCTTTCTTCCTTCCATTCTGTTGCCTGCTGTCTTCAGAGCACAGTGGTATTGGGACTCTGCAGATTTAAAACATCTGTCTTTCCATCTCCAGTGTACTAGAGTAGGATAGCTCTCAATTCAGTCTTCAGAAATTCAGAAATTCAGCATGTTAAGCTGCCATTGTTTTTAGGAATTTTTATCCTTCTTGAGGCTACAGGCTAGGCAGCTATTTTCCATAGTGTTTTCTATATCATGACCCTATTGTTATTTTTTTTTAAGAGTATTTGCAGGCGTTTTTGTGGAATTCACATCTATTTAAGTCAGGATTAGGAACCTAAATTATTTTGTATTGCCCATTTAAGTGTTTTCTTACGTGTCTGCATTCTGTTTTTGAGATGCATGAAAACAATGGCAGGCTCAGTATTGTTGTAAGGAAAGAGTCCCTAGTGTTATTTTAAAACAGATTTGGAAATAGATAAATTTTATTAATTTTAAATCATGGATAATGCACTTATATAAAACACTGGAATTTTCGTATTGCAATGAATTTGATTAATTTGGCTCATTGGGTACAAATAAGTCTGAACTAAAAATGCAAATACATTTAACATCATATGAAGAAGATGGCATTAAAACCAGGTCTTGAGAAAAATGATAAAGTTTACATTTTCAGGTTGTATGATGCAAATACAATCATGATGTCTTTATAGGTACTCACCACAGGCTTAAGCTTTCAGGTTTGAACTCACATAAAACTGTCTTAATTTATGAGCTATGTCGTGTTAGTGTTGGATAACTAGCTAGAAGATAAATCTGTACTTAATACAAATCTGTCTGAGTTGATGATGATGAATATAATTTCTGTAGAAAGTATAGTTTTTTGTGAGAAACAGAGCAGTTTTATTTGACAGCTTTACTTGTAGGCATGGTTATTATCTTCTATTGGTGCATATATTCTCAGGAACATTATTTGCCTTTTGCACCTTATATAGCGTTTGAGGATTTTATTTTTATTTTCATTTTCTGCTTACTCACAGTGTATTGTTGTGCTACAGTTTGGAGGCTTCTATTGTTTACAGCCATTTTTGTAATCATAAAATCATAGAATTGTTTGTGTTGGGAGGGACCTTTTAAAGGTTATGTAAAGCACTCCCCTTGCAGTGAGCAGTGACATCTTCAAGTAGATCATGCTGAGATCTTTGCTTAGATCTCAGATGTCTGCTGATGTTGAAAAAGAGGAAGGAGCCCACTATGTCTGGTGATCATACAGTATAAGGGCAGCTAGAGATGACTCCTTCATGTTGCATTTTGGGAGGGCAGGACCAAAGGCTCATGGCTTATTTCAGCAGTCCTTCATTAACTGGATGTAGGATGAACCACTTCCATAACTGATTAGCATGGTATGCTATTCATAAATAACATGCAATTAGCATATGTTAATAATAAGCAATATTCAGCTGAAATGTCAGCATCCAAGCAGCTTAGACAACATCTGTTTGAGCAAGACATGCAATACACGTTCCACCTCTGTTTTACAGAACATCATTTAGCCAAAATTCTTGGTTAACCAAAGTGTGCTTATCTCTCCCAGGGTTGTACAGCATACAGACATTAGTCAGCTTTGCCGAGCACAGCCCCTGTAAAACTGGCATTTAAGCCAGCTGGCATATTTCTACTGTATTCTGGGGCTGAGAACATGAAACATAGTTTATTTGGAAGGAAAGGAATCCAGTGAGACTTGGAAAAGAGAAAATCTCTTCCTTTCTGATAAAATAAATGAAATTTTAGCTGAAGGTTTTGATGGTCCCTCAAGACATTTGACTAAGCACAAAGATGGAGGTGTAGAAATGTGTCACTGTGGCATATCTGCAACTCTCTCTGATGTATGTATATGTTCCCATTTAAATACTGATATGTGGGTGATAATCACATAAGAAATTATGAATACATTTCTAAATATAATATTCTGCCAGGATATTAAGTCCCTTTTTCAAGAAGACCATAAGCTTCTTTGCACTAGTAATTTATTTGAGAAATGTAATAACTCTGCTGCATGTTTGTGGTCATATGCAAACCACCTATTTTTTGTAAAGCATGTTTTCAAAGTTAACTTTTGTCTCTGATTTAAGACCTTCTTCCTCTGTACTGGTCAGTGTCCAAAGTATTATTTATTTCTTCTTATTACTCAGGCCATGGTTCCATGGACTGATAGCTCATCTGCAGTCAGTAAAACAATTCCTTTTGTTAGCAAGCCTATTTTCCCCACTATTACCTTGACTTGAAGAATGGATTTGCTTCATTGTATTAGAGAGAGTATTTTCTGACAGCTTTTGAGTACAGATCATTAAAAAATTACCGCTTTGAAATGTTGACTTTTGTCTCTTTTTTTCTTTTTTCTGGTCTCAAAAATAGCTTATTACATCTTTCAACTTTCTAAATAATTAAATCTCCTTGAAAAATCATGCAAATTCTGTGTTGGATAGAACAGGTTGTAATTAAGCAGAATTATTAACAATTTTGTTGTTGATAAATTTGGGCACAACTCTGCTCTTGCAGATGCCAGTTGACTTTATAGGTCTGATCTTTCTGCACAAAGACTGATGTACTCTGTGTACTGTTGACAGTTTTACACTGTTGTAAAACCAGAGTAACAGAATAGTAAACTGTGCCAAAATCATGTGGTAGCTATATGAATAGTAGAAGATTTATGGTATCTTTAACTGGCCATTTCTTTACATTTAATGGCTCCTGTTCTGTAAATGATGAGCTAGACAAGTGTTTTGTTGACACTTGACACCTGATTTAGGAAATTAATTATATTTACTCTTTTTAAATAAAACAGGAACTTCATATACTCTGGAGTTTTTCAAAGTCCAAGCCATGCTTAAAACAAAGACAAAGTTCTGTTTAGGAACTGTCTCCATTGAGCAAAGGATGTCTTAGGATGTTTAATCATAACCATCAGTACCAGAAAAGGGCGTCACCATTTCCTAGCCATGTTCTTAATGGTAAGCTCTTAATAATGAATTTCCAAGAAAACTCAGTGCATTTTATTGTTTTGAAGTTTATCCATCAGCTACCTAAGACCCCCAGATATTTGCATTTTGAGTTATTTGTTTTTGTTCTCCTTCTCCCATGCCTATCTTTTGTTCATTTGATATATATGGAGATCTCTATGAAGATCTTCCTGGTCCATAGTTGATGCTACTGAGTAGTGTTTTTCTGTGACTGTTTCAGTGATAATATTTTGTAAGAGAGCACAGCTGCTAATTTTAGTGCAGTGACATCCCTCAGTTATATCTCAGTTTTAAGAGGAAGTAACCGAACCCAAATCACTTCACTAGAGCTTTGCATGTTACCTTATTCAAGCCTAAAATGATGCTCCTGTAAAAGAAGATGTAAGAAACTGCAAAGGTTGCAGCCCCTCGTATTTATATTTTTACGCCTTGTACTTCTGACGGAGTCAAACCAGGCTACAAAACAGAACATTTTGTATTTTTGAAAGGAGAGCTTTTAGGCAGCAGAAATGTGAGCTGTGACTAGAAGTGCGTGCTTACCATGCAGATTAGAGAGGTAACCAGAGCTTCATTGTAACATATGGCAATTCTTCATCCTTAACTTTCAGTATTGAATACTGACACAGAAGTTAGTCTTCCTCAGCTGTTTACTCAGTAGAGAAAGAATTTTGCTTCCCTAAAAGCCTGTTTTCTCCTCCATTGAGACCAGCCTGCTAAGGAGCAAGAATGGCTACCTCCGTGCTTCTGCATCATGCTCTCCTTATCCCGAGGCACTAAAAAAAGGGTTAATGTAGCTCAGGACAGGAGTGTAAATACTCTGGCTGTGTCACTGTGAGGGCAGAGAGGGGCTACCAAAGCACCCCTGATGTTCCATTCAGCAGACTGACTTCATGCAATTTTAGAGCATGTTCATGACATGCTACTAAGTAGGTAATAGCTGGATTGCAGGTTAATGCAGGGGGCAGTTTAGTTGCCCATTGAATTAAAGCTTGCAGAAAATAGATGAACAGGAGAGGAAAGATCAGAATTAGTGGAGGAGAAGAAGTTACTTTGGAAGCTTTTAATCATTTTGCCTGAATTAAAAACCATCTGGTATTTTTATTTTTTTTTTATTGCATTAGACAAAAAAAGAGTCAGTTTCTATCATGGATTTATTTTTCTGCTGCAGCAACCAATAGGCTTGTATTCAATTATTTATAATGACATATCAGTAGCTGTGGAGGGTTCAGATTTAGTATGGTAATAGCAGTATTATATCAGCATGCAAACTTTAAAATGAGGTGGAATGAAACATTTTAAAGTAATGTTTTAGTCTCTTCTTTCTATTAACCCTCAATAGCTTCAGCTCTTCCATTCAGATGTGAATTTTTTTAAGGAATGTGAGTTTGTGGACGTTCTTTCTTTCTGTAGATGCCGTATAAGGTTCTCAGGCACAGATTCATGAAAATTACAAAATAATTCTATCAAAAGGTTGTGTGTAAGCTATGTAAGTCCATGTCCCATGTGTTCTTAGCAGTAAAGCAGGTATCTCTGATTCCCAATGTGTTTCACAGTGAATCAAGGCATAGTAAATGGGGGAAATTCAGACCCCATTCTCAATTCCTTGTTTATATTCTCTATGGGGAAATTCCCCTTCTGTATTTCTCTGAGCATTGCATCTCAGATGTGTTCCGCCTTTAAACATGGATTTGGCACTGTCATCTATTTGATGTAACTTCTAACATCATGTTATCGATGCTTGCCATCCCAAGATCACGAGGGTGCTTAAAGAAGTCTTGAGATTAAAATTTTCCTATTCTTTAGATGCATGTTATTGATTTTTGAGCCTTAGAGATTTAGTGGCTTGTGTTTGCAGGCTTTTCTGTACCAGTCATGTGAGTAGGTCTTACTTTAAAGGAGAAAAAACTATTTTTTTGAGTAACGGAACTGAAAGTCTTATGTCTTACAGATTTTTGTCCTGTATTTTCTAAACTCTTTGTTTCCAGAAAGATACCAGCTCCCTTCCTATTACACTCCCACGTGAAAAAAAGGCACCAGTTGTACAAAGTTCAGCAAGTCTAAAGCTACACATGTGCTGAGTAGCCCGGATAAGAATGTTGGTCAACCAACTGGCAGCTCCACAGCACTGACCACAGTCCCAATGGAAGGGCCAGCAATTTCAGTTTCTGTCCCTGACCCAGACAGTGATTTGTATAAAACTCTTAGGAACTTAATTATTTTTGATACTTTTATCCCTAATTGTAACTTAAATCAGGCTGTACTTGGAAAGATATTCATATTTTGAAATACAGACCAGTGTGATCATAAAAGCTTCCTTTTCTTAGGCAACTAGATTAAAAATGCAAGGGATGTGTAACTTCCATCACTTGGCGCTTTGGGAAAATGCATAAATGTCGTAAGAGTAGGGATTAAATTGTGAGAATTGGATAACAGAACAGTTATATTCTGCTCATAAACTGATCTAATTTCTCAGATATAAAATGTGTGATCGAGTTGTACAGTTTTAAGAACATTTTTCCTGTTTACCATGGCAGACTATTGGCAGGAAGAAGCAAAACTGCCTATTACATAGGCATGATAAAACTGCAGCAACTAAATGGAAGTTGAGGTGGAAACCTCAGACAGAGGACTTTCATTAGGAGAGTAACAGCCTCTGCTCTCCCCCAGCATTGCTATTCACTTCATATTGGTGATTTTATAACCACAGAAAGCTCTGTGAATTTAATTGCTGGAAGTTACCTTTTATTTCTTTTACCAACATCTAAAATTCATGCTCAGGGGCACCAGTCAGTCAGGAAACAAATCTTTGCTCTGAGTTAGCCTTTGCAGGTGGTTTAAAGAAAATTTAATTCCTTCCCACTTGGCCATGTGCAACACCTTTATCCTCTTGATGAGTTCAAAGTGAAAGTCTCCTCTGAGCTTACTGTCGGTGCTGCTGTGGTTGATTGGCAAGCCCGGGGTGCTAAACAGTTGTGCAGGTGGCAAGCTTTGCCCCTGAGGGAAACCACATCACCTCTGTGCCTATTATTTTGCCTGAAAATACATAACTGCACCTTTCCCAGAAGTGGCAGCAATGAAAAATTGTACCACTTTCTGCATCAGCAATTTTAAATGCTAATTGTATACATGCTAGTGGATAAACATGGGGGCTCTTCTAGCAAGAACATAATTTATCTTTTTATCCCTTCATCATCATGTCCACAGTATTCTAATTAATAGGTTTACTGAAGTCTATTGTGTGGTAACTGTATGGTATTTCTACTGTTTGGTATATTTTCTACAGTAATGTGCAACTTCGTAATGTCTTCCTAGGTTTTCTGCTTCTTTCCTCTGAACATATGTTATGCCATTTGTCAAGTGATTTAATAGCGCCCCTTGACCTTAAAAATAAAATAAAAGCTAGATCAGTGTATAAAACCATGAAAAACTTTAAAAGCAGCCTCTACTGCACCTTCTCTCACTCAATCCAAGAGCCATGAGACAGCATCATTCATTACTTGCTGTTCCTGCAGTAGGTGAAATTACATGGTATAAGTCTCCTTATTTCTCATAATGTTTAGTTTATATCATGGAAGGTTTAATTTCTGGTAAGTAGAAGTTATTTTAAAAAAGGTACAAAGAGAGGGATCTGTTACAGTAATGAATTTTTCATAATATACTCAGTGTTAGCCAGAAACAGTGACTACTTAGCCCATTGCAAGCACCTGTACCAGTATCTTATGAAGGGTGTTCTTTATCACTGAACTAGCAGAGATCACATTTACATTAGTGCTTAAATTCAATGGGAAAAAACAATGTGGCATGAATTTGACAGATGTACTGTAAGAACTTAAACACCTGTTTTCTGTTTAGTAATTTAAGAGCTTTGGAAAACACAAGCACAATGCAGACCTAGGGCATGTGTGACGAATATAATTTCTCTTTAAGATTCTCAGTCATCACATAAAAGTGATTTTTTAAAATGTTTAGGGGTTATTTTTGCAGTATTTCAACTTTAATTTTCTGCTATTGTGAAACTGATAGTTGTTAGTAATGTCTTAAAATTTGAGCAATTGCTCTATCATATAGCATGAAATTCTGCAGCACTTGAGTGCTCAACTTTCCCAGCTCAGTAATTTGCAGAGAGGGGCTGCTCTATCTGCTCTTCAAAGGGGAAATTCTTTAGACCTATTTGCAAGTGTGAATCCGGAGTGGTGTCTCAGAGGTCAGTGTACTGCCATATGGAAGCATATTTCAGTCTACCTTTCATCCTTTCTGCTTGTGCCGGCATGGTCTGTATACGAGAAATGAGAGCAGAAAGAGGTAGGTAGAAAGGGGGAGATAATATACTTACCATATCACTGATACCACAAAAGATGGAAATGTATAGTGCATCATTTTAAGAAAGGGTACTCTGCTCTATTTGCTGAAGTGGCTTTTGTTTAGCATCTGAGGGACCCTTCTCCAATGCTTTGTGTTCTTCAGTTACAATGCTGCCTTCATGTGCAAGACACAGGTTTTAGCAAAGTCATGGAGAAGATTCTGTGGTCAAGTTCAAGAAGGTGTTTCTATCTATCTGTGAGTCATCTTTTTATTTGCCTAAGATTGCAGTCAGTAAAAAACAGGTAAAACTTGCTTGGGACCAGCTGTTATCCTGTGTCCCTGAGACAGCCAAGACCGTGGGATGCTTTCCTCCCTCCTTTCCTCTCCGCAGCATACTCACCTGAGGAGGGAGGTTCAAGGGGAGTGACAGCCTAAGCAGTTTGGCTTGCTGAAGAGTCTGCCACACTGGACATAATTTCAATTTACTGATGTCCAGTACAAAATGGAATAGAGCTAGAGATCTGCCTCATGTCAGCTAAAGAGTTCTGATTCTGAAGGGAACTCGGCAGTGCTGCTGCAGTTGCATAGACCTAACTGTGTGTGTACAAATACGCAGCCAAACACATACACACTGAGGAAAGCAATTGCAAAGCATAGCAAACAAAACATTTTCTTTTTTTTTTTTTAAGTCTTCCTTTCTGTAGTTCATTTGTTCATCTAAAATAATACATATATTTCTTTTTGAAATGAGTGGGTATTATGCAAATTCCACAACTATTAGAAAATCTTTCGGCAAAAAGAATTAACTCTTACCTTACTACTGCTCTTGGTTGATTCTAGGTGAAGTAAATAATGTGGGTACTTTATAGTCAAGTGTCTCTTTGGCTCCAGAAATTCTATGGTAGCATTTATCTGTCATAGCTGCGAACTCTGGGACTGGTGCAAACCAGGTGATTTTCTGAAGGTAAAAGTGCAGGATATATTTTGCTTTGCTCACTGTTACACAGAGCTGATCCAGGCTTGTACCTATTGTTACAATCTTGTTTACAATTTAGGTTTCAGTCTCTCACTAAGGCTGCAGGCTGAGTTGGTCCCTGGTAATGTCTGCGATGGTTTGAACCATAGTTTGAAATAGTCTTATTTAAAACACAATAGAGCTAATGAATAATATTGAAATGCAGGAGGTTGAATCAGTAAACGTGGAAGAACATGTGTTTATTCTCTTATTTTTTGCATTGAAATAATTTTACAAAGAGCATTAAAATTTATTTCAGCCCCACACCCCCTGTGAACTACAAAAGCGTTATCCACACTGAAAGGATATTTTTCTCTATGCAAAAATATATTTCCTGTACAAAAAAAGGTTTGCCAGTCTGGATTTTCTTAATCAGTTCCTCTTTTCCTGGTTCAGTGTGGTATTTCTAATCCATCTAATTTCAATTTAAGGTTTCAGGTGAGAGAAAAAATAACTGCGTATATTGTAAATTATTCCAAAGGTTTGTCACTCTTAAGGTATATTCTGTTCTTCTAATAGACATTCAGTTGAAAGTGTGATGACAGAAATTGCAAATTACTTTATTTTAATGTTATCAATGTCACATGCAGATATATGTGACTTTTCTATTCCTACATTGCACATCCAGGTGCAAGAATCCACTGAATAGACAAGCTCTCAGAGTCACTGTGTAAGAATCCATTTTCTCTTGGTTGTTCATTAGGACTGCTAAGATATTTTTAGTTATTACTTGTGCCCAGAATTTTGTTCTGAAGTATGCAGGTTTTCATACATATCTTGAGTTTGCTGTTCAGTCCTGTTGGCTCTTCATAATGCACGTCTTTACAATGTCACCAAAGATATTCCTGTTAGCTGTTGGTTCCTTATTTACAAATTGTTTTTCAGATTCTCAGTGTTCTTTAACATGTTTAATATATGAGCCATGTTGATTTTGTGCCATGCTACTTTTTCATCAGAGGGATAATAGGGAGAGATATTTATACGGAAATTAAAGCAAGTATTTTCAAAAGTTATCTTTGTCTACTGAATTTGTAATATCATCAAAAATGATACGAAATTTCCCAAGAAGACCTGTTTTCTATTAAACAGTGTTGATTGGTATTAATCACGCTACCACTCAATCCAACTGATTGCCTCTTTTTACACTGTTTTCACAATTTTTCCTTACAATGAAGTCATGTTGAGATGATCCCATTTATTTCCTTGAAATGTTGACACATTGTGTTTTTTATAGATTTTAGAATTTCTGCTATATTACAGTAGATAGTACATTTCAAAATACTTGTCCAGAGAAAACCCTCACACCATGCCTTAGAAATTATAAACCACAAGTAATCTCCTCTTGCAAATTTGAAAAAAAAATCATGTAGATGTTTGCTCTTCAGTAATCTCCTTATTTGCTATTCAATTGGCAGCATTCTTTCTCCCCAAATATATATATTAAAAAAATTCCTTTGCATTATTGCTCATAATTTCTGTGTAGTAAGGGATATGAAAATATTTTTCATTTCTTATATGGTCTGTAATTTTTTTCATTAAAAAGATGTCTCTTTTACATAATTTAAAACAAAAATGAAATTGAATGGTGACAGAATTCTCTTTTCTGTGCTTCCATGAGTTTGGGATGTGAAAGGTATTTCTGTGGAATACTTAGCTTACAGTAGAAAGTGATGTGTGTATATTGTGGAGTTCAAAATTAATGCTACTTCATCATGATTTTTCTGTATTTCAGTTAACCTTAATACAAAATTGAACCAAATAGTTGTGAATTAATATCCTAAAGAAAACTATGAACATGAAGAAAGTGGTTCAAACACAATTTTAAATTACATTGCCAAACATTTGGTAACAGTAGCATCCTATGTATTTCAAAACACATGTGTCAACTGGGTACAGTTGGGTCTATTTTATTTTAAAATCCATTTGAGTCTATAGTTCTGCTTTTCTCACATGTTCTTTAAAATTTTGTTTTGACATTGACAAATTGAATATACAAATGCCAAGAGAATTCTCATACTGTGTTGGGAAGATTTTTAGTAGTCCAGGCAACTGTTTGCCAAGAGTTTGAAATGCTGGAGACTCCTTTTTTCCGTTGAACAGGACATTTTCACACCCTGAAAAATTAGAGCATAATTATTGTTTTGTTTTAAATAAAAATCCAACATGTTTGAAGCTTGCATCATATATTCTATTTCATTTCTCTAGGAAAATAACCATGAAGCTTTCTTCTTGCCTAGGTTAGAAAAGAATAAGTTATGTCATTCTTGTTTGCTTTGAAGAGCTGTCTGGATTTTTAAAAGGCAACACTTCCAGATTGCCTGGTTTGAGAGAAAGGGTATTAATACTCTTGCAGTATTGAAAAAAATAATCAAGGGACTACTAATACTTTTATTGTTCTTGAGCCTGTTCCTTAAAGGAGAATCATATCCATACTTTGCAACATTTTGCCAGTTTTCTTAAGGCTCTTTGCAGCTGCATTGATTGTTGCTACTAATTGGAAAAGTAATTGGAACATGCCTGCCTCATGTGTTTTACAGCCATGCCCTGTCATTAGCAAAAGTGATGCCCTCTGACCCTGACCGCTCTCAGGGGTCAAAATATATCATTATATTGGAGTGCAGTATTTCATAACAAAGGCCATAGCAGTAGCATAGCTTAAACATTTGGGTGGGTTTTTTTAGTGAAAAGAATAGCTTATCAAGGGAAAGAATGACCTGCTAACTATATTTATCTTACACTTTGAGTAACTGCTGGCAAAATACAGAGTCCTGAGACGTGCTGTGTAAATATTTTATGAAGGAAGCTTCTCCAGCAGAGATGTTAATAATTTAAAGTATGATGTACTACATACTGAGTTTTAGGCATAGACATTTAGTAATAAATTTGTATTTTGTATGAAAGCCTAGTAAATGACTCCCTTGCCACATATTTTGTGTTACGATTGTGTTTGCATGTCTTCCTTCATAAATTATGCCTATGTATATATATGTCACAATAAACTTGGATTTTTAAACCAGACATGATTCCAAGGTCCATTTAGAAAGGATTATGAGTCACACCTAAAAATTATGCAGCCTCCAAGTCAATAGTGTCTGCCTCCAAGAATATTTTGTTGGAGTTGTGCATTTGTTTTGGTTTTCCTTCTGAAACTTCCTACGCAATTCGAGGGAGAACAGTCCCCCAGACATGCAACTATTGTTTCTAAGTCAGGTTTTACTCTGTTAAGCATGGCTGCAGCAAGGGTAGCATTCCTCTTTGACTTGGCAGTCAGCCAGTTAAAAAAGTTGGCCAGGAAACTGAAGACCTACTTTGTAGATACTTTCCTGTCCTCGTCTGATTTAGACACATAACTCCTCTGGATTGAGTTTTAAATGCACTTTGTTTAGAAAACTAATTTATGGTATTTGCATACTACTTGACTGCTTTGGGTCGTTTCAGAATAGTGTTGTGGTGATAAATATTCACATTATATTTCCAATTTTCACAGTATTCATGCTGGGCAAACAAAGTAGATAGACCACACAACAATAAATCAGTGTAAGGACAGGCTTATAAATGCGTCAGTCAAAATACCTTTTAATTCTTCAGGTTTAAAATTTTATTTGCTAGTTCTGCTGTTTGTATTGTACTCTTGTCTTTTTGTCCTTAGTTGCACTTGCTGTTTTATTATCTCATGTTTTTTTAATAGGAAATTAAGTCTCTGTTCCATGTAGAATTAACCAGAGAGAGCATCCAGAACATGCAGTTATTTTCCAGTTTGTCAGAATAGGTTTGCCATTTCATACATGTGTGGTATTTATGACTGCAATATAATAAAATATTTAAAGTTCAGATTATAACTCTTCTGTACTAAAATTCAGAACATCTTCTGTCGGGTAGAAGTATTAAATCTCAGCATTAACTCTGTCTCTCTGCATCAGATAATGCTCTCTTATTTGTATTTGTTAATAAGTGCAGACATTCATACTTTAGTACCTGATGGGGATGTAAGAGACAGAATATAGATTTTTTTCCCTAAATTAGAAAATTATCTGAACGGATGGTTGATTAATAATCATTCTAAATTGAAGTGCTTTCATAAGCTACCATACAGAACCTCACTTTTAAAAAATCAATCTTTCAAAGATGTCACTTTTGTCATTTGTTAAGCATTTGTTGAGAAGGAAAGAGAATATTTGTCCTAATTCTGAGCTCCCTAAGCTGTGCCAAGAAAAAGAAAAAAAAAAATTAGCCATCCCACTAATGCACTATATTGCAACAGAGATTAAATTGATCAGTCTGCTTAGGCATTTCCAGGATGTCCCTTGCTGTAATATCTGGGCTCTGTATTGATGTGCTCCACAGTGCACTAATAGGTAATAGAAAATACTTCAATAGCTAGCAATATATCTAATTCCACAAATGACTTTTACCATGGTGGATTATTGAAATCATAAGCCTGGTGTTTGAAAGGGCTGAGAGTTTGGTGAAATGCTAAGAAGAAAGGACGAGCACATTTCTCGACTTGTGACAGCCTATTCTGGGTACGTGATGGCTCTGAGCCGGCCCAGGAAACTTTCCCACAGAGGTTTATTGCAGGGTTGGGGCTGAGTGAGGGTGAGAGACAGTAATTTATAAGAACTGATCCTGGATCTGTCATCTACTCTCTGAGTGGTTTTAACACTGAATTCTGCTGCAATTTCCTCTTCTTAATGAGCCAGTGAGGATGAATCACTTAATGTTTGAACATATCTTTTAAAATGTTACAGGCTGTTCTTTGTCGACTTTCATTAAGCTTTTATTTTAATCTAAGAAGACCAGTCAAACACAAAAGACATGCGAAGTACTTCATATTTTGGCAAAGCCTGTTCGGAATACTGTACATGGATAAAAGGAAAGAGAGAAAAAGAGAAAACTGGATCAAAGTGCATTTAAGAGCATTCTGTGAGCTCATGTCTCCTGGTATGACTGACCTGAAATATCTAATGCTGAAGCTTCTTGTAGAGAATCTGATCCTGGGTCTTGAACAAGGTGCAGCACAGACTGGGTAGGAATTTGTAGTTTTGCTGCAGGTGAACTTCCTGTCATAATGGATGTGTTCAATAAGCTCTAGTTATTGAATTTAAACACAGAGTCTTGGTTCTTAAAGCAATTCAAGGAGTTTTGAACGCTGAGACCCAGCAAATGCCATTTTTGACCTCTTAATAAATTATAAATACATGACTCAGGGGCTCAGAGCATGGATGCATTGCGTTTTCTCTATCTTGAAAACAGGGAAGCAGACTCGGGAAAGGGGCACTCAGCTGGGCAGAATTGTTCTTTGTTACTTTCTTCCTCTGTAGGTTCTTTTATTGCCTTTAGACATGCTGTAAACAAACACCAATCTCTCTCATCTGTCACATTAACTCGCAGGCTGCTCGGCAGTCCTCAAAGTCTCACAAAGGTCGTAACATTTCTTTAATCATATCTAGTTTACTTTTCCTGTGACTGCCCAGTTTCCATGCTGTTGTCTTGAAAATAAAGTATGTGATATTAACCTTTGGGTATTTGATTTGTTGGTATTGCCAAGAGGAAGTTGAAAGGAGACAAGATCACAGTTTGTTGTTTGTATCTGTTGTTCTGAATTTATGTTGTATTTAATTAATCTCATGCTTCATGTCATCCATTAGTCACCTGAAAAGGCCAGAATTACTTTGACTTTTCAAGGCAGGTGGTCTGGGGACAGGGCTTTTGTCTGAAGTTTCAGAGCTTAATCTTATCTTGGGAAATGCTGACCCTCCTTGTTGCACTGTCAAACACTGCTCGGGTATTTCCCACTGAAACTCAAGGATGGGCTGGACACCCCTTTTGAAGTCAAGACATGTTTTCCTAATGTCTTGTTGTTGAAGACCTCTGTATGAAAGGGAAAGGTTTGTTTTCTTTATAATGTGAAATGTAGTTCTCAAAGGACCCACGTAGGCATTTTATGTAGCCTGACTTGCCGATGCCTGTAAGTCTCTGTCTGTGACAGAATGAGTTGCATATGTTTTTACTCTCTTTTGTATGGAGAGTTTCAATTTTTTCCAAGAGTATTTTGTAGCTTTACACTGTTCCTGGCTAGGAGGTGGAAAAGGAAGATTTTTCTGGAGTACAGTCTTGCTAAGCCTGAGGCTACAGGGTGCAAGGATTGGTGGATTTTTCTGACCTTCCAGTCCTACTCTGTTAGATGTTCACCTTCTGAAAAGGAAAAACTACTTTTATGCACATACTGTTTTCAGACTAAAACCAAAGGAACACTATATTTCCAAGTATAAAGGCTGTGATCTTGGAGGTCAAACTTTATTTCACTGCATACACAAAAGTTGAATGAAACCAGCTTTCAATTAGGTCTCTGCTCCTCAAGTGTTTCTTTCCTCCATTAACTCTTCCATCTCTGCACACTTGTGTGATTTGTCCAGTGGTTTGTCTCCTCTCTACTTCTGCCTTCACTTGCCTGAGCTGGTTCTCACTCAGTTAAAATATTTGTCTTCACCTTCTTAGTCTAATTCTCATAGACTTGGGAGTCTTTTCTGAAGTTTGGCTTCTACCAAAATCCTCTTACATCAAGTAGAAAGAAGCCTCTCTAGGGGTCTTGTCCTCTGGGATCCTTAGGTGTCTGAGGTTAGTTTTACACCCATCATTCATAGTGTCTGTGTACTGATTTTTTTCCCTAGAGTAAAAACTGACCAGCTTTCACTCAGACATTTGTCTTTAGACATCTAAAATTTAAGTGAGATGATCCTCACATTATTATTTATAGCTTCTTTATAGATTCTCTAAACTCCATTCTTTTTTCCGTCTTTTCCCAGTACCTTCTCCAGGACTATTGTCACATTTTATTATGCTATTTTCTATCTCCCCTCCAGATTTATGCATAAGTACTTCATCAACCTTTAAATCTCCTGGTAGCTCCATAAACATATGTTTGTTCCCCTTCCTCCCTCCTTGAAGTTCCCTTAGCTCTCCTCTATTTTAAATTTGCTTCTCAAAAAATTGTTTTCTCCTATGTGAGTTCTCCACAATCTTTTTCACTTCATTTCTTTCGTAGCTGATCTGCAGAAGAAAATAAGAGCTGAGGGGCAGAGGTGTCTTGGATAGTGTCTTCTTTCTTGCTTTTGCACCAGCTAAAACAGGATTAAGGAGTACTCGGCCAGTTTTCACTGCTGCACTCCCCTCGCTTTTCCCCCTCCCCAGCATCCTCACAACCCAGTTCTGTTGACTTTCTTCCTGCAGAAGGCAGGTGGTTGGATGCCCTGAAAGGAAAAACCATGGAGCTAAACTCTTGAAGAGCAGATGTGTGTACTGACCTGCAGTAATAGCCTAAAACCTCCAGAAATCCTTTCCCTTTACTCAGAAACAGCTCTTTCGCACTATGGTCATTAACATTTGCTTCCTGCAGTGGCCTATTACTGTTTAAAGTCTCTGACACATAAAATCAAAGTCTTTGGGAGGGAGTAGGCAGGTGAAAAATACACATTCCATTCAGCAAGTTTGGTCTATTACCGTATGTTTTCATTCGGCAGCTTCTTTTCCTGAGTTTAAATGCCGTTGTTGCAGCAGCAGCACCTGCCTCTCCCAGACTTCCCATGAACACTCTTAATCATCTCTGCCTCACCCCCCTCCATCTCAGACACCCTTTACTTGCTACTGGAGAATGAAGCAGAAGGTGAAGTGTTTCTTTCTTGTTTCTCATCTCCCTTACATGCATTTTACTTGTACAAAACTCTCACATTGAATAGAGGAAGGAAGGGTCCTTGTGGAGGGATCAGATCTTAAACAAGTTTTTTTCTCTAAATTCTTCTTACCAGCCACCAGCTTCCTGGTGCTCCATGTGCAGTCTGAGATGAGGGTTGTAGTCCTTTAATTGTAACACACTTCTTTTATCAATTCGGTCAATAAATGAATGATATGAAGGGTCAAGGTTTACACACTACTGAACTCTGTTCTTGTATACTATTGTTCTCTTACTTGCTTTTCTCGTTGAAAAGTAATTGCTTTGAGCACGAGAAGTGATTACAGAAGATGACACCTTTATAACCAGCCTCAGGATCTTGTTCTGAGGAAAAACTCAGCCTGTAAAATGCTGTGTGCCTCACCCAGCAATTATGCTGTTGTAGATAATTTCAGAAAGCATAAATTGCCCATTATTTCTGAAGAGGATTGGGGTTTTTTCACCAGTGGTACGGAAAGTGGATGCTTTTCCAGTGGATTTTTATATGGCTTCCATGGAGTTGTACAAGTAAGAAATAAATTATTTCTTTTTATTTATCAGAATTTTTTCTTTAATTTAAAACTTAATTATTTTATGATAAAATTTGTTGATGAGAAAAGTTTAGTAAACCATTGTAACCTCCTAAAATATAGGTTTTAATTTTTCTGCATTAAAAATATTTCATTATGAAGGTGTAATTGTTGTAACATATTGTAATTGCAGATCAGGCAATTCAATCCACAATAAAATATTTTAATGTGTTAAACAATTTTTTTTTTCATGTTGATACCACCACGTAGCATGGATATGTTCTTCTCTGGCAGCTTATTACTGAATGTTGTCTGTCATAAGGCAATATATTCTTCTGCTTGAATTTTTGTGGTGTACATCATGAAAAACCTCGTTTTGCTGAAAAATCTTGTATTGGAGAAGAGCTGCATAAACCACTTCAGTTGCAGTCCATGAGAGCCTGTAGCAATTTGGGAACAGCCCAGGTGTTTCTTGAAGTGATCCCAAATGGAGCATGTAAAGTTCAGGTGAATTAAAATGAATGTTATGATTTAAGGAATAATGAAGTATTTCATTTTGGTAGATAATTTTAGAACAATATTTTCCACCATTTCTCCATCCTAGCTTTTTCCATAGTTGCTTCTTTCATGGAAGAATTTAGTATTTGACTTTTCACCTGAGTCTGAATTTTGTACTTCATAGAAATTCCAATTCTTAACTAGTCTTAGAAATCAGTAACCTCCAGAGCATATTTCAGAGGCAGGAAATGTATTGAAAGCACTATCTTTAGGAAAATGGTATGTGTAGCCCTCAATATGATATATTGTTAACGCAATGTCATTTTAAGAAGCTTGATTAGATTATGCAAAAGAAGTTCCCTTAAATTATTAAAACCAACATAATAGATGCTGGATGAAGAAACTGTGGTACAGTACTGAAATACATAGTATTCTGCCCTCTTCCATGCCCATGTGAGGACATAAAGAAGAAAGAATTTCTCCTACTCTCTGCCACATGCTGCTCCTATTTGTACTGCTCTAGGGTGGCGGTGGCCGTCTCACAGAGACTCACTGTGTTCCACAGGGAAATGGGCCAGATTCAGGATGTCCTGGTGTATCTTCCACCACAGGCACTAAGAAACCACAAAGCAGACTGATTCCATTCATCACTGTTTGCTTCTTGGACCCCAGCTGAGGAGGTCTGACCTCAGAGGTTGTGGCAAAGCAGGAATTTGAGAGCGTGGTAGATTATTTGCTAGATATGCTTATTTAGATAAGAGGCACCATTGAGTCTTTCTGGGTGAAACTAGAATAGTTTTGATGACATTTGTTTTACTGTGCAAAGTGGTCGGTCTGTCTTTCGTGGAATATTAAAGGGAGAGGACAATGTCAATTTTCAAAGCAGGTCTATTTGGACAGCAGTCAGATCCAAACTACTAGGAGAACAAGAAAATTAAATTGCAGCTAACTGTAAGGGACCATTGTGTTAACACTGGAAAAAAAAGCAGTGTCTGAAATGGAATTGTGAATAGGAAATTCTTGGATGACTGAATATCTGAACAGTTGAGCACAATGTGAGCAAATAACTTTGTGTTCTGCACGCCAAAGCCTGATTTTATTTTAAAACAGAGTGCAATGATTTTTCAAGACTTTCAGCTGTCTTCGTGTGACAGGCCAGGTGTGCATATGCTCATTCGTGTATGGCATTGTGCATTTCCTACATAATTGTTGAGATCATCCCATTTGTTGGATCTGTAACCCCATACTCCAACATAACGAAAGGGGAGTCTCTGGGCGGGTGGGGGAACTGAAAGAAGTGTATTCCTCTCTTCATATAAATAAACCTACCTAAGCTCAGTAGGGTTTCCTTAACAAGCATTATTAGGAACTGACTGATCAGCACTACTACCCACTTACATCTGGCATTGAATTTCCCAAAGATATAGCTTTTTCATTATCTTAGGGGGAAGAAAACCCGGTATGCTTATAGGGTAAATCCTGCTCCTTTAGTGCACTGTTCAATTGTTCAATATAGAATCTTTTCTGTCAGCTCTCTACACTGCAGCATCAGATGCTATGGATCTAAAAAGTGAGTGCCTGAACCAGAGCAACAGAGAAGTGTAACAGATACTTTCCAATGTGGCCAGTGCCTTATAGAGTAATTCAGTTTTTTGGTAATACACAGCAGCAAAGTGCAGATGGACAAAAAATTACTAGAATTGCATGTACTTCAATCACCATGGAATCCAGAAGAATGCTGGCTGACAGCAGATAAAATCTGATTTCTGAAGTAAGGTATATTAAACAGTTGCTCTCAGAAGTTGGGGGGACAATGATTCCTGATTATAGAAAGAAGCAATGAAACGCCTGCCGCTTTTCTCCCAGTTCCCTTATGGAAAAGGGAAGAATCAGGCAGAACCCGTGAAAAGTGACAGCTCGTGTGAAGTCTAATCCTGCTGGTTTACCACTGAGGATAATTTTAATTTCCAACTGCCAATGGCATTTACTATTCTGTGTATAAAATTGCCCTTAGCTGGTATTTTTTGACTGCTGATGAGCTTTATTCAATTACTTTTTGGATACTCCCAGCTCCCGTTGACTGCTGGGGGCACTGGGGACACTGCAGCTGTTAAAAAGGGCTCCTGAAAACATATAAATGCAGGGATGCGAGTACTGGTTCCCCTACACTGCTTGAAGTCAACTTCTAGCTAGGTTGGTTACCTGGGAAACAGCTGTCAGCACAGTGGAAAGGAATCTATTTAGTGTGGTGGATAGGTGATGGTTTTCAAAAAAAAAGAGAAACGGCAAAAAAACCCACCACTGCTCCATAATTTAGGGTTTTAAATGTATAATGAAAGAAATAGGAGATAGGGTGTTCTTTTTAAGTTTGTTAAGAATAAACTATTCCCTGAACTAAATAGTCTGGAACTGCAGAAGTGTTTAATTACTAGGAAGAGTCTTTTTATAAGTGATTTAAATTTCAGTAGTAGCTCAAATTTTGTTTGTAACAATACTAAAAATTACATTTTTTTATTTGCCAGGTACTTTCAATTAGTATGCTGCAATAATACCATAATGGAGAATAGTTAGTTAAGTTGTTGACATTTTTTTATCTTCAGGATTCTTCCAGAAGCGGTAGTCTTTAGATCAGTCCTCCACTAAAGTTAAATATTGTTGAATTTTTCAGATAGTGTTTCCTGCACCTGCAGCAGAGACAGGTTAAGAATAGCTTTTCCAAAGTTGTGAGAGTTAAGAATTCCTGGCTTCTGCTCTGTGCTCAGATTCACTGACCCATGTCATATCTCAAAGACAAAAGCAGAAAAGACAGTGAAATGAAAATGCTGGATGTCTTGGCACCACTTACGCATTTCTGATGGCCTAATGATAACAGCACCATCAAAGCTCAGGTTGTCACCTGTATTGTTGCACAGTTTCCCTCTTTTTAGAGGGGGTTTAGTGATGCTGTTTTGGCAGAGGGTAACCACATCCCTTTTCACTGTAAAACAGGTAAAAAGTGCATGCCTGTCTATCTTCTTTGTTCATAAATTTTTGCTTTAGTTGTTAATGTTTCAATCTGAGAAGGACTCTGAGCATCTCACCACTGATTTGTCTTCTCATGTGACCAAGTGGATTTCCAGACTCTCATTGCAGAGATTCTTAGGTTCTCCTTCTACCTTACCCTGGTTTCATTAAGTCTGCCTGAGGATCTGAATACCTCTTGTGTTGAAACACAGTGAGTGCAGGACACCCTAGGGACCAATTTCCATTGAAAAAGCCAGATTCCTGCCTTTTCCTCTGCCCCACGTCATCTGTCCCTGACTGTGGTAGAGCTCACAGAGGGATCAGGGCATTGATCTTCTGAAAGCAAGTCCTGTTCAAAGGTTGGGACAGGAACATTCTGCTTGGAGAGCAGAACTTCAACACCAGTTCAAAGGAAGAGTGAAACACACTGCAGTTGTGTTAGACAGTTTTGAGAATCTTAGCCTAAAAAAGTCATGTGGTTTTTTTATAGTAATAATCTCCCTGTCATTTACTTCAATCCTGTAGAAACCAACATGTTTGTACTCCCACATATAGTGAATCTCTGATTTTTTCTTGGGACTGTCTTTTGAAAAACTCCATTAAGCTACTTAGTCCATCAGGTGGAAGACTATCATCTCAATTATCCTTGTATCCTTGTCCAAGATCTAATATTTCTCAAGCTTCCAATATGCTACAAAAATGTATCAAATACCATTAGTTGGGAGTACCGCTGCTCCATAATGCTCAGTCCCCATTGCTAGTCTTGCTGATCAATATCCTTAAAACCACAATCCTTAGCTTAAGTTAAATATAATTGTCCTATAGGAGAGATAGAAAGGAAGGGAAAATATCCTGGAAGCTATTTGAAGGCAACTACAGCTAGCTGAGAGCAGATGATGAGGGGAAATGATGCTAGATGAACACAGCTTGTTCCATGAGTTCATGCTTTATGATTCCAGAAATAAAAGTACTTATCCCAAACACCATGTATATGGTTTTACTTCTGGATCTTTTTTTAAGCAATCTCATGACAGTATTCTTGCCTTGAAACAATTAAGCCCACCTAAAGGAACCAGGCCTAGGCTGTATTTATTCCTGCAGAAAGAGAAGCCAAATTAAGCACAAGAGGTGTCTATGGATAAAATGACATGGCATGAAAAGGTTCCTCCTCAGAAAAGGAAAATTTCACATGATTACAAGCATATGTTTATGTTAATTAAGGACACATCTAGGGTTGGAAGGCTTGAGAAATTGATATTACTGTACAGAATATATATGATCACTCTTAAGTATGTTATGCCTGTAACTGCATATTACTGTATGCTCCACACTATACTTAGCAAGTCTGTCTGTCAGAAAGCTCTAATTGCTTTATGTGTGAGAACATTAAGCTGCAATAAATTTATATACACAGCTGTTCCATTACTGTGGAACAAGTTTTATCTCCTAATAAATTGATGTTTCTTTTTAGTGTCAACTCAAACCAAAATTTACACCCAAGAAGGTGAACCTTAACATCACATAATTAGTTCTGTGACACCAGTGGTAATAGAGGGTATACACTGTACATCTCTTAAACATATTGATGGAAAAAAGTTTTGACTTCTGTTAATTGTTTCTTGAAAGCTTAATTGTGATTAAGAGCAGCTTTAATTGGAAAAGGAAAAAGAATCACGACCTTTAAACATACACTGCAAATAGCACGTCTGCATTTACAAGGAGTTGCACCATAACGGGAAAAAAGCTAAAAGCCTTCTTTAAAATAGGGCAGGGGGAAAAAAAGGCATTGTGGTTCTGTGTGGAGTCACATTTAGGTTAATGGAACAGAAGCTTAGACTGCCCTGGACTTTTGATTAATATTTAATTAATCTTCTGTAGAAGACTCTGATTTGAATTAAACTGGGTTCTAATAAATGAACCAATTCACCAAAGAGTTCACATAAATTTGACCTGCCATTATGAGAATTTAAATTAAAATGGCCAGAGTTTTGTTTTCTGCTCATTTTATGCCTGGTCTACATCAAGTGCAAGTAATTTACTAGGAGTGATGAAACTGGAAAAATGCAACCTGAATTGGTCACAAGTAATAGAGCCATAGCTGCAGTATGACATGCCATTTGGTATGTTTTAAATAAGTACCATGAGCTAAAGAGTTGTACTGTTCTCTCAATACCAGCTTTTACAGCTGGAAAAGAAGCATTTAGCTGTACACAACAATGGGAAGTACCATTTGATTAAAAAAATACCCAGAATGGTTTCTGGGAGTTGCTTATACTTCTACATTGTCTCTTAATCAGAGTGGCAGTAAAAATGGTGAAAATCAGGTCAATTCACCAGGCGCTGTGACTTCCTTTACCTCCCTTCCCATGTATGTAGGGGTGGCTGGAGTAAGTATTGCCTCCTGTGAAGATGGGGAGGGGTTGAACTGTCCCATGAAGGATTCCCCTTTTTAACAATCATGATGGATTGTAAAAAGCATCTACTCAACTTCAACATAGACAAAATGAGTTCATAGTTACCTCGCTCACAGTTTTTTCTGCCAGCTCTTTTCACAGTCGCGGTAGATACCATCACCATCTTGTGTGCTACTCAGCTCCTGACCTAGTGAGCAACTTTGACGTGACCCTCTCCATTAGTTTGGATGATATCTAAATCCCACAGAAGTTCTTCAAGTGTCGTTACTAAGGTGACTGTTCTCATTCAGGTACACTGACTTTAGCAGCCTGCTCTAATATCTAATTCATCTGGTTTTAGGTCTCTCCAGGGTAGTCCTGTGTAGCTTGGCTCCTTTCGCAGTCAGTCAGTCACTGAGCTGAGCCTCCACTGCATGCATTTGTTCTGGAAAAAAAGAACATTTCACAAATGTGTGTGTGCCTCCATTGTGCAAGAGCAAATCTGTTCTTAAACTGTGAAATCTGTGGCTAAGGACTGGTTGTAGGCAGTCTGTGCAGTGTCTGCTGCAGATAGGGTCCTGCTATTTGAGTAGTGCTTAATGATGCAGAAATCTGGCAAAAATAGTAAAAAGTAAATAGCAAAAGTGCAGCAAAATCAGGTCTTTGTGGGTCCTGCTTACTAAGGATATTTATCATTCTTTCCTTACATAGTCTCTAATTCCTGGTTTTGGTTTCCCTGGAAAGCAAATTACTGTGTAGCTCAAATGGGAAAATTCATGGGAACTGAACTTAATCTGAGCTAGCAGCATAGCAACATAAACTGCTCTCTGGAAGCCATGTCTTGCCTTAGTTCTTTTAGAAAATCCCAGTAGATACTCATGGAGTTTCTCTTACTTTACCTTTTTTTTTACCCATATCTTTGTATGGGAGAATTAATTTGTAAAAAAGGCTGGTACTTACACAAGTGATGTGCAATGTCTGGTACTGCTTCTCTCTTTACAGGATCATGGCAGTCACACAGGAAAAAAAAATAGTGTGACCTGTTACAATACAACCCTTGAATTACAAAGTCAGTACTACGCTATGAGCTTATTTCAGAGATTAATCTTTAATACCAATGCAGTTTTGTGCTGATGTTTCATTAGTCTGTCACTTAACAGCTCATTGCATTAATAAGGCTCATTGTATTGAAAAAGATTTTTAAAAAATTAATTGCAATTCTTATTTTTTAAGATAATTGAAGAAGCTGCACTGAGCTTTAAAATTGAGGTAGAAAAAATGTGGTAGAAAAAATAGTTTCAATACCTTTTAAAAATAAATATATTTGTTAAAATTAACATAGTCTTATATATGTGCCTCTCAGACATTTCAGCCTGCTAGGATTTTGGCTGGTGAAGAATGGTCAATGCCAGTAGAAACAAGTCTATAATTTGCATTAAATGGAACTGGTTGTGCAGTATTGCTTATGGTAATAGCTGCAGTTAGTTGCTTGTAATATTTCATCTTGTCTTCTGAGAGCATGAAAGAGCGTTTTGTAGGTATGTATCAAATTCTTCAGGTCAGCTGGGTTCGTAGTTATGTAGGCTCACAGTTCTGTTGCTTAATTTTCTTCTGCTGGCAGAAGTTCTCCTTTGCTGGAAATACCCAAAGGAAATTCTTAAAAAAGATGCGGAGAGTGTTGGAATGTCAGGGTACAACTTAGCCTTCTGTCACTTCTTTAATAATAATAATACATTTTCTGCTGTTGTAACAATTAATTCCTTCTATTGGAGAGTGGTTGTGTATGAACTATAGGTGGCCTGATTAGCTGTTTCCATGGAATATAAATTGTTGCCATCCGTTGTTTGAAAAATTCTGGTTTTATCTCAATGCGAGTCTGTCATCCCATCAATGCCTTCAGAGTCCTAATCCTGAAATAAGAGAGGAAGGAAGGAAAATATCTTAAATAATGAGTTGCACTGGCAATTTTTTTTTTGTTTTGGGGGGTTGCTTTTCATAGATATTTGTTTACTGTATAGATCAAATGCTTAGTGTGTCCTTTGACAAGTGCAGTCCATTAAATGCTTTATTCATGAACTGGGATCAAGGGATTGTCTCAGTTCTAGCCTGCTCTCTGAAATAAGATAATACAAGCAATTTCTGTTAAGTATTATGGTTTTGGAGAGTGCAGGGAAAAGAAAAAATTCTTTAATCTCTTTGATCAGATTTGAATGGCAGAAAAATCTTATGCATTAATGCTTAAAATTAGAGATTTTATCAGCAATCATTTTAGTAAGTAGAACTTGAGCTGCTGTGCTGAATAAATATACTTCTCAGTACATGTAATGTGTTGATTTCCCTGGAGTTGCTCTGTAATTCATTGTAGAGAAAGAATGAAGAAATAGTAAATAACAAAAAGAAGAAACTGAGTGATATAGGTGTAAGTGGATGTGTTCCAGTTGCTATGATGTGCAGCTCTCTGACAGCCAGGGATGGTTTACCAGATAATTTCTATAGCAAATTGTTTCAGAATCAATCCCTGAATTTCATACTGGTAACAAGAAGCTTAAAGCTGAAAATTATTCATTATTTCTTCCCCCAAAACCTTGGTCAGATCTTCAGATGTCCATAAATTCTCAAAGCTCTGTTGGATTCAATGGGTCTAGACAGGTTTGCACTAGTTAAAGCGCACGCCCAGAGATGCCTTTTAGAGCTTGGTACAGGAACTGGCATTGCTGTTCTTTAGTTAGCATCACATATGTAGCAATTCCCATTTTAGTGAAGCTTACGAATTAGAAATCTCACTTTTTTAATAGCGTTCAGGAAATATTTTCTGGTTTCTATACAGGGACCCATGAAGCGAGTGCACGTCAGACGCTCCAACGGCAGCAGAAGGTTCTGGTTTACAGCAGCGTTTTTGCTGCTGGGCCTCCTGCCTCAAGTGTCTGAAATAGAATTACAGTACAATTTATTGCATTTATTATCATGCTGTAGAAGAAAAGGCATTTTCAAATTTTATGATCTGAGGCCCTGTACCGTATGACTAATCTGTTATATTTTGGGATATCTGGCCAGTGCAAGTTTGAGCAGCAGTAGTGTGTGCTACACAGTCATGTTTAATATCTGCAAAACTTTTTCTCTAGTACTTGCCATTTGGACTGAAATCCTTCTGATTAAAGATGTCAGAAAAAAGCAGTATCTTAGAAATCCAACTAGGTAATGATGACAAAATAAAGTGATATCAGTTTGGATATATTTTAACATGATGTCAAAACACATTGTCATCAAAATCCCCAGAGACACCATTATGGTGTCAAAATGAAACGTTATCAACCTAAGACTACAAGAATAACAACGAGAAATAATACTGTTGTAACTTTGTAATGTACTGCCAATACCATGCAAAATAAATTTGATGTGCTAAGTGGAATTACTTGTTATATATGTTTCATTTCTTCCTGTTTACTAAAAAGCATATGACAATTATGTTACTCAAGAAGACCTTATAGCATTTGCATAGCATTTGCTGAAGTAATGTAAAACTTGAGATACGAATTAGACATACTGATGAGACTTTGACCACAAAAACTGTGTGTTGCAGTCCTGGTCTTATCTCAGGCATGCCTATACACTTCTATATGCTTCAGAAACTAAGAAATTTAGGGGTTTTTTTCATAAAAGAGAATTACAGGCTGTAGCATAGTGTACTCTGTAAAGAACCCTTAAAATTATACTAAACTAAATGAGATCTGTTTATTGTATGAGCTTTATACATGGCTTTAAAAAGGCTCTTCCCCATTTGTGGTTGTACGAATGCAGACACAGAAAAGCTGAGTGTCTTAGTTTTGTTCTAATGAGTTTTTCTGCCAAAAGATTAAAGTGTTGGGTTATACTGCTATGCCAGTTGACCATCACCTCCTACCAGGCATTCCTAGTACTAGATTTCTTAGGATGATTTGTTTTCCACCTACCCTGAGCACAACTTAGCCATCTAGAGTGGATTCATCTGCCCTAATATAATTATCTAAAGCTATCCTGAGCTTGTCCCTCTACTCTTCTTTGTTGATGAAAAAAAGTAATGAGCTCTTAAGAGTAATAATTGCATCCAAAGACAAGTAATGTGATTGCCCTCTGGAATAACTTATTTCTCTGTATTTCCCGTAGAAAGGGTCTAGGTGAGTAGTTTGAACTACATACCTGCCTTTTAAATTATTGCTGTTGGTTGCAAAAAATCGCATCTTACTTTCTCCTGGTAAATAAATTAGCTTTTCTAGAGCCTTTATCAGGCTAATTGTCTTGGCAAAATATTGAATGGTGTTACAAATAAGTGTCATATTTCTTCTGCAATAAGAAAGATATATGTTTTTGGGTTTCTGAAATCTGCCCTTGGGTTGAGACTAAACAGCCCAATGGCAGGAAATATTAGAATTCAGGATTTCTAATCCAGTGTTTCAAAGCATAGCAAGACCCTCAGCAATTACTGGGCATCCTGCACATCTGAAAAATAATTCCTGAGGAAAAGACATATTTAGCATTTCCAAGAGAGAAAATAAGTGAAATAACTTGAAAACATCCTAAGTAGTAAAAGTTGAGTTCCGCCTAACTCACTAATTAACCAAGTGAATTTTTGGATAAAAGGTAACTGCTGTTTTTTTCTGTCCTTTTCTGGAATTGATTATTTTTTTAAATACAACTGTAATTTCACAGCAATTTATAATTTTAAAGTCAATCAAGACAGTGTGGTGGTAATCCATGATTAAAACATCTATTTACTAAAATCTTCATTTTTAAAGTACAATGCTGAAAGGATTTATCCAGAAATCATTTGTTTTGCAAGATATAATACTGAGATTTGTTTCTACTCTCCATATGCATATAATATTTAATTAAAAAATCTTAATTAGTTTTTATGCTAATCAGTGCAAATCTTAGTGATAAACTTCATAAGAAGGCAACAGTCGGGTGAATTTAGGCATCAATTCAAGTAATCAATCTTAGCTTTGATTTTATTTTTTTCTTGGTTGATTCATATTGCGTGCACAGACACTGAATGATGAAATGCTCAACAGTAAGTTCAGATTTAAAGTTTAATTTAGAGATTGCAAGTTATCTAGTTGGAAAAACAAAATGATCCCACATTTTTCTGTGTTTTAGATAGAGTTTCTAATCTACTCCTATCAGAGGTAGTCTCCTCAACTTTCACCTAGGTTTGGTATTCTTAGGCCAAGTCATTTTTGTTTGTATGTTTTTAATGGCAAATTTCTCATTCTGCGGTTTGAAATTAGCCTATAGCTAAAGTAAGATATAATGTAAAATCAATCAAAATATTATTTGAAGATTTATAAAGCAATAGCCCCTCTGTCAAAGTACAGAAATAATTATACTAAAATTATGTTAGAGGCTGGTGAGGATGGGGGAAGACGTGAACTTGGTGTAATATATTATCTTTTTTAATGTTCAGGCATTTTAAAGAGATGTCTTAGTCCATAGATCAGTGTTTGTCTAGCAATGTATTGCTTAATACTGTAGTTTAATGAATATTTTAAAACAAGATGTCATTTTTATTAAGGGCAAGTGTTCACAAGAGTCAAAAACATTCTATTTTGTTTTGCTAGTTGCAACACCCTGGTACCTATTTACTAAGTGTTTTCTGTGATTAAAGAGAAATAAACAACAAAAAATATTTTTTAGGTTTCCAGCATAACTTATGTCAATACATTAAGCAAGATCTAAATACTTTTAAATTGAGGTTTTGCATTGAAACAGAGCTAAATTTCACCATTTGTAATTTCACTCTATTTGTAAATGGTGCATTATTTGAATACTCTTTTTTTCCCCCCAATCTTGTTTTAAATTTGGAAATTTGAATAATTTGAATATCATTCTTGGTGCATCCTTCAAATCAAATGGTGCAATCAGGATCTTTTTTTTTTTTTTTCCTATTTTTTAGTGTTGCTAGGCTCCTCCCATGAAAAGACGTGCTTTTTCTGCACTCCGGTGTTGGCTAGAGCTGGGCTCTGAAGCAGATTTTGTAGTGTAAAGCACAGTGTCAGCACAGAGCAGAAGCTGAGTCGTGTGAGATGTGCTGGTGGGAGCTGGGCTGTACCTACGTCACAGCTTTCACACCTCCCAGGTGGTGCTGGCCACAGACAGATGTTCCTTTTTGCAAATCCTGCCGTGCTTTAAGAAGTGGCTGCTCCTTAGCTGCTTCTGCTGCCCCTCTGCTGAATGTTTCTGCCCCCACACCTCATGCAGAGGGATCAGAGGGAGCTCTCCCTAAACAGCTTCTAGCAAAGCAGCTGGATTAGCTTAAATGGAAACAAAGGCAGACATGGCCTGAAGCCTATGAGGGATCTTCTGGATGATCCCTTCTGCTGGCACAGGAACGGCCAGCTAGGTCCAGGAGGGGATTTCTTCTCTGTGGTCTTTGCTAAACGTCTCTGTATTACTGTGCCAGGCAACTCTCACATTGACACAGAATAGCTGGTGATGCCTAATTGTGGATGTTCATCAGACCTAACAGCACTGGAGCCATCACTGCCTGTTCCAGTTAGGATAGGAAGATTCTTAGGTCTGAGCCCATTTCTCCCCACCTGACTTTGAAGTAATTTTGTATTTTATTTAGAATAAAAACTGCAAATTCCTCCCTTGCTTGATTAGTAGTACCTTTTCAATTTTCTTTTTTTCATGATTTATTAAATCTTTCCCTGTGTATTTCTGCTGTTTCTTTAACATTCTCATAAGAAATTCACAGTGAGTTCTCTTGTATTTTCTTTTAGGTTTTGTGGTATTCTCTTTTTTCTTTTCCTTTTTAGTTTTTTTCTAACTCAGAAAATGCAATACCCTATGACAACGGCTGTAACAAGTTGTGTGTGGCTGAAAATTGGCTTGGCTTATATCTGCAAAATCTAACAGCTCCAAAGCAAGGCTTAGACTGTGTGATAACCCAGTAGCTGAGTATCTGTTTTCAGATGTTTATAGCAAGCTTCTAAAATCTCTGCTTTTCCTTTTAGTAGAAGAATTCCACTGAAAAGTAAGACTGGATTTCAGTCTCCGGTGTGCAGGCTCTGACAGGCTAATAAGGAAGAGTGATGGCGGCAATAAAAAGGGTCTTGGGTGCATTCTTCGTATTTCACTGGTTGTAAAATGATGGCCCTGCTACAGAAGGGCCACAGAGGGACTCAAAGTGAAATCTAGTCTGGAAAGTTTGAAGAGACTGTTGTGGTGAAGTGACCTCCCCATCAGCTCCACCTCTGCACGTTGTTTATGGCCATCACTTGAGAAGCGAGTGCCGAATTTAGAGCATTTGAGGTTACCTTTATATTCCAGAGAAGAGAGGTGTATCTTTTTAAGTATTTACTCTGTTGAAATTGTGTAAAATGATCATCTAAACACAATGTCAAAATTTGGAAATTAATTTTATTCACTGAAGCAAGCGAGTACGTTTGGAGACTTATGTACTTCATGGCATTGCAGTTGATGAATTTCCACTGTGAAGGTAAACTGGAATGACACTAAAATTCCCAATGAGCTGATTTCACATGCATACATATAGACATAAATCCTGATGTTTAAATCCTGTTTTGATGGAATTACTATGCTGAAATGTGTAGGTATGTGTACAGGTAACATGCTGTATCTTGCCTGTCACATTAAGCCAATCCCTGAATTTAACTGCCTTTAAAATCTGCAGACTTTAAAGGATATATAATGCTCTGTGTTCATTTAGCAAGTAAGAAATGGCAAGAGAGGATGATTTTTATAACCTTGTGAACAGTAGAAATAAGCCAAAATTGAAAGAGATTTTGGGAAAAAAAAAAATTCAGATAGAATGTATACCCTTCAGCATTCAAGAAGCTGCCCTTGTTAGAAACTAACTTTGCATGCATAATTAATTTGAGCTGCACATTTTGTTTCTTACAACTAGAAGAGAAATTGAATTCAGGTGTTTGTTGAGCATATGGGGGATTTACTGTGAATTTATGACCTGTGGTTTGAGTGTAAAAACCCAAGATACTAGCTGATAAAACTTAATGAACCTTGTGCAGAGAAACTATTTTTATTTTCAGTTCTGTAATTCATACATTTTTTGGTTTTTAACACCTCTCCCCTATCTTTTTATGCCTTATTCACAATAAATTCTTGGACACTTAAGAAAAACAAAAATTGTGTGGAATAAGGCTTTTTGTGCCTCTTTCCAGGTTACAACCATGGTGCAAGTACATTTGTAGTCTAACAAATTTGATCTCTTGCTAAGCTAATTTTTTCTCAAACTGACTGTAGCAATTCTGTAGTCATGTAACAGCTCTTTTGTACGGCACCGTCCATGGTTGCTCCTGTTTGTGTGCCATGTCTGTAAGTGTTAATATCCATGTGTTCATGAAAAATCTATTCCCTGATGTCTCAGCAAAGGACCATATGTAGGGCACAATGGAAGGAGAGGACCAGCTGAATCGGTTACACTGACTTAAGCCTGAGGAGTGGCATTTAGATGTCAAAAAATAAACCACACAACAAAATAGTAGGAAAAGACCAACCTGCTCTGGCAAGCTAGTGGCAGGAAGGAGATGGTACAAACTGTGCTGCTGCTCAGCCCTCATCGCCTGGCGCTGTGTGGGCACAGTTGTCTGTGTCAATGATGATTAACAGATCTGCTTAAAGTGAACAAGCCAGCAGGCTGTGCATTGGGATGTGGTGGTAACTTTAGGGCTGGTAAAGGGCACACTTTCATTTTATTTTATGTTCATGACTTTTTGAAATAACTTGACAGTTTCTTCTTATTCACCCTCAAGGGTCATCCAAAACAAGACAAATCCATCTGCTTGGGGTTAAGCACTGTGGCGAGAGGGTGCTCAAGTTCCAGTAAATGTAGCAGAAGTTTTTATATTAATCACCACCCTGCTTTCTGTTGGGCTGTTTCATCCTGCTCAAGTGATGAAGAAAGGGGCCAATTTTGTAGACATTCATTTAGTCCTGTAGTTTGGTAAAGATGTGTGCCACCAACCACGGCATGGCCACCAGAGTGAGGAGATTGTCAATCCTCAGTGGGATGGAAATAAATTCGTTTCCTGCTCCTCTCTGTGTGTAAACAGAGGTAGAAATTCAAACCTTGATTTTTAATATGACACAAGTAATCTGTTCAAACGAAAAGGAATTTATATCATACAAATGGGTGATAGTTATTTGCCAGCTTGAAGCAAAAAAGAGCCCATCTGTGTTTTATTACTGCTATCCAGAGATCTAAGCAGCCGGTCAGGCCAGCAAGGCCCCTGCAGCTCAAATGTGTGATAGAAGATTTCAAGGTGTAAAGAACATTGTTTGTTTACTAACCTTTTGGTTATTCTAGTCAAGTTGCAACTGCCTGGCGGTGTTGTTAAGACCCTTTTCCATGCTGTTTCAGGCCAATAAATTTTTCTTCCAAAGCTTTAGTCGTCCCTGTTCAGTGGCATGTTTGTATCTACTTTATCACTCTGAAAATCTGACTGTTTTGAAAGGAATACAGCTCTGCACATCAGTGCATGACATCACACTGAGACATTGCTTAATGATCTGAGACCCTGATGGCCATTGCTGCAACTGCTTGTTTCTGGGAATATGTGACAGCCCTGGCCTATCTAAGCCTTGCTTACCGTTGCATTTTTAGTCTGTGCTGCTGGTGGTGTGTTTTGAAGCAGCACTCACAAAACAACTGATTGTGAAATGTGCCATCTGCAGATGGAAGGCAATGGGGTGCCAAGTAGAGCTGTGATACAGGAAAGCACAGATGCTTTGCAACCCAAGTAAACTTTGGCCCTAAAAGCCTTTCCTTGAATTTTATTTCTTTTAAGAACATGTAATATTGAGAGCACTTTGATAGAAGAACATCACTGGCATCTGATGCTAGGAGGTGCTAATTGTCTTCTGTAAATTCACAGCCATCCTGTTATTAAGTAGGCATAAGGGAAGGCTGTCTGGGCAAGCTGTGGTTACTGTAGAGAGTTGTAATTCCAGTTTTGCTAAAAATGGTAAAGCTAGCATAGGTGAAGTCTTCAATAGACTTTGGCTGGATTTCAAGGTAAACTCCTTCCTTCCTGCTAATAGTGCTGAATTCTTTGAGGTGGATCTGCCTTCAGATTTGCAGTGCATTTGAATGAAGGACTCAGACAAAACACAGCACATTTCATTGAACTTCTTAGGACTTGTCCCATACACCCACCAAGGGGAATTTAAGCAGTAAGAACATCTGCAGCCCACATCCTAGGAGTCTGTTGATATGACCCTTCCTCTCCTGGGCCAATTCATCCAATAAGTCAAAATTCATTTTGCTTTAGACTGGCTAAGGACACTTCACACGGGATATAATTTTTTTAGCTCTGTCCCGAGGCATAATGATGTGAATTACATAAAGATTTGTAGATAAAGCAGAACATCTTGGGACCTGAAAAGGAATAAAGTTAGGTTTGCACTATTGACTCCAAAATTTTATTGGTGACAGTTTTCTCTTGTGATTATGATTTTTGCATTTCCCTCCTTCTGGAAGTACTAATTGGGAGTTGAATGAGATACCGAGTGGGTGCATCAAGTGTTCCCTGGGTGCAGAGGGAGTACAGTGGAGACATAGAAACCAGCAAAAAAAGCTCTGATGGTAAGATTAACTGGGTGAAGAAAGGCACAAAAAGAAAGAGGTGACAGTGTGGCAGGCCAGGACAGAGAAGGTTAAGGCAGCTATAGTTTAACCTAGGGAATCAGAACACAGTTGAAACGAAAATGGAAACCAAAAGAAGGGAATCTAAGGTATAGTCTAAGCCCTCAAATAATCTTTTAAGAAATTTATCTTAGTGCCTCCTTACCTGTCTGCCTTTTCTTCTTCTAAATAAAAACATTTTATTTTTTTATTATTACAAACCCACTGGCTTGATCTCACGTTCTGTTTCTTAGAGACTTTTTGAGCTCGAAGAAATTTGAGTAGATACAGAAGGGCCTTCTAATTTTGCTCTTTCTTTTCTGTGAAATAGTCCTTTTTATAATTCACTTCTTTTGCAATTTTCTAAATCTGAGTCATGTCCCTTGCTTCTCAGATAAAATAGAAATATTGTTAAAAGATTTATCTTCTCTGCCATTATCAAACCTTTAATAAGTTTGAATAACTTTTCTTAGATCAGCTTGACTTCTTCTTTCTTTTCATTTTTTTGTAAGGTTTTTTGGCATTAGAATAAGTTCCTAGGTCTGGAGACAAGTTGATTATAAATCCCAGGATCTCCCTTGTCCTTTATTATGCCTCTCTGCAGTGTAGAGAGTGTCAAGTTCATGCATTTGCCGTTTGAGAAAAGACACATTTTGGTTTCATGGCATGGACACTATGCATTTTCTTTCTATTCCTCTAATAAGGTAATTGTTTTAATAACTATCACAAAATGTGCAGAAGCCCTCAGATCTGTAATAACCCTTCCAGTAGCCCATTTTGGGGCTGGTGCAGTGTGTCCTGTATAATGCACAAGGTTTGGTGCAGTACTTTTAGGGGTTACCTTCTGCTTGCCATTGGATAAACTGCTTCAGTGTCACTTTTGCACTATGATCCCTAAAATGTGAAACAGCCTTGACTATGGAACACTGATTATTTACCCATCATCTTGAGTACTACAAGGTATCTATGGATGGCACTTTTCTAGTAGTTTTTGCACAGAAGTTCAATGTCTTTTTTCTTCCAAACATGTATTCTTTTACCTGAAATAATATTTACTGTATTTTTGCTTTTTTAAGTGCAATTTATCATGCAGAAAACACTTGTCTGTGTAGAAAGCAGTGGACTACTTGTTCACTGGATTAACAACACCAGTTTTAAAAATCAACAGACCATTTAAAAGTGTTTTGTATGTCTTGGATTGTGATGAATCCCTTTAAAATGTGAAGTGTATAGCAATGCATGGGAAAAAACAAGTGGTTGTATAGTAAAGCTGGGCAGAATTTGACAATAAGGAATAAATTTACATAAAATAAAACTGTAAATGGAGATAAGCTGTTTCACAAAATGAAGTTGAATTAAGGAAATAAAATTAGCAACACACGTACAATGAAGTGGAAGTTTTGAAAATAGCAGTGTTTCATTTCCACCTGTTCTAAATTAAGCTTTCTTTTAATTGTACTTTTCAAAAGGGTAATTTGCACATAGAAGTTGACTTACCCTACAAATAAAGCATTTCCTAAAGCTCCCATTTGGGTTAAAAAAAAGCATGAAAGAAAACACTTCTCTAAATTCCTTTCTTTTGTTTGCCTTTGGTTTCAAATAAATTAAAAAAAAAAAATCAACCCAAACCACTTCAAAAATTAGCCTTTGCCAGAACCATACTAATTTTTCTGTCTGGCCAACCAAGCACTGATAAACTCTATTTATTGGCACTGAAAAGAGTGGGAGGTAACGTCTCAAACATGTACAACCTCCAATCTCCTGCACCTACCAGTCCTGAAAGACATGGAAAACAGTCACAAATGGATTCCAGAATTGTCTCTTTTCATATGAGAGAAGACACAGGATATAAATTCACTGTGGTTTATTGTACCCTGTGTCCAAGGAAAGAAATCTATGGAATTGCTTTCCATTGTCTCTCTGCAGATTTCTCTTTTGAAACAAAGTAATAGCTGTCCATTCCTCATCAGCTCTTTTGAAATAAACAACAGAATGCAGAGCACAAGAAGTCAGCAAGAATAGATTAAAATGCTTCTGGTTAGTCTTGATATAACATATTTGTTTGTCAGGCTTTCTGTGATTCCCGCATTAACATGTTTGAAAGAGTGGAGTTGTAGGGTAAGGTAGGAGCTGCACAGCTGGAAAAATGTCAACAAGATTAATAAATACCCACTTTTCCCCTGCCCCATGAAATAAGCCATTCCTGTGCATATTTCACTATGGTTTCATGCACACCTGCACCGTGGAGCGTGGATTACTGGGCATTGTGGAAAATTGATGGTTTTGAAGGATTGAAGCTTCTGGGTGTGCTGGTTTGTATCAGCACCTCTGGGACTGAGCCCTCCCCAGCCCACCAGTGTCTGTGGGGCCGACTGAAGACAGCTCTCGTCTGCTGCCCAAATCCATTCCTGCCTATGGCCCTGTCAAATGGATGGCTCTTTATTGGCCCCCAAGCCTTTTAATGCTTTCAGACTGATCAATTTAAAAGACTTGTTAAAAACAGAACTAAGGGATGACAGTCTCTTATTGATTGGGGAAAATAACCAAATTTTATATAGGTAGAGCCTTCAGACATTGTAATTAATTTGATGTGAATAAAGATTGGACAGCACTACAGTTTATTGATTGGGGAAAAGTATCTTTCTTGTTTATTCAGTAGCAGAGATCATTAGGACTTTTAATTTCCCTTTATGTTAAGTCTGACACTAGTATATCTATTCCTCTTCATTCTCTAGGAGTGACATATACTGAAAAGGTGCCAACAACTTACGATAATTTTTAGAAATATCCTTATTTGTCTTGTCCTTGCAACATCTGAAATTTCTTTACAAGACAAACAGCATTAATAATCTTTAAAAAAATTGAAGGACTTTGTACTATGTGCTTGTAAATTACTTTTAGGTCTGTAGTCCTGCAGTGCAGTAGCAGTCCCAGTCCCAGGTGGCAGTTCCCAGTATATTGATCATTTCCATCCTTCCTCTTTTAGCAACAGATCGACCCCCAACAATCACGACCGGATACAGCGCCTGAGACAAGAGTTCCAGCAGGCAAAGCAGGACGAGGACGTGGAAGACAGGAGACGCACTTACAGCTTTGAGCAGCCGTGGGTGAGTGTGCAGGGCCTGTCAAATCTGGGAAGCTTGGCTGGCTCCTGCTGTTCCTGGGCCGGCTGGGAGCAGACCAAAAGGGAGGCAGGGTCCTCTGCCTCCACGCTTCTGCCCTTGCTGTGGTCCCCATTTTTGGTTCATTGATGCTTACTTCATTTCTAAACTTCTTCAGCCATCTGTCATGTGTGCAGACAGCATTATTTGCTCTGTGTTTAGACCCTTGACTCTGTGAGTTACTGCTTGGATTAGTATCGAAGGCAGTATCTATTGATCTGAAATTTTCAAGGAAAACCAGAATAAAATACATACTAACAATAAATAATGAAAGATGTAACCTTGTAAATGGTATTTTCTCTGAAGCAGTATCACTGTGTTTAGTTATTTTCATAAAGGTGGAGCTATGTCTTTTCACAGTAAAAGAGAGATGTGCCTGTTTTACAGTAGTACTACTCTGACACTTACATTAGCTGAGACAGTTCTGTATCGAGATATATGTCCTAATTGATCTTTTAAGTCCTGTTCAAACTGATCTAGTGATGTGATACAATTATTTAAATACATGTGCTTATCTTGATTAACATAATTGAATGAATTAGTGCTGCTTTTTAATCAGTTACATATCCTAAATTAGGATCCTAAATTAGGACAAAAACTGTAATTTTGTTGAAAATTCCATGATAAAGACAGTGAACAGCTTGCTTGTGTTCCCAAAAAAGCGGGAACCGTATGATGACGACAGTAGAATCTCTCACAGCTTCCTCTGAAGTGGGCGAGAGTGGTGAATTATTGTTGCTCAGCATTGCCATGCACACGAGACCGAGGTGAGAATAGCCAAAGAGTCATGTCTGTGTATGAAGTTACTGAGAACAACAGTATCAGGATATAGGCTTCTCTTTTCCTGTACTAGAAAACATCTAACTTCCTCTGAAATTGAATAAAGAATATAAACATTTTTTTTATGACCAGATGCTTTCAATCTGAGGTGTGGAAGATGACGTGATAGCTCCTCACAGTGATAGTTTAGCTGCTTGGGGTAGACTGGGGCTGGGTGTAGTTGATGCCTTCTGTTATCCATATCAGCTACTGTTTGGTTTCCAAATGAGAGATTTGACCAACATTCTTGGGAAAAATGTGTATAGGAAAAGCTTGCACTCTTGAAGACTTGGGAACTTAACTACTGAAGGTCATGGGCCAAATTGTTGTATATCTAAGTGCCATAGCAACTTTAGACAGTCGACTTGGCTTTTATTATAGTTTCTTGTAATGAGTGAGAAGGGAATTATTTGGATGACAGACTGATTACCTTAGGAATGGAATAATTTCCTAAATTGTGGGTCAGAACAGTGACCTTTCTATTTTCTCTTATTCAAACAAATGGTATCTCTCTGTTTACTCCCCTTCTACAGACCATGCAAATGAGCTCAAAGTGATGAATTCAGCTTAATGTATTAATATTAATTCTGAAGCTTATTGTTGCTTTAGTAGGAGCTTGCTCTGTTGTTAAATACATAGGTGACCAAATGTTTTATTTTAGATAAGTACTTTAAAAAAAAGTTGCCCAGAGTGTATTCGACTTCTAATTTTATTTTTCCATCGTGTACTCCAGCCTTTCAAGATCGCAATGCTTGGAAAGGATAAAGCAATGATCTCATCCATTTCAGCAGTTCACAGTCATTTCAATTTTAAAGAGTCATAGCCCTCTCTCTTAAAGAGTGTGTTGTACTACTTTAACATGTTAGTCTAAAATGATGGACTTTCTTAAGACAACCTCTAAGAACAGATCCAGATGTATTATTAAATACCAATGACACAAAAAAAATGCAGAATTGGTTTGTAATACATTTTAGGAAAATACTTAGATACATTCATCAATGTCTTTTCAGTCTTCTCCATCTGTGAGCTGTTGGTTCCAAACCACAGCAGTGGGAAGTGCACCTGTACGTGAGCCATTGTTGAAAAGAGTGTTTTCACCTGAGGGAGATGGGCTGTGCAGCCTACATAAACAAAAGGCTTTGCGTACAGAGAAGCCTCTGAGCCACAAGACAGCAGCCAACTCTGACCTGGTTTGGATAGAAAGAGAGGAAAAACCCATCCTTGGAGAAGTGTGTGCTACGAGGCGATAAGTAGTTTGGGTTTCTCATTAACAAGCTGATGGGATGGCTGAGGATAGGGAACAAAGTGCTGATGTGATATGGGACTGTTGGTTACTTTAAGGAAGTATAAATGAACATGAAGTTTGCAGTGTAAGTAATGGATGCTGATGGAAATCTGGAAGCTCTGAGGATGTTCAGAGGAGCTCAGTGCCTCAGAAACCCACTAATATATTATCAAAATGGTCCTGTAAACCTCACCAACTCCAATTCCTGACAGATTATTAATGGCCTGTGACACAGGAGTCCAGTTACCTGTGACAGATACCTTCAGTCTCCTCCCTAGGTGGGAGGCAGCTCTCATTCCCCAGAGCACTGCATCACGCTGGCTCTGTGTGGTGCCCCTGGGTGCCTGGCCCGTCCCTTTATGCTGGGGCCCATCTGCTGAAGGTCATTTCTCTGTACTTGAGCACTGCAACAGCGCTGGACTTTTTGCCCCACTGTGTTTGTCCTGCCAGTAAACAAAGTACTTGACTGCCTGCGAGTGTTCAGACAGCATCGGGCAGCTCAACAGACACAAAAGTGATAGTGCTGGAATGAGATGACACCGTCTATTAGGCAGCGTAACATTTCTGCTCAAGGACATTTGAATGACACACTGTTAGGGTTTAAGTAACTGCCTAAATGTTGCAACATCGGGCCATCTCTAAAATTCACTCGTTCTGCAGCTGAGTCAAAGCTTTATGGAAGAGATTTTGCATTTGTTTATTTTAAGATGACTTTCTCAGGCTTCATAGCTGTTCCTTTTTTTCTTTTATATGGCACTTTTTATGTGTGTGTATTTCAAAAAGCAAGGTACAACGGGCTTTCAAGGGCAATACTATAGGCCTGATGTTGCATGGAAAAAAAAAGATAAAAATAACATAAAATTTTATTAATCCGTTTTAATCCTCATGGTGTTAATTCCAGTCAAAGTTTGCAGAAATGTGTATCTGGGCGTGTAGAATTGCATGGAATTACAGTGTGTCTGCTAATATTTAAGGCCCTTGTTGTCGCTATGACACTTTTATACCAATGAGGATTCTTTTGGGGCTGATTTTTCTGGTTGGTACCAAAGTTGAGCCTCTGTTTTCTGTGTTTTTCTGGGTTGTGTTAGTTCTGCTGAAGCTTACGTTGTACCAGTTCCAGACTTTGGGGGACTTTTGTTGTAATTTGTTCCATATCTTGTATTTTTGCCTAGTCACATCTTGATTAACAGACACACCCACCCGTTCAATAACAAAACCACAGCTCTGTAGCCCTAAATGCCATGGGAGTGAACAATCCAATTTTAAAGAAGAGCATTTTAAATTCATGGAAAACACTACAGCTGCTTGGCCAGTCCTGCTTGTAGAAGTACACCAATGATCCAAAAAAGCCCACAAAGATACCTGAGGGACAAAAGTTGGTGCTTTATTTCATCATAGTCAATACAGTAATTGGTGCTGAAAATGGGGAGTGGCAAATTCCATTCGCAGATACATTCATCTCCAGTCATCCTGGATATATTTGAATGATGGGAAAAAACTGGCATTGAGAGAGCAGCTGAGCAAACTACTTTAAAGATTTAGGAGTCAAATAAAATGCACTTTATTTTCTAAAGATAACAGCTAATGGGGTCATAGTATATATACTACCTGACTTGTCTGAATATAGCTTTAATTACATGCAGAAATTTGTGAAAAGTAAATAATTACATGATTTTCATAGAGGAAAGAGTCCAGGAGTCCTATACATGGCCTGATAAATAAAGGCTCAGAAAATCTGAGGACTATGCTTGGGTTTTTTCTGCTGTTTGTTGGTGTCTCTATGGGACAAAAAAATCCTTTTTGTCTGTTTAAGACACTTGTTTCTTTCCCCTGTACTCATGTCCTTGACCTTCTCAAAGCCATACTAAATTTTAAATAATCTAAAATTCTTTAGGAAAGACAAAAGCCTCATTTTTATTGCTGTAACTTCAACCATAGCATATTAATATAACCTGAAAAAATGAATAACAGACTTTATTCAATACAAACATTGCAAAGTTTATATCAATCTGTAAATTATGTAGAATTACTCAACACATTAATGAGAAAGAGAAGTAGTGTAATAATTCTTTCTATTATTAATCCATTTCAAGCATCTATTTTAGGATATTTTATGCAAGATATTAAGCAATATCTAATGGAGTATTGCAACAGAAGAACCTTAGAAGCTAAATTGCAGTTTGTCCTATACCACAATCTGTTTCACAGAGTAAACCAAAGTTGTGCAGGGCAGTGTCTCCACAGGTAGTTTCTCTTTAGCTGTGTAGTTAATATCTGTTTTATATCAAATCTGCAAAGGATTTAGTAAAATACCAGCATTTTTTGCTAAGGTTTAGGCTCTAACTTTAACATATTATCTTTTTAACCTTTTTTACCCACTAGCTTTAATCTACTAATATATTTGAAATTAAAAACAAAGATACAAGATTTTAAAATGAAATTAAATCATTTTGGTTAGTAAACAAACATATTTATAGCTCACAGGCATACAGTAAGCATAAATACCTCAAGTGGAATTTCAGGGCTTAGTGGTTTGTTTCTGCCATACTGAAGATTTTCTTTTTGCTGCTCCTGACACAGAACAGAAATCTTTGTTCCATACTGCTCAGCTTCCTACATATACACCATAGGAAGGTACAGAAATGGATGGGATTTTCTTATTACATGTTGTTTGAGTTAATACATACACCTGCTGGCAATTTTTAAAAGACATGTTGCTATATGTTCTGTTCACCATAGCAACATAAACACAAAGATGGCAGTAAAAATAGTTTTCAAGGACATCTCCCAGAGACACTGAATGTTTTTTATCATTCAGAATTTTGATATACACAGTTACTGGATTGCCTGTCATCTGTGCCAAGTACATTTACACATAAAGCAGGCAAGGTCATTTAATCTTATCTATTTCTAATTAGTGCTTCACTGTGAGAACCATGGAATTTTGGGGGGCCTTGTGCCTGCCAACTTCCCAGGTGAACTTGAAACTTCTTGGTTAAACACACAGCTTAATCTGGAAAAAAAAAAAGCACATTTATTTTAATATTAAATAGTGGTCTTTTTTAATAACCAGGAAAATACTAAGGGACTTGCTGCTTTAGTAATCTCCCTGTTAACTATTTCTCTGTCAACCCAAAGAGTTCTATGAGTCTGAGTAAGCACTTCTCCCAGCTTGTCCCTGTGGCTCTCGGCTGTCAGATAGGTATGTCACTGACATTGGAAGATCTCCTATCACCTGAACTGGTTGGATCTCCCTGAAAAGCCAATGCCCTGGATGGCCCCCATGATCTCCTCTCTGTAGTTCAGTGGCAGCTTTGATCTGTGCCATTCCTGAGGGATCCATGCTGCCACCACGAACAACTACCCCGTGTGGGTAGAAGTGCTGCTGTGCAGGGACAGAAGCTGTGTGGGCAGCCCCTGGGATGGGTAGGAAATGAGAGGAGCGACCTCTGTCCCTAAAATATGTTGCCCTGGACTGCTGATAATGGTCACCACAGCATGAGCCATGGGGGTTACATGTTCTGTTACAGAGCCACTCTATGTAACATGAAAAAATTTTGTTTGCCTAAATTGATAAAATATGTGCTTTTAACTTTGCAGCCCTGATTTTAAATTAATGCCTCTTTGGGAAGAGAGCTGGATAATTTCATCCATCTTAAAGCACAATTTTATGTGCTGAATATTGTTTAACAATGCTGAATGCACTATCGTTGCCACTTAAATGTATTGTGGAAGACATGAACATACATTTATTTGTATAACTCAGCCTTGGTTGTTTTTGTGGCCTTGACCACATCCTAATTTAAAAGGTCAGTGCTTGTCATACATCTCATTGCAAGCGAGGCCAGAGTTCTTATCAATCTGTTCTGTGAGGACCGAGCTGTTGCCAGCTTTGTTGGATGGTTTCAGGTTGTTATAATTGTACTTAGCCTTGTGTTGATATCAGTGTTAAAATTACTGTGTTATGTATGTTCCTTGTGCATGTTTTTTTGTTGCTGTTGAAAGATCTGAAAATAGTGCAACTTTTTTTTTCTTAATTTTCTCCATTTTATGCTAAAATAAATGGGCTAGGTGATTATACAGATGTGTGTTTAGGAATATATTTTATTAAAATATATGTGTATAAAACCATAGTATGAGAACTGAGACAAAATTACTAATTAGTTTTTGAAGACTAAGGTTACTTATTATATAAATATTTTTTGTTTAGTTACTTTAATCAACAGCACATTGAAAAGTTATATCAGTGTATGGAGATTTGCATTTCACTGAGCAAGTTAAGGGTCCAAAATGGAATATATTAAATCTTTATATCATCATAAGGGCATCATGTAAGGGCATTTACAATGGTATCACTGAGGTTTTGAATGAAAAGATTTGAAAGAAAGGCCTTTTCATTAATAAGATGGTTGAATATACCTGTCTGTGTGTATATATGTTATGTTATGGAATATGTGATTATATACAAAGGGTGTATTTTTATGTCTGATTGACATATTTTTGGATACTTGAAATGAGATAATAGATTTAATTATATGAACAGCTTATTGTAGATGTGAACAATATTCAGACTAAATAAGTGTCCTTTCCAGATTAGTTAAGTATTGCAAATACTCTTAGTTTAACAGGGCATACAGGTACTCATCCCTTCAGTAAATCAGATAATGGATTTGAGATGTTTGCCTTTAGACCCATCAAATTATAAATGCCGTCCATTAGATGAAATTCTTTGTGAACTGCAGAGAATCCAGACCTGACTCCTCAGATCCTGTCATTCTAGGCATGCACTACAGCAGGCAGACAGGAGTGACAGCTCTTGCCTCTATTGAACCATTGGTTCCTCTGTGCATTAAAAAGAAATATCTCTGAAGTTACATTTTGATCTTAGTCCATTCATACTCCATTAGGACTTTCACAGCCTCTGTCACTTTACTGCAGGCTTTTGTGGTAACTTCATCTCTCCACACATGTGTGTGTGCTTTCTAGAGGATGCATTTTAATGTCTTGTATAAACCTAAACTGAGCAGCAGCTCAATCCTATCTCCACCTGTTTGGTGATTTGACCATTCTCTGTACTGTCAAATTCTTTAATCCATTATATTTACAGCCAACTGAAAAAAAGTGAAACTGTTTTCAAATAAAGAGAAGCAATTCTGATTTCATGTCTTATCTGTGATAACTACTTTCTCACATATGACATAATGTAGCTGCAAGCTTTCCAATGTTGTTGAAGTGAATCCCGTGAAATGAGGAGATTGGCTGTAAAATCTTAGTTTAAATGTTTTTATTCTTTATGGGTAAGTTGATATGGGAACTTTAGAGTTTCCCTCTGGTTCGCTGTAAGCTGCTTATAACCACACAGGAGAGAATTCACAAATAAACCTTGTGATTTTCAGGTAATCACTCCCTTCCATAAGCTGAGCCCTTCAATAAAATACCAAATGTCAGAAGACTCTCAATAAAGTCAAGAAAGTTAGAAATGTTGACATATGCAATAACTGAAATGCTGCTCTGTATGTGTTGCCCTTATTTAATATAGTAGGAAATCTCTGTGGGGGTTGTTGGTTTGGACATACATATGTACAGCTTATTCATCTCTAAGAAAATTTCCCACAAGGCTGACACATGATTCTGTTTTCTCAATTTGTTGCTTCAACTCACCATTCCTAAAGCATTTTTCATTAGAAATGCTGTTTTACTGAGGTTTCTATAGAGTAAACCTATTCCAAAATAGACATTACTGTTACATTCAAGATTCTCTTAAATAAATCCGCTGTTATTCCTAGTCTGTGCTTTCACATTCTGATTCTTTCATCCAGTAATCTTCTTGTAATGGGAAAATGGTATCTGTTAAATTCTAGGCTGAGGCTGATGCTCTGTCTGAAGTGTATTCTCATTAATAACAAAGTTTTTAAAAGTTGTACTCCTATTTAAAACTTGTTGTTTCTGGCTACCTGCAGGTACGTGACTATAATAAGACACCTATGTCACGAATGACAACTTTCTAGTTTCTAAAACTTGTCTTCTATGTGCAAAGCTTTTGAAAAGCCTTTTATCTTGCATATATTTGTGAGCCATTAGGATCTCTTTCTGCTGCAGAAATTAAAATGGAAAAAAAAAGGAGATGTTTGTTTTGAGGAAAAGCAGAGATAAAAAGGCAAAATGTGCTTTTAAAAGTAACTCTGAGACAAGCTGTTTCAGTCTCAGGCTCAGACAAGTGGTTATGCTCACTAACCTCCCTGTGATTAAACTTACGTATTTTGAATAGTACTGGTAATTTTAAGGAGAAAAAAAATAATGCTTTGTTTCTTTGTAGGCAAAACCTTATTAGTAAAACATCAAGAAAAGCCCATAGCATTCTTTGATTTTTGTGACGCTCTATTTTGCAAAATGAAATCACAAAATCTGAAGAAAGTATTAGGGTAAAATGAAAAGTGGTATCTCTACAAAAGTAAACTTTTCCATGCTCCAAAGTTTGAATCCAGCCATTCTGTCAGATCTTGACTGGTAATACTCTCTACTCCCAGAAAGATCATCCATTTTCACATGCTCTTAGTGTTGGCTTCAACGTTTCAAATTGTCACCTCATTAAGATCCTACTCAGAGATACAGGAGTCCTCATTGTCCACAAGAGACTTACTGAATTTATCTGCTTGATCATGTTGAACCAGAAAATGTTTTCCCCATCTCTGGGCCAACAGCAAAATAGGATGGTTCCACTAAGGGAGAGCATCACTTGAGTGTATTGGTGTTCAAAGGAGCTGCTGTGCTTCTTCCCCCCTCAAATTCTTAGCCGGGTGTAGAACTTAGCATTACCATGGCTCAGCTAACTTGAAGAGTCTGAAAATCTGTTCCACTGACTTAATTTAAATTACGGCATTGCCACAAAAGCATAACCCATTCTGGATGACTGTTTGCCTGGTACATCTCAGAAGTGGTAGGTCAGAATCAGAATCTGTAGCACAGGCCACTGTTACAGGTCAGAATTTAACCTAATTATTGTGAAAGAGTTACTTGAACTGCATGTTGAAACAAGTATTGCGGTATTTGTACAATAGCAACCTAGATGGCTCTTTCGTGGGTATTTTTCTGCTTTGCTTAAGACTCTTTCATTTTTGTTTTGTAGCCAAACAGCAAGACGTACTCACAGAGTGGCAGGCACTCCGTGTCAGTAGAGGTCCAGATGCAGCGGCAGCGGCAAGAAGAACGAGAGAGTTTCCAACAGGCTCAGCGCCAGTACAGCTCCTTGCCCAGGTATGGGAACTGTCTGAAGCTGCTCCGAGTGTAGGAGCCTGGAGCTAATTCCATTTGTGGAGGAAAATGCCGTATTTAGTGCAGACGCTTTTGTTCAGCATTGATATCAGGTGGAATGCATTCACTGTGGAGGAAGCATAGAATTTCCTAAGCGAGAGCATGTGGTAGCTGAGAATTGCCTCAGAGAATTGCTTCAGAGCTGATTTCAGGGGAATTTGAGGACATTTAGCACCCAATAGAACTGAAATATTAAAACAAACCTATTCTTTGTGGGACACCATCCAGTTTAATTTTCTGCAATTACAAAAGTCTCCTGAGCAGGACATCAGTTGTCCCCTTTTGACACGTCAGATGATTTTTTTCTGTTGCCTGATTCCCCACTGGGTAGAAATTCTATCTTTGCAATGTTAATACAGAAAAAAATTTTTAAAATTTCGAGACCTCCAACAAAAAAATGGAACTGAGAAAATTATCCAAGAAATCAAAGGCCTTCAAGTTTACATATATACTTTTTTCAATATATATAGAAAGCTGAAAATTAACATATTTTTTTGTGAACAAACCTATGTTTTTTTTAAATAGTAGGTTTTTTAAAGATTAGTTGTTCGGGCAAAATGTCTTTTACTTGATATTTAGTTTTAAGAATTAATAGAAGTTTAGCCAGCTTGTATTACAAATTAACTCTCATAGTTAAGCATTATGCAAATAGTCTTTGCATTTTGAAATATCAGCAGCAATGGTTGAATGGAGAATAATTTACACTGGAGCTTGTTGTTAAATTGCTTTCCAATAAGGCTGTATTATTTTTCATGACTTGTGTGGAAATGGTGTGGAAAAAAAATTTGTTGTGACAAGATATGTTTTCCCAGGTATATTATAACTCTTTTTTTGGAAACAAATATAAGCCTCATAGCAAAGTTCTCTAACCATGAACTCTTATCTTAGCAACATCTTTGAAAGTAAAACAGTTTCAGATATTCAAATGCTTTAACACCTTTCAGTGTAGAATTTTTCTGTTAAGTTTGGAAGGTGGGAAAGGGAAATGTAAAGTTCCTGTGTTTTCTGAGATTGTTAGTTTCTCGTCTTGAAAATCTTTATATCCCCTCTTCTATTTATCTCTGCCTTCCTTTGGAAGTGACCACACCTATTAATGCCATATTGTTTCTCCTGAGAAATTCTCTTTCAGTTATGCTAGCCCCACTCAACCATGTTTATTTAGAGTTTTAAAACAATGATTTTTAAAACTCACTTCTCCTGTTCGCAATCTCTGGTAGCATTTAAAAGTTGGAATCAGTTGCAATGCTGTTCAGTAGCAGAAATTAATAACTCTAAGGTGAAAATTAATCCACAAGAAAATTAATCTAAAAGAAATATGAGAAATAGATCATAGAACAGCTCATAGAAATGCTTGTTTTGAAAAGAGTTACTGAGAACGTTACTCAAGGTGGTTTTCAACATGAGAAATGGCTAGCAATCTAGCAATGCATGTTACTGAGTAATTAATGATAATTTAATGGCTTCGTTTGAGTACTCTGGGTATTTCAGCTGTGTTGAGAGCAGACAGAACTGCAGGGCTAAAGTTCAGCACTGTAAATACCACAATACTCCTATAACAACCTGGGGCAGCCAGTTCTCCAGCGTTACAAAATGTTCCTAACGCTGTGACTGATCTTTTAAGAAATCTTGCTGTTACTCTGAAACCTAGATCCCAAGCTTAATGTTGCAACCATGACTTTGTAATGATTGAAGTTTGTACACTGGCTTCATTCTTGAGCCTTGTTGCCTTTCATCTTGTGTATTCTCTAAGAGCCTCCTTTTTTTTCCCCCTTTGCACATTCAGATCTTTAGTACTGAAGGCAAATAAACTCTTGAGTCAATTTTAAAGGATCTTCCCAGAAAGACAGGGAAAGTGTGCCAACTAATTTTGAAAAAGTACCAGAAAACAGTCAGTAAATTAAATTGGTTCAACTAGTCATCCTCCTGTCACATGTGAAACTGTAAGAGCAAGGTTTAACTCCACGTTAATTTTCTACTACTTAAAATGTATCTTGCCCTAGATCAGGAACCTGACAGTTTCGTAGCCCACAGAGTTTGTTCAATTTGCTCTTGTTCCAGGGAGTGATAAAACATGACTCAGAAGCATTGTTTCTTTGGCAAGGTTGGATATGAGAATACCAATAACAGCTATAAAAATTTTGTAAGAACTTACATTATGCCGTAATTTTTGCTGCAGTAATTTACATTCATCTTGCATAACATTTTTCATCCAGAGGTCTCAGAATCGGTTATGGAATGAGGTAGATATGATAATTTTCAAATTATACATGTGGAAGGAAGATTGCAAAAACATTAGGTGACTTTTTACTTTTAGTAACGGTAGAAAAATTTTCCAGTTCTCCTGTCTCTCCACTACGTATTTATTGGATGAGGCCACACTGTCATATGTGATGACATGAAAAACCAAGACATATATAAACAGCTAAATTATTTTCTTATTGATTTATGTCGCAATATATTTTATTTTATTGCTTGATTCTCACACTCTAATTTTAATCTCAAAGTGAGTGTCTCTTTTGCTGCAGCACAAAATTGTTTTACTTTATCACCACCAATCTTATTTTAAATTCATACAAGCATCTAGCAGTTTGATAGTAAATTAAAGTTATTTCAAAACCATAATCTGTCTTCAAAATCATGTGGTGATTTATTGTGAAAAGAGATAAGAATTTGTAATTCCTATATGTATTTGGCCTATTTATCTACTCCCTGGAGCCAAAAAATGAGTAAAAAAAGTTATCTCTGCCTTTTCTTTTATGAAAGCTATAGCAGACTGGGAAACACTCCTTATAGCACAAAATTCCTTAGTTCTGGAAATGGGAGGAAGAAACTGGAACTACCTATCAGTAATGAGCTTTATCTTCTGACTTGTGCAGTGTTAGGGCACATGTTTTAAGGATCTGCCTGTTACATTTTTAATCAAGTGTCGGTCTAGATTCAGATTGTTCATGAGTGACTTTACAATTGCTGGCTGTTACCTGTGTTCTTAGGAAGCACAGCAACATGTATGGTCTTTCCTAGTCTGCAACTGAATTGTAACACTTTTTTCTTGAGAACATGAGGGTAATTGTAGCTGGGTGGGTTTTCATGGCATATTCCTCCTGCAGAGGCCTGGAAATATAGTTCAACTCTCTAGGAAATGTTCTCCTGACAAAAGAGACAAGATATCTTGACTTTGGGACAGAAGAGAACTGTGACTCTAGAAAGTGACTTCTTTAGAATGCCATAGCTGGGAAGAAGCTGATGGCATGGAAGAAGCCACCTTCTTTCCAGCGATTGTTGTCAATAACAGTCGAAGATGAACCAGAACATTTGTCTTAAAAACCTCTTTCATTTTTCTTTTCAGGCAAAGCAGGAAAAATGCCAGTTCTGTATCTCAAGACTCCTGGGAGCAGAGTTATTCCCCTGGAGAAGGGTTCCAGACTGCGAAGGAAAATCCCAGATATTCCAGCTACCAGGGATCAAGGAATGGCTATATGGGGGGACATGGCTTTAATGCCAGGGTGATGCTAGAAACACAAGAACTGCTCCGTCAAGAACAGAGGCGGAAAGAGCAACAACTGAAAAAAAAAACTTCTTCTGAAGGGCCTAGCAACTATGACTCATATAAGAAAATTCAGGACCCTAATTATACCCCTCCTAAAGGTCCTTTCAGACAAGATGTACCGCCTTCACCATCTCAGGTAGCGAGGCTGAACAGACTGCAAACACCAGAAAAGGGAAGACCATTTTATTCTTGAGGTGAAGAAAATAAGGATCAACTTACCATGCAATAAGGAACATTTTCATATAAAGACTTATATTTTGAAAACTTTTTAAACTGATGGTACTAAGGAATATATCCGTTTTTTATTTCAGTGCCTTTGAGAATATGGGCAAAGCATTGGTGGGCCTTACGTCTTTGCCATTCTGTCCCAAGTGTTGAACCCATGGGAGGACATTCCACCATTTGACAATCACAGTGGAAGTGAGCAGCGCCGCCCCTGCGCTCCGAGTTCCGTAGCCCAGTCCCCTAGTTGTCAATGGCTTTTTGCTAGGATTTGTTGTAACGTGTTTTACTTTGCAGTGACTTATTACACCAACATGCAGCTTTGTGGCATAAAATTAATGAATTTGAGGTTGAAAGAAGCATTGACATGTCCTTTATTATTTCTCTCGGGTCAGAAGGAGGTGTACATATCACTCTTGAGTGGATAAGGCTGAGCTCTACTCTGGATCGCAGCTGGAGTTCTGATATGTTTTATGGTGGAGTCATTACCAGTCTTTGTTGATCAATATTTAAGTGTCTATATGCTGAAAAACTATCCTTCTTCTATTATGCACATATGCACTCTTTTTTTTCTCTCTCTCCCCACTCTGAGCTTATTAAAAAAGCCTTTATCCTGACTCATGAGGAAAACAATATTAAGCTTTCAGTTATCCTGAGAATCCTGTTCCAATTGCCTTATAATCTTAATGCACAGTCCATTACAAATGAAATAACTGGAGAGGGATTATTTATACAGACACAGCCAAACCTTTGATAAGTATATTTTACTATTTTATTAAAGATGGGAAATTATGAACAAACATGCAATTGAGTTCTGCTTTGCTTTGCTTCTAAATTAATTTGGTCATATGACACTGTATCTAGGAAGAGAACTAGGGAGGGTGTCATGTCAGCTCATCTGATGCACAGTAGTCTTTGGGCAAATTTTGGAGATAGCTGAAAGCAAGAGCAGAGGAAATCAAAGTTTTCTTTGGATCAAATAGCTGTAAAGAGAACAATTCCCTCTTTTTAGACATTGTGAAGCTTTGTGGACAATTTCCTTTGTGCTTCCATATACCATATTTTTGCATCGTGATGCTACATTAAAAAGAAACCTTTAAGTACATGAATGAGAGATAAATGGAGACAAACTGTTACACAGCATCCTGAAAACAAGTCAGTATCCAAAAATTACTAAAGCGAAAAAGATTGCTCTAGCAGAGAGTAATATTTGAATGTGCATATGGGATATGAGAATTTCTTTTGCAGCAGCTGTTTTTATGTTTGTTGGTCTGAACTTCATGTATTGTAAAAAATATAGCTGGGTTGCTGAAGTGCCTGCAAATCCTGGTGTGAAAAGGCTTGAGAATGGTTCTCAGCATATTGTGTACAAAAAGAAGAGAAAGCAAGAAAGAAAATCATGTATCGCGTGATTAAAAAAAAAAAAAAAAGCCTATTTTTTTTTACTGGCACATTTTATTTTTGCGCCAACTCGTTTCTAGAATATATGTGAAATATCAGCACACATATCTGTGTCTTTTATGCCTGTTTGTTAACAGTTTTTGTTGTTAATAATGTACCCCATGTTTAAAAGTTCTTATTAGTGTAAGCACAGTGACATTGGATGACAATAGCTTTTTTACGCAGAATTTACAAAACTGTGTAAAATGGCTTTCCTTGTACATATGAAATTTAGAATAAAAGGCTGTTTCCATCCTTGTCTTGGTATTGCCTGTAGACCCCTATGAGAATTGCTGCAGACATTGAGTTTAAAAAATAGTTAACAGATGTTATTTTATACTATTCCTAATGGTTTGTGTGTGTCTTCCTGTGAACACTTATAAACATCAGAGAGAAGAGAAGAGAAGAGAAGAGAAGAGAAGAGAAGAGAAGAGAAGAGAAGAGAAGAGAAGAGAAGAGAAGAGAAGAGAAGAGAAGAGAAGAGAAGAGGAGAGGAGAAAAGAAAGACGAAAAGAAAAAAGAAAAGAAAAGAAAAGAAAAGAAAAGAAAAGAAAAGAAAAGAAAAGAAAAGAGAAAAGGTTTACAGCCCAGCTGAGCACCTGAAGACTATCCTCAGGGGCAAAACCCACATTTTTTAATGTGTTGTGTTATTTTAGGCCATGCCTATGACATTTAAAAAGCACTTTTTTAAGACTAACCTCTCGGCAAAAATCTTCCGTGCTGTAGCACGGAGTCCTCTGCCCAAGGAGAGCACTGTCAGAAGGACACCCACTGCAATCTGGCCAAATCCAGGCATGTGTTAGGAATCCCCCTCTGCACTTTGTGTGTGTTTTGGGGTCTGATGGGAGCCCTTCACAGGAATGCTGGCATGGTGAAAAACGGGAAAAGGCAGATTTATGAATAAAGCAATATTTACAGTGCCAATGGTACTCTGTTTCCCCCATTAGTATTGGAACTGAGTCTGGTTTTCTCCTTCTTCCCCTCATTTCTCATTTTGTTGGTTACTGCAGGAATGTCAATCATGATTCTGTGTATGCATGACATCAAGGTGTTGCCATGGCAATAATAGTGTCAAATTATTCACTGTGACTTTAGTGTGGGATCTCAAGGGGAAGAGTAGAAGGAGCTGTAGGGTGGACAGGCAGCTTTCGGTGCCCAAATAAAGTAAAGGCAGCATTTTCCAAAAGACTTAAATTGTAGTGTCTTGCATTTGCGCGTGGGGAAATAATTGCATTTGCAGTTTTGCAGGCCTTACTGTCTCATCTCCTGACTGCATTCCCAGATTACACAGTTTGACATTTCTATGGATTTATTTGCACTGGCAAATAATTGCAAGCACTGAAAAAATGCATCCACAGGAATGGAAAACAGGTTGGAGTCCTTTTCAAAACAAGGCCTTTGATAAACTGTTGTAGGAAAAAAGGGCATGTGTTTGGAAAAGTATGAAGTACAGGATGTTTTATGTGTGAGGATGGCATATGTTAAAGTTTACCCTTCTATGAAACTCCTCTTCAAGGTGTTAACAATTTACCATAATTAGATGTGTTCATGAAAGAAGGCAGATGTTCTCTTTGGGCCGTGTCTGTGTTATGTTAGTAAAGAATAAGGTCTTTTTCTGGCTTCGTCATCCTGTCTTCTTCCTGAGACAGCATAGACAGGATTTCTAATATTAACTCCCATAAGTTGCAAAGGGTGATAAGGAAGTGGGAGGGAGATATTTTAATAGAAAATGACCTTTAGTTCTGCCTAGTGAATAGATTCAAAAGTTAGTTGAGCTAACCGCATTACTGCAGTAATTTGTTTGTGGACGCATTACCATTATGAGATTAAGTCTGTAACATTAGTATATTTGAGAATGGTCACAGGACAGACTGTGAGGGAGCTTACAACATCGAGGAGTGGGTGTACAGCTTGCACATTTTGCTCTGTTGAAACCCTGAGAAAACCATCTGCAAAGCCTCCTGTATTTTATCAAAATAATTTGTTAATGCTATTGAAATTCCTCGGGAAAGTTTAATATTACTAATGCAGAATACTGCTGCCTTTCTCAAAAAAACCTATTTCCCCTCTTCTTATGGGCCTCCTTGGAAGCGTGAGCGCAGCCCTAGTGAGTTATTGCATGGGCCAGATAGTTTAATGCATGTCTTTGAGAACTCTGCCATCAAAAACAGTGAAAAATGGCCTACAGCCCAGCTGAACATGGTTGGAAAGTACAATTGCCATTTATTGCTAGCAAACAGCTGGAAGAACAACAAAACAAAATTTAAGCCCATCATGACTGTAGATATGTGGCCATGACTGTAGATACATGCCCTGCCTTTCAAAGCTGCACTGATGTTTCGGTCACGTTCTCTCTGTTAATGAGTATCTGTAACACTGCATTTCTGTGTTCTGGGTATTTTGACAAGGGAAGGGTTTGGCCAGACAAGGAAGAGATGTGCCAGATTAGCACTGTTGGCTAAACATAGGATATTCTTGAGTAATTCAAACCTTTGAACTGGGGTTGTTGAGACTTAAAGTGAATTTGGCTATTGCATGTCCTGGCTTGCAAGACTCTTTTCAAAATATTTCCTAATTCTATTTGCTGTGCCTGACTGTTTCTACATCTTTCTCTCCCAAGTCCTCAGTCTGGTTAATAATAAGCATTGTGAGGAATCTGTCAGGAATGCAAATGCAGAAAAAACCTCATCTATTTCTTATGCTGCTGTTGTGCCACCCCACCCTGGCCTTCCAGACTCAATTTAAAATTCGGCTTTAGCATGGCAGAGGAAGGGTGAGGGTCAGAAATCCACAATGGGGGCTGACTTTGTGAAAGTAGGGTTTGTGTGGGGTGTGTGTGTGTACATCCGAGAGGCACAGACTGGCTTCATTTGCCTTTAATTCATGTCCCTCTTAAAAAAAACTTGTAGCATTTCTTCAGTGTTTTTCCTGTCTGTGCAGAAAGCAGCTATGATTTGATGCACATGGTCATTGTTTCATGCCTCCTTGTAATCTCTTCTATTTTGCATCAGCATCACACTCTCTCTTTTACATCTGCCGATTAATTCTGTTGCATTTATTTGTTTCTCTAAATGGCATGCAATTCATTCATATCCTAGGCTACTTCTTGCCAGTGATTGATTTTTCTCTCTTAGATTTGTAAACCTATTTTAATACTTTTCTGTCCTTGGGAGTAGTATTATCTTTAGTAATTTACACTTTAATCAATTTTAAAAATTGAGACTGGAAGCTTGAGTTGGGATTACACAAAAGCAGACTAAAGAACATGGCTTTGATTTCTCTTCTGTATGCAGTGCACACTTCCTAGGCACTTATAGGGACTGGACAGAATACTCTCTGAGTGAGATGAAGAAAAACATCAAACCTAGGTGCTTTGGAAGAGAAAAATTAAGGGAAGTCCGGAAGATATTTATGCCCACTGTATTCTATCTACTGTGAAAAAAAACAAAATTCCTTAGATGTATCACTGCCTGACTGACTGATGGTTTCAGAGTGCAAACTGACATGACTGTGGTTTAAAGGCAGATAGATGGAAGAGGATGCTGCTTGCACTCTTCCAGAGGATGCCAGGACCCACTTGCCTTGCAAATAGTCTCCCAAAATTCTGTTTTCAGGTGCACATCTTACAGCAACCAAGGTCTAGAATGGGCTTCCATTCACAAGTTGAGCTCTCAGTGCAGTGGCTGCAGTGACATCTGTCAGGGAGGGAGAGATGACAGTCATGGGTGATAATAGCTTCAGGTATCCAATTTTAATCTGCTTGTTTGTTGGAGTAATCCTTGTCTTAGAAAAATAAGGAAAGAAAAGAAGAGTGAGGGAGAGGTGTAAAATGTGAGTAAAAAGGTTCTCCACTTCCCTTACACTCTTGTCACCATTACAGCCACTGGAATTTGGTTGCCTTTTCTTTTCCTTTATGTCCCAAAGGCATAATAAGGAATAAACTAGGTAGCAGTAACCTCAGCACAAAACTCATGACTCTCCTAGAGATTCACTCTATTGTGTAGTGCATAAGGTGTGAATTAACAAGGCAACAAAGTAAACAACATTACTGTCCCTCTGTTACTTTCTCTGGGGGTTTCCCTGGGCTGTGTTTAGATTGTCAGTCCTTGGGACAGGGAGCTGTTCATTTTTTATCATCTGTAGAACAGAATAGTATTGTTGTCAATAAAAGCTAGTAAATATTTAGTGGTGGAGGGGGAGTTGATGTGAAAGGAGTTTTTTAAAGTTGGTTTCTGTAGACTTTTGCAGCAGGTGCATGATGAATTCCTAGTCCTAATAATATTCTCATTTATACATACAGACTGTATTGCTGGGGTCTTGCTATATTTGGCAGTTAAAATGAGTTCCTCAGGTTGCTTCATTTATTTAAGGCACCACTTCTTTAAAGCTTTTAGAGAGAGTGAGAGAAAGATCTCTTTCTCGTGGAAAGAGGAGACACATTCCCATGGTCACTGCTAGAAGATTACAAACAGGGAGGGATTTTAAGAGATTTCCAGGAGCTGCAGCCTTCTGCCAGGAGCCCAGAACAGCTAGCACCTGTGTTCAGAAAGCTGGAGAAGACATTAGTTTTCACTGCTCCACCGATGTAATTCTTATTCCCACTTAGAATATGCTGGTCTGAGACCCCCTTCTGGGTACCCATCACGTTTCATATCTTCCTTAGGAGCAAGGGCAAAGCTTTGTGATAGTTCAACTGTAGCCAGGCTATTAAAAGCCAGTAGGTTCTTAGGAACAGGAATGTCTTTGCCTAAAACTTTGCATCTAATGGTGGTGGTGTACGTTTTTATTTCATTCTACCAACCATCTGTTGTTTCCTGCTGGTGACACACGTCTTCCTCAGCTTTCTCAGTGTGTGGTACATTCAGGCTCTGCTCTGTGGTCCAGCCTAAATGGCAAAAACCACTTTAATAAGTCCTTATAAATAATATTGATAATTTATTACTACATGATCAGTTGTTTTCTTGGCTATCAGCTAGGAAGGAAGGCAGATTTACACCAGAGGAACACTCTTGCATTTGCAGAGGAAGTTTAAGGCTGAGAAGTCTTTTCTCACTTTGGCTTCTGAAACTCACTGAAGGTTAATATAATCCACTGCAGCATAACAGGCACTGGAAATGGCAATGTCTTGTTTTAGTGCCTGGTTGATGGTTTGCAAAAGTCTATTTTATAATCTGGACTGAGTTAATTGTAATTTTCCACATATTGTTCCTCACTTTGAGAACTGAATAAAATCATATTAAAAATTGAAACCACTAAATTATGCAACCTGTTGCTAGCCAAAAGCTCAGTCAATACTATAGCCTGCAAAGTAGAAATAATTTGTCTTTGCACGTCTCATTCTTTTTTTACAAAATAATGCACAGATATTTTATGAATAGTAGTATACAGAATTTAACAATTGTTCATTCTTTTTTTTTAAAGTCAGTTTGCATGAATAATTTTCTCATCTTTATGCAGAAATTTTCCGCATTTTTGTTGACTAAAATATTACTAATCTAATTTCCTATTAAAAAACTCATTTCCAGCATTGCAGAGCTGAAAGGTGCTACCAAGCATTTAGTCTTCAATTTACATACAACAAACCCTGTAATCTGATGGGGGATTTCACACAAGGATGGCTGCATGCAATTACGTGGGCAAAGAAAAAATTTCATCCAAGGATCTGCTCTACAACAATTTCATCTGTTGGTCTCCCATTAAAAGTTCTATTGTTAAATTGCTTATTGATGTGGACTTAAGAGTAGAAAAATCTACACAGTTGTCATACCAGGTTTTCAGTGTTGTTAGCATTTTCCTTTTTTTTTTTCCTTTTTAATTATAATTTGCATTTGTTAGAAAGGGACAAAGTAAACAGATTGGAATAATTCATTTGAGTTAACACTCATTGACAAGAAAACATTAAGCATTCTCCAGATGAAGCATCAGTCATGAAAGACAGAAGGATAATCCTAACATTACAACTCAAGTAAATTAGTTTTTGGATATATATTCCAGCATTGCATGAAGCTGTACCAATTCTTAATACTGTCATAATAATATGCACTTTTAAATGCTGCCAGAAATCATGATTACAACAGAGAGAGGATTCACTGTTTGTGTTTATTAATGTGGGAATGTTGGAAGAGTATTTGATATTAAATGTCACAGTCTACAGTGATTGGAGCTAAACTGTAAAACTGATTGGGAAGGTTTGGGCAGATAAATACAAATGGCAAACAGTGGTCCCCACGCTGCCATGGTGGAAGTACATCCTGATGTTCCGCCTCTGGCATCGCAGAACAAGTGCGACCTTGTGAACCTGGTGCCACCCCTTTGGAAACGTGGTGAGGGAAGGAGGAGGGTGCAGGACCAAGGTCAGCATGAGCCTGAAGCACATTTGCTCCTTCCGAGTACAAGGGAGCCATTTGTACCTTGGCTGGCCCCCTTTATTTCCCAACTCAGCTGTGTGTGTCCATAGGTGGGCAGTTGGGGTGTGTTTTTTCTTAGTTTGCTGGGGGTGGATACAAAATTCTGCCCCACCTCTCTGTGCCAACAGCACCATCATAGTTGCTTCTTAGAAGCTTTGACTCAAAAGGTGGCAGCTCACTGTGTATGGTGGCCAGGGCACCTTTCCTTCAAACAGGATGGAGGGAAAGCAGGGCAGGGAACTACCTTGCCCTCTTTGTGCGTTAGGGAGTCATTACTGCTGGAGAAACCATTGCAGTAATGTTAATTTACTTAGCTGTTTTATTTTTCTTGAATTAGTTGGTGTGCTGTGAATTTCACAGAACTGTCCTCTGCTGCACAAAGTTTAAGATGCAGGACTCAGGCTGGGAAGGCGCATCTGGAAACCTGACTTGTAGCTCTGAAGATATTTAAAAAATCAAAAAATATGTTACAGAGCAGCTGATCTATCAACTAGTGTCACCATGAGTGTTCTCCCAGTCCACACAAAACCATAAATGAAATGTGGTTAAGGGTTAATCTCCCTCTAAATACTATGCGTATTTATTAAATGGTGAGTAATTTGCAATATTATGACATTCGATAGGTGATATTCGGATCCAGCTGATGCAGTTTCAGCAAAGAGCTGAGAGAACAGTGACAGTCCTTCTATTGTCTTGAGCTGGCGTTGTGAGGCAGCAATGAAAGCAGTAGAGCCAGCAATGCAGTAACCTAATACAGAACACGGGCTTCTTCTTTTGTTAAACATCTCCTCCTAAAAATGCTGCCAAGTACGCATTGTTTCCTTATCGTTTTTTCCTCTTGAGAGATTTCAATTCCATTTACCCCAAGGGCCCAAATCCTTCCTGAACACACGAGTTAGACAGTAAGGAGGATTACCAGAAATAGCTCAGACAATGACCAAAAGCCATCTTCCGTGCCTTTTCTTTCCAGCCAGCCACCCAACTTTCATTATCAAGGGGATGAATACCATATCTGACTGCATAATCAAAATCCAGTGACCTGTCAGAGCAGGCAGTAAAATAAAACCCTTGCTGTTTCCCTTTGACTAGGCTTCAGTTCTGGCACCCTTTTAACCCAGATTTCCTGACACATTGTAACTTGTAGACATTTAAGGATACGACCGCTGAGCTAATACGTTTTAGATTGTGCCCTTATAGTATATATGGTATATTTAGTGTCATGATTTCTAGTAAAATTGGAGCACCCTGATGCCAAAGAAATAGCCTTTAATTTAAAGAGCATCAGCAAAGAAGAGTGAAAGCATATTGAATAATAGAAATCGCTGCCCAGTTTTTCCAGCAATTTTTCTGCCTGTGATATTTGCCAGCACATTCCTGATGAATGTCTAAGGTAAAAATGAATGCTCATTTGGATCTTGAATGTCATTCAACATATGGAAAGAACTACTGACTTTTCTTTAAATATAGTCCCATGTAGTCACCACTGAAAAAAACTTTAAATTTTTTCTTCTCCCCCTCCAAATACATTACAATGCATTTAGTAGATGAACGCTCAGCAAAGTTCAGAGAAAGTCATGTGAGAAGCCAAAAGGGCACGTTCTCCTGTTGCAAAGTCTAAACCTAAACTCTGTTCCTTAGAGCCAACTCTAGATTTTGTAAAGAGTGAGGGAGAGATTATTTTTACATGTTTTCCTATGCAGTATGTTTTTCTTTTTCCCTCTTAACTGAGTCAAAAAAGCAGCACAGCTCAACACAGACATAATATACTTTTTGTGGATTGGAAAGGGAAAACAGAAGGGCTGGTTTCACACCTCCAGGAAAACTATGCTACCAAAAGGGGTCCCAGAGCAGGTGTCCTGTCAAGCCCCACATATCTCTATGGTCGATTTGTCTATGGGCTTAGAAAGCAGGAAAATTTCTATGAAGAGTCCCCTCGAGGTTTTCTCAGAAGGTTACAGTATAGAGCTTCTCTGTAGTCATTCCAGATTTCTGGGAGTTTTACTAAGTATTAAGTACTGAGCTGACTTACTTTAACAATAGATTTTCTGCTCTTTTTGAGATGACATCTCAAGAAAAAAATCTGGGATCCTTTTTATATTTTTTTCCTTTTCTCTTCTTTCACAGAGGTGTGAAGTTGGTTACCTACCCAACCATTTTTCCCCAAGAAGAATAAAAAATTATACCTTTCACAACACACATTCTGAGGCTCCAAAGCTGAGAAATGCCATTTGTCCCATTTATTAGCAAAATGTGAAAATTACAGAAGTCAGCGTGGTACCAAACCCAGCAGCAAGCAGCAGACTGTCCCATACATGGTGTTAGCACTAGACCTAGATCTGTCTAGTAACTTAACCAACTGTGTCTTGGCATCAGGCCCTGGAGACTTTAGTTACTTTTTTGTATCTTTGAACTGAATGAAAATTCCAATTTTTAGTACTGATAGCTTTCTAATTGGCTGCTTCTTTTAGTATTTTCAGATTAGGCTGTGTTTCTTGGCGAGTAGACTTTTACAGACAAGTCCTTCACAGCCAGAGTTGCATCCCTACTTAGAGTGCAGAAGTAGTATTTCCTAGACATCTATTTTGTGTAACAGAGAAGAAGCATCATAAGCTAGTGGAAGTTATTAATTTTTAATATTTTATTTCAGATTTTAAGGTGTGCAGTTGCTGGATAATGAAAAATACTTGGAAGCAAGCATTTTGGGGGAAATGTACATGAATCAGAGGGATGCTTATTTTGTATTTTCACTTTCTATGATCTTCAGAAAATGCTGACTGCAGTCAGCAATGTTGGCAACAGTCCTTTTTCACAGAACCCTTGAAGTATTGCAATACTTCATTGCCCACTACAGCCAGCCAGGCTTTTAATAAATTAGTCCTGAAGGTAGTAATAGATTCTGGAGAGATTCTGAGGTCAGAAGAGACTGCTATAATAATCTAGTTTATTACCTAACTTCCTTTTTAACACCAACTATAGAATTTCGTTCAATACTTCCTACATCAAACCCAGTTTGTGGCTGAAATCAAGAAAATCTTTCAGAAAGACATCCAGTTTATATTTAAGATGATAAGGGGCAGAGAATTCACCACATCCTTTGGCAATGTACTTAGTTTTTAATTGCTTGTACTGATAAAAATTTATGTAATCTTCAGTCTGAAGTCTGCTAACTTCATCTTTAATGATCTTGCTGTGCCTTTTTGTTTGCTCAGTTAAAGGCAAAATTACATAGATATAATTTTAGACACTGAACATGACTCTCGTTTGAACCTGGGTTCCAAATGAGAAACATTAGCCTTGAGTCTCAGAAATTCTGAATATGGAAAACATGAGCACCCAGATGGTACAAGAGGAGGGAGGGAGAGAGGAAGAGCAAAGCCCAGAATGATGCTATGTGCTGAACTTCCATCTGCAAACTGGACGCAGTCAAAAATAGAGCCCAATTTTGAAAATCTGGCCTGTAAATGCCACAACTAAGAAATACACTTTCAAGATACTGGCTGCTGTCAGGTTAACATTCTCTTGATGCCCCAATATCTTTTCTTTAATGTTTTTTTGATGTTTCTGTAAGTAAAGCCAGGCTTGTGTAACAAAAAGATGGTTTGCAGGCTGCTAGTCAGTATTGTGACCTAGAGATAATTCTTAATGCTTTTTCTGTTTGGTGTAAAATCATGATGCATTGTCACCTTGAACCTACCATTCTCTCATAAAGGGCTTTAATCTTATTTTCCCTGTTCAACAGAGCCATTCTCATACCCTTTTGTAGTCAAATCATAGAATCTGACTGAAGCTGTTTTCAAAGAAAGGAATGTATCTGGTAACTGAAAATTTAAATTTGATTTGAAAACCTAATATAAATATTTTGTATTCTAATAAATTTTTATTCTTTTGTACTGAGGACAAAAAGGAGAACAGGAACTTCAGCTTGAAAATCAAAGTCAAGATAAGTGCCTAAACCAGAGCCAGTAGTCCAAATCCATTTTTTCCTTTTCTTTGCTGCCAAGTTTTTTCTCTAAACTAAGAGGAATATTTGCCATTCCAGTAATAAAACTGTGAGCAGCAGAGTTCAGTCACGCCAGGGAGAGAATATGATACTTTACATGAGCATGTCAAGGTAATGTCAATTAAAAAAAAAAAAGAGAGAAAGGGGAAAAAAGAGGCACAGAGTGACTTTTTAAATCTTTCACACAGATCTTATCTATTCATAACCCAAATCAAAGCCACACTGATTGCTCTATCAAGTGTAATATATAATTAAGGCAATTCAGTCCTAAGGTTTGGGGTTATCGCAGTTCTTTTGATTTGAGTTGCTGATTGTCTTAGTGAAAGGACTGGTTGGGAGTTTTTTGACAGAGAGGTTTTCATCTTAAAGAGAAAACCCCATCTGTCAAAAGGAAAACTTTACAGTGAGGACAAAGCCTGCAGAATAATCAATAGCCCAGGACTTACAGCACTCCCAAGAGCATGGTAGTGCAAGTCCCTGCTCTCAGCCTGAACCCCGGAGCTGCTGTCTGACACCGGGCCAGGTGCTCTCTCCTCTGGCCTCCATTTACATTGCATCGCAACAAACACCCAACTTCTGGGCTGCAGATTCAGTCCCTCAGTCTCTCTGGCTGGTTTTGGTTTGGCCCGGGTGCAGGGGTGAGAAAGGTTTGAAATGTTAAGAAAGCACTCTCTAACACAGCACATGTAAGCTCTGAGATCTCTGTGAACTCGCCTGCCCTGAAGCTTGACCTCTGCAAGTCTCTCTGAATGTTCATTATACGAGAGGCCCAGAGCACACACGAATTCCATCCTTTCCGTAGGACCCGTGAGACTGGGGGAGCTGGGCTAATGCTCACACTTTCTGTGCTCGTTCCCACCGTCACGAGTCGGGGTGTGAGCCGCACGCAGATTTTCGTCCCCTTTATTGGTGAGGGTGCAGACATTTTGAGGGACTGTGCTCGCCTGTTACATCTACAGCGTGCTTAAAGCTACGTGTTAGCGCGATACATTTCAGCTGAAAGGTGTTAGTGGCTGCCAACAGGGATGTTCTGGCTCCAAAGAAAATAACAATCCTCGTTAAAAATAATGGGTGTGCCAAGCGATCGGCCAGGCTATGCGAACAAAGCAATCAAGCCCCTTTATGAGGTAGAAGCAGCTGGTGGCTGAGGAAATACCAGCGGCACTTGGATGTGGCTTTACGACGCAGGAGCTTTGCAGCAAGGAGCTGACGGAGTCGGTTCCTTCCTGCCCTCCTCCCTCCCTGCAGCCCCTTCCCACGGGCTGCTGCCCCTGGGCGCTGGGTCTGAGCTCCGCTGGCCGCGAACAGGGTGAGCAAAGCGGGCTCAGAGAGGCCTGGGGAACAGCATCTCCCGGAGCTGTGCCTGCTGCCCAGAACCATCGACTGAAATAACACTGAATCTGCAGTCTTATATCACGTTGATTTTTTTTTTTCTTCTACATTTCAGGTGGTTCAGTATGATTTTTTTCATGGTGAATGGAAAGGAATAGAATAATGCAGTTCGTCTCTTATCTTTAGTATAAGAATTTAGTGCCTCGTAACACACTTTACTGAATGTAAGGCTGAGAGAAAGGAAATCATAAATTCCTATCCCAGCCATGCTGCTTGCTAGGAGGTGTGTCTCTATCATGTGCACTCCATTTGGGGTGGGATTTACAATCTCTAGCTTGAGTTAGTCAAAACTGTGTAGGATAAGTTACTCATGTAAATGTATTCCTGAGTCAGCTGAGGGAGAACTGCCTATACAAAGAACTCCTGCCTGCCCTGAAAAATGGTTCAAAACTGGGTGCTAAGACTGGCCCAGCCTTAAGGAAAGACTATATAATTGGTGCTAAATTTTATAGCATTGAATTCCACCCTTTTGATCTCGAAATCTTGTCCTGCTTAGATTTAAAACAAGATTCCTTTGTATTTCAGTGGGATGAGGGTGTGTCCTTTACATGCCTCTTTAAGAGAATTTCTTTCTCGTATTTCAAGAGGAAAGCACACTGAAGTCCCTGAGACCCCCGATCCAGATGAATACCTTTCTCTGTGTCACATGTTACACTAGCAAGGGCTGCACTGGTTGGTGCTAAGTGGGAGAAAAAAAAAAAGTCACCTTGCTTTTTGGTAAATTCCTGATCTGTGTCTACCTCACAACTCTGGTACTTTGGAAATGTAATTAATATTTTTTAAATGCTTCCTAGGTGGGAGATATTAAAATCTCCCTGTTTATTAATAACAAACACTTAAAAATTGAGCAGTAAAAGCTAACTCTTAATCATATTTTCTACTGCTCTATTATGGAGGAGATAGAAAACCAACATATATAATTACCAGCCTGACAAACCATGCAGCCCCAATCACAGAAATTGCATAAATCCAGCAGGAAGCCGTAAAAAAAAAAAAAAAAAAAA
>VZTG01008664.1:695045-972770 GCA_013397845.1 Melanocharis versteri | reverse complement strand
AAAAAAAAAAAAAGAGTGTTTTGCTCCAAAAAGTTATATTGAAATGCTCATCATCTGCCTTAACCTCCCAACAGTGAGGAAATTTAGTGTCTGAAAATCTCTCCTCAGCTCATCCCATTGTGCCCTGTAAATGGAAAACCTCTTTGCATCTAATAGACCAAGGCATGCCAATAGAAATCTCATATCTATTGGCAAGTTGGGTAATTCTTTATAGCTATATACTAGATCCAGATGCTTTGGCAAGGGATATCTTTCTTCAGGAGTACTGCTGGAGGGAGCCTGTATTGATTGCCTTTGCAATTATAGATCGGACTATGGCAGTCACTAAAGACAGGGAAACATTTTAATTCTGCATTGTGTAGGCTCATTCTTGCCTTTAAAAACAAACCAAAAAATCCATCTATTTTTCTTGTCTCTATAATTTTAGGCATATCATTAAAAAATACAAAGTATTCAATGGGCTATTAAGAAAGCTAGCAGTGTGTCCTGGACACATTCCCAGTCTTCACACAAGACATTCAACAATTAAAATAATTCAAGAACAGTCCAGCCCAAAATTCCAATAAATAACTGCAGATCAAGACACTGATTGGCATTAGACTCTTCCTCCAGGCCTCACTAATAAAACTTTGGCTGCCTAGGTTAATCAACAGCCTGGTTGCCACTTTGGAGCAGACCAAGAAATCTGCCAGGTCACTGGTGGCTGTTGTTCCACTGTGTACACAGTTACCTTTGTGTTCTGAGCCTGTGACTAGACACAAGTCAGACTAATTTGTCTTAATTCAGTTCAGTTAGAGCTGGGCAGCTTGTAGATGGACTTATATTTAACATTCAGCAAATCAATTTATCATGAGCTTGTGGCTTTACAGGCACATCTTAAACTGACATAAGTAGATGGCCCATGCTGTGGCTTCTTCTGGCACACACAGATCCAATTCAACATAATAGCATCAAGTCTCATTTGAAGATATTTATAATAATCTCTTAAGTTTTAAGTGGTAATTATGATATTTAGTAGTCTTTTAACCTAGATCTCCAGATTTCAGTAGACAAATTGAACAGGGTTTGTCATCAAGATGCTTGGGGAACTGGTATTTAATCTTATCTCAACAGAAATGCTCAAGGAAACCAGATGGTCTGTGGACATTTCCTACCTGTTTCATCCTCATTTTATTCTACTTCACTGATGATTTATTCCATGATTTGAATGCATTCATTGATGGCAATGAGTTTAATGCACACAATTTCTTTAACTTTGCCTGATGCTTTTCCTTTTCAGTGGTAAAATTAGCATAACGTGTTTAAAAGCTATCAACCTGACTCTTCCGAGTTATTTACCTTGGAGTATGCTACTGACGTAAGGCAGTTTTCCTCTAACTTGCAGCCTTTGTAGAAAAAGAGAGCCCCAGTTGAGGGTAGCGTTCCCAGCCTCAAGAGAATGTAGCCATGGAAAAAATGGTAGGAGGGAAAAAAAACCGGGGGTTTTACCTTCTTAGACTATCTGAGAAAATGTAAATATCACTGCTTTAAGTCTTGCCCATGTAGCATGAAATATGAGGTCTTTCCCTTAGATAAGTTACAGATACAAAAAGAAGTAATAATGTTATAGATTTTTTTTCTGTGGGCAACTTTCTTATTTTGAGAAACCTTGAGTTCTGCTGTGTCTTTTAGAAAGTGGCAGTTTGCTATAGGGAAAATACTGAATTCCACAAATAATCACAGAGTGTGCTGGATACAGTTTATTAGCTTGGTCTTTCATATTTAATTGATGTTTGCTGTGAAAATAAAGTTCAGCCAAGCAGAAGGGGAAAAAAGTATGTTGTGCCATATTAATTTTAGTTGTACAAGCACATAAATGGCCATGTGATCATTCCATAGGTTAATTTCATACCCCTGAGAAAGGCTCAGTCTGGTTTTTTCTTCCTCGTTAAAACTTCACACTAATAAATAAAATTGAGTTTTCATGCTTTGCTAGACAGTCAAAACTCAATGACAAAAAGCTGCTACTCCTTGTCTTGACCACTCTGCCTTCATTTTCCCCTGGGCACCTTCTAGGTAAGGTGAAATACTGTGCCCCTGTGGCTTGAACCCCATGTTTTCTAAAATATGATAGAGAGGAATGCTTTTCAAATGGAAAGATGATTTTGCTGCTGTGTTCCAGAAAAAAATTACAAACGGCAGCACAGAATCACAAAAGAACAGGGCCAACATTGTTTGACACAAATGAAAATCTTTCAGTTCACATCAATAGGCTTTAATCAGACCAGTATTTCCTTATTCCCTAGTTTTGTTTAGAAACATCCTTTAGACTTAGAATGACAACTAAACCCTTCTCTCCCTCCCCCTTCATATTTATGATCCAGGCTTTTGTAATAGTAGCATTTTCCTGCAATGCCTGCAGAATACCAATGAAATATTTCTTCCCATAGTGACACATACAACCACCCTTGAGTGGGAGGTGCAGTATTTACAATATCCTACTAGACTCCCTCTTTAGCTTACTAGGTTCCTTCATCTGTGTCCTATGGCTTATTACCAAATGCTGTGAGAACACACGGAACACCTACACCTCACTAGAAAGGCAAACTGAATGGCTTAAAACACACAGTCTTTCAATGACTGACTCACAAATTATCATTTGGTGAGTAGGGACTTTATTGCACCTACACTCTCATGCCAAATTCCAGCCGACAAAGTGACACAGTAGATAAGTTTAGATGAAGGTGTTTACTGGTGGATAAGACAATAAAAAACACGACTCAAAGGTTTTGAACTCCTGGAGCTTTTCCCAGCTTCATTTTCTCTTTAAAAACGTAGCATGGCAGAGTTATCCAGCAGCCAGCCCGGCTGTATATGGGTACACTGTATATGGGACTCTGTAATGCATGTTTGTTTCTAAGCATTGCTAAGGCTGTTACTCTGGTAGCAGCCAGGGTTTCTGGAAATAATCAGTGAATCCCAAGTCAGAACAAAGGTGCTAATGTGGTACCAAGTTCCTGAGTAAATAAACAATTGCTAAACAAAATCTTTTCAACAGCATTGCATGTCTGTGTCAACATTGTGTTTCCTCCGTGAGTCATCTGGTCAGCAGCACTCCAGCTACATGGGAGAGGTCACCCGCTTCCTACAGCTCTCTGCCGAAGCTTTGTGACAGAATATACCACTCAGGATTTCCTGTGAGCCACAGGAGTTGCATTTTTTGGCAGGATTAGAGAAAAAAGTCAGGTTAGAAAATCCTGATGGGCATATTTGAGGGGAAGAAAAGACATGGAACAAATGCTTTTTGTGCTAGCCTCAGTGTCCATTAGCTAGTCAGACATAGAAACATATTTGATCTTTATCACCCAAGCACAGAGATACAAAATTTTAATACATGGGAAGGATGCCTCAGATATTTCTTATTCTGCACATTAATAGGAAGTTACTAATAAATGGGGGGCAAAAAGACATCCACACAGGCACTTATTTGTTTATTTCTAATATCCAGCACTTCAGTGAAAAACACAGATTTTTTTTTTGTGTGTGTGTTCAGAACTGGATCCAGAAACAGGAGTTACCTACTTTCTAGCTCAGATGTAATGGACTAGGCATTCTCTTGAGATGTTTTTTTTATTAAATGTGGGAAACCTCACAGAACCCCTTGATTTCATATGATTGCTGCTAATTAAGAGATGTAGAAAGTATACAATCAGTTCATCTGATAGGGCTTTTGCCAAAGCAGTTTGAAGGAGCTTGCAAAAATTTTGCAATCTGTGTGTTGGTCCTGATTCAGCTTGAACCTGAACTCCAGGGTCTGCTTTTGAATGTCCTCTCAACTCATTATCTCTTCCTATCTCTTGTTAAGATGCTTTCCTGAGTCCAAGCAGAGATGTTCAGCCTTTTTCTAATAGAAAAATAGTAAATCTCTCTTCTTTCATCAGAATGCAAGATTCTTGAGAGAATCTTCACAAATTTCAAACTAATAACTTATTATTTTTCACTGATATAACACATAGGTGGATAACGTTCCATCACCAGTGACTATAATCACCTTCAGCCTCAATTCAGCATCCCAGGTTCTGACTTGATTAAGTATTTGTCACTTCTATTTCATCCTCTCCTGACAGAGATAACTTTGTTTTAAGTCAAACTGTCATACTCCGGAGTTCAGGAAGGACATGAAAATGTCAGGTAATAATCCCTCCTCAATCTTCTGAGTAGGTAACACTGCTAATATGCAGAACCATTAGTATGTTGGCATGAATTTAGCTTAATCATTTGCAGCAGTTCAAGCTTTATTAAGATACCTTAAAGCTCATCTGGATAAGCTTCTCCCATCTTTACATGCTTTACTCTGCTTTCAGTACTTAACAGAAGGCACATTTAATCTTGCAAATTCTCCTGAACCTTTGTAACTTTATTTTAAATGAATTTCATCAGTCATTTGAGCACTTCAAAAAAGCAAATTTATTTTCCCAAGGAAACAATCTTTTGAAAAGTAATCTGGCTCAAAACTGGGTGTCTATGTGGTTATTGCCATCTCTGGATATTGGAGACTGTCATGCTAACATTATTAGTCATGCAAATAAACAGAAAAACTTCCACATTAAACAGATATTCAAAAGCTAAATGATACTTGAAGAAACTGATCAGACATTAGTAATAAATGGTTTTATGTTTTCTCATTTCCATCTGTCTTTGTCTTTAGAAGGACAATATCTGGTACCTCATTCTCTCTCTCCAAGTCAGAACATCAAGAAGGAAAACATTCACCTCAAGAGTTAAAACTTCAGAGAAAGGGAAGAAGCATTATCTTTTCAACATGTTTATAGAACATGTTAAACATTCAGCATGTTTAAAGAAAATTATCTTTAACATGTTTTTACTGTGAAGAGGCTTAATGTAAGGTCTACAAGGCCTTTGTCCTGTCGAAGATGAAATTGAGTTTCTGTCTACATATTGTAGTAGACGATCCCATCTTTTTACTGCAGCAGGATGGGATTATTGGTGTACTGTTCCCATCCACCCACCCAACTATCTTCTCTGATTTCATTTATCCTTTGAACCATTGTTTTTTGTTCTATAGCATAACTCAGTAGCAATATTCAGCACAAGTTCACTTGCTTGTTACTTAAATGTACTTTCTTGAAATGTGTGACACCTGGCATGTCTGTACCTTCAATAATGGTGACTAAACACAGCCAAAGGGCAGTTTTGTAGCTGATGAGTCAATTTATCTGCAGGAGTAAATGACATACCCTTCTTCATGAGTAAGTCTTTGTAAATAGTCAGTGAGCACTTCAGAGGTGAAGAAATTTTTTGGTTTGAAGACTGCAATTTGGTGTGCAGTACCCAGGTCCTCTGTGATGTGGCTGCAAACATTGCGTGGTTTCTGCTTATTCACACAGAATCTGCTTGTATTTCTGAAATCTTTTAATCTGAACAAGATGTCACTTGAAAATCTTGATCTTCTCTCTTCACTTTCCCTCTTTATGTTTGTAGCCTGCCTCCAACTGCAACACATTAAAAACGAATATTTTACTTTCAAGCTCACAATCCAAGAGCAAACTAATGGTTTCTAACTCTTACCTTGGGAGAATTCAAGTTATTTCCATGAATGCAGGTTAACACAGTATTGATGAGATAATATTTTCTTTGTGGGAATTCAGACCAAGGTCATAATCACCTTTTTCTCAACAACCTTTTAGGGTGACATGAGGTTCTGCTCTGAGAGTTTATTTTCAGTTTGTAATTCCTGAACTTTATGGCACAGCTAGTTGGTTTCCCACTTTCTTATTGGCTCCCATGGCTTTTGCCATGTCATCTGTACTAACGTGGTATCTAACATGGAGCAGCAGTTACTGCTCACTATTAATTTCTTTCATCATTTCCCGTGCTTTTTTTTTTTTTCCATAGTTGTAGCAACATCTACAAGATCCTTTTCAAAACCACCAGGGTTTTAACAAAATAGCACAATAACACATTAACTTTGTTTTCACATTTCTGTATTCCACAGTTTCCATTTCTCCTGAGTGCAAGTATTTCAGTGCTGTGAGGCACTGGAGCCTGCAACAGCTGCTTCCAGTAGCATTCTTGAGGTTTCATAGAAGTAGGACCTGATAGTGAAGAGTAATTTTCACTCTGCCTTACACGCATCAAATTCGCTAAGCTAGAATAAAAAAATTCTCTAAATATTCCAGAAGTAAGCTGAAGTGTGCTGTGAGTGACTCACAGTGCCCAAAATGCCATCCTTTGCAAAGTATGCCTTAACCTAAAAAACACTTTTCTGGCTATCACTTTGAATAGCTCTGAGGTGTAGTAGAAGGTAGTTCTCTCCCTCCAGACCAGGCAGAAGGCATGTACCTATCTTAATTGTTAAAATTAAAAAGTTAGGAATCATTACAAAAGATTCATTTTTTTGGTGTTTCAAGCACATCTTTTTCCTTGCAAGAACATGTTTTTTTCATCTTCTTACTCGCTTCACAAAGCCATTAGAATTTACTGATGAAAAACTATTTAGCAAAGATTAAGTGTCTGGAATTCATAAAGCATCTGGTTACAAGGAATCAAATTTAATATCATTGAGATTAAAAGTTTATCAGGAATTGATTCTAGATATTTCTTCTCTAACTTTGTAAAAGAAAGAAGCTGAAAGGCCAAATTCTCAACTGATATACATTGGTATTGCTTCATAGAAGGAAGTGGAGATGCATTCCAATGAACAGCAGCTGAATATCTTGCTTTGAGATCATCAAAACTAGTGTGTATTAACCCCATGTGTTTTTTGGCCACTCACTTCCCACTAGTATGTGCTGATGTGAATACATTAAATATCCTTTTGGGAAAGTAACTATTCTTATTAATGGGAGATATTAATCCTTCCAATACAAGCTATTTTCTTGGTGGAAGTTGTCATCGTTTAATCACAGCCAGCAACGAAGTACCCCATTCCCCTGCCCCCAAGGGATGGGGAGGAGAATTGGAAAAAAAGGTAAAAGCCATGGGTTGAGATAAGAACAGTTTAATAATTGAAATGTAATATAAATGATGATAAAATAATAATGTAAGGAAAAGGGTTTCAGTGAAGGGGGGATGGGGGCAAAGAGAGAGAGAGGGAGAGAGAGATAAAACCCAAGGAAGACAAGTGAGGCACAGTTTTTCCCTGCCTGCTGATTGATGCCCTGATGGTTCCTGAGCAGCAGTTGGCATCTCCTTGCCAACTTCCCACAGTTTATATACAGTGTGACCTTCTATGGTGTGGAATATCCCTTTGGATAGTTTGGGTCAGCTTTCCTGACTATGGGCTTCCAGCTTCTTGTGCACCTCTTTGCTGGAAGAGCATGAGACACTAAAAAGTCCTTGATTTAATTCAAGCATTGCTCAACTATAACTAAACCATCAGCGGTTATCAACATTATTCTCATATTAAATCAAAAAAATGCAGCCCTGTACCAGCAAGTTAACTCTATCCCAGCTAAAACCAAGTCAGAGATACTAAAAAAAAAAAATAAAATTATACTAGACTATATATATAAAGAAAAAAAGAAAGCATTTGGGAAGTGGAAGGTGTAAGAATCTAATGCAGTGTGCTCCAGAGTTTCTCCAGGTGGGAAGTAAACTTACTGGATCGGTATATTTGTCCTAATGGGAGTGATGGACATTTTATGTATTAGTTTTTAGGTGTGTGTCTGAAAGCAAAGTTGGCTGAAATGACAGTACCAGAAATCTACATGTGCATTATCATATTCAATATGACAATAGAAACAGATGAATCCTCAATGGTTAATGACCTTGAAGGACTCTGAATATGAGATTCAAATAAATTAAAAACCTTGGTGGCCTCCGTAAATAAATGACAAGTGAGAAGAGAAATGGAAAATAAAATGTGTGTGTTTGCTTTGGCTGGCCTTCCTTTTTTTTTTTTTAATTGCATTTTTATTTCTTGCACAGATAACCAAAAGAAGCTTAGACCAGACTTTGTGAGAAAAGGAACTTGGCTTGATTTGTCTTTATTACCAGCAACTTTTCAAAAGTAGCCTCCAATATCACAGACTGATATGATGTGTGAATCTCAAATAGCACAAAGGCATTTGCTTATTGCTCCCCATGGCGAACTGATTTGTTATTTGTTTTATTATTTTATTTGTTTTAATCTTCATGTTGTAATTATATTGGTTCCTGGATATCATCTCAGGAGTGAGCTGTATTATAGTGAGAACCCAGGACAGTTTCAAGAGAGTCCTGGGTAAACTGATAATTCAACAATTCCCTATTGTTTCTTCCTACAACTGACATATTTTAAGATAAGAGCAAGAAGAAAAAATGTCTTTAAACTTTTTGTTATGTCCTGGTAAGCAGTGTGAAGCCATGTTCAGTCACCTTTATTCCTTTCTCTTACCCCAGACAAATTTGTTTACATTTTTAACAGGTTAACAATGATGAAATTCACGTGGGAAACATTTCTACAGGAATTGTTCTCACTGAAGTTATACATGATACCACTCTTTCTTGTGTGTTTTGGGTTTTGCTCTCTGAAAGAGGAGTTTACGCAGTCACAAAAACCCATGAGTCAGTGTATTCCCCAAACTAAAACTCCCTGGACTATTCTGATGTTCTTCCTGCCTCTTTCTAAAATGTTGGTGTGCAAGAACAGAATACTTTTTCACTCTGAGAGAGTTAAATCCAGCAAAACAAGTCCTAGCTGTTTATAGCAGATTTATTCTGCAGTAAATGTCCCTTTTCATGTAGCTCTATTAATTAATTTGGCAGACTTCAAAAGAATAAAAGACCTATTAAATAATTGTCCTAGAGACTAAAACGTTTAACTCGGAAGTCATATGACAATTGCCAGGGACTATGTTTGTAGACACAGTGAAATAAGAATTCCTTTAGGAAAAAATGAGATTTTAATTATTGACTTCTAGGAAGACATGATTAACGAGGGCTTCTCGTCCTCAGTTATCAAATCCCAAGTGTCTGCTCCTGCATCTACTGTTTCTTAAGTGAAATCCCCAAACTTCCCTCCAGTTCTCAGAGCAGCCTCATTAAATCAACTGTAGTTAAACCTCCAGTAGATTAGAACTGGTGAGGGGAATGTAGATGTAACACTTGATTACCTTTCTAAAGCTGATGACATGAATTGATTTTCAGAGATTGGTCAGTCCTGCCACTGCCAGCAGCCACCTCCTCCCCGCCCCCAGTTTTCCCAAGAGCGGGAGTTAACCCGTGCATTTAACAGTAAACAAGTTATTCTGCTCACAGGTGATTGCTGGAGTTTTTTCTCAGAATAAGAAAGCCCCACAAGTTCTGTGATCCATCGATTCTGTATGGTTTGTATCATCTTTAGAAAAGACACGCTACCAGGGAAAAATATTGTATATAATCTCAGCAGGGGACTTTGAGCTGTTTAGCACTACGTAATTGGATCTAGGACTAATCCTTAACTTTGATGAGGCCAAGAGGAGTTACACCACTGCTATTTCCACCACATTAATGATAGACAAAACGCTTAAACACACTGTGTAACATTTGATTGTAAAGGACTAAATGCATTTCAGAGTCAAGTTTTGGTTCTATAATATGCCTTTGGATAACTCTTGTTTTCTTTTGGTCAGTACACATACGATTTCTATAATTTGAAGCACATAGTAATTTAGCAAGAGTAATACACCTAAAAAAAAAAAATATTCCTTTTTTTACTCAAGATCAATTTTGTAAGTCTGCCTTTATTATGTAACAGATAAACAAAAGGAATATTTAAATCAGAGAACTGTCTGCTGCTTTAATACAAGGTAAAACTATCCACTGAAGAATTCGCTTCAGTACTGCATTTCTTGGCTGTTTGTCTAGCCATTGTGGAATATTATTGTAAAGTAAGTTAGAGGGAACAGAGCATTATTCCTCTATACCTTATTTGCTGTGGGATTAATTATCAGGCTGATTTTAATACTTGGTCACTAACAAGGCCTTACATCGTTTAATTTGCCTTTTAAACATGTTTTTTTGATTGCTTATTCACAGGTTTGGTTTTGTTGTTTTTTGGGTTTTTTTTTTATTTTGGTCATCTTCCAAGCTTTTTCATTTGTCTCATATGTAGGCTACAAATGTTTTATGTGGCTCATATGCATTCACACAGTAGGCGCCCAAGGCAATGAAGATTCACTACAAATGTAATAATTTCTGAATCAAGTATACAATTTCTATGCTGAAGTTATGTTTTCAAAATCTTTTGGGTAGTTTATTTCATTTTAAAAGCTTCATATGTTTACTTGAATTATCTGCTTAATAAAGGATGCATTTAATGATGACAATTGGGTTTTTTTTTTCCTCCTAAGCACATTTCATGCTAAGGAATTCTCAAGTTACATTAAGAAAGGAATTTTCTTCACCCACTCTCAAAATTCAGTGTTGAAAGAGAATAATAATTGTTCAGCTTTGACCAAGAATGTCTGGAAACATCCATTTCCTTAATAGAAAGTGTCATGGCTTTTGTTGTCTGTGGATTGCAAACACAATTCCATTTTACAGAAGACCTTGCCCATGAAACATCATGTACTAGGCTTCCTAAAGCATGATTTTTTTGACTTGGAAGAGTAAGAGTAGGGTTAGTAGTCTCTTGCCAGTTTTGAACCTGTAGTTCAAGGCAGTCTAGGTTTTTCAAACTTAACTTGTAGCACTAGAACAGCTCCTCCAGTTTTTGAAGTGCCAGCTTAATGAATCATTCCCCACAAAATAGTTGCTTCTGACATTTCAGCCAAAGCCCTGCTGTTCTTGCAGGAGCCTATATGCTTTTATCTTGCACATTGGTCTGAGCTGCAAAAATGTTCCAGTTTATCACATACTGTTCTGTACTGTCACTTAGAAATATGCTTGTGCTTGCCGAGTGAATATTGATAAGATACCTTGAGACTGTGATAAAAATGGGGCAAAGAGAAGATATCTTTCAAATTTGATAAATAAAGTCTTTAAAATAGTGATAAAAGACTTCTGAGAGTCCATTATTGAGAATGAATTCTCAGAGGTGTACATGAAGTTGGGGACTTATTGTTTGGTCATGCTCTTTCAAAGGTTTAGGGCTTTTACTCTGTGTTCTAAGAAAAAGCTCTTTGAAGGTCATGTTTGAATTCAAAGCTGTACTTATTGTCTGTTTTTCCATGCTATCTACATTACTGTTGCATATCGCATTTGGGAGCCCAATAGCTCCTGAAGGTAATATTTTCTAATTCCACTTATCCTACCCTCTGGTGTAGCATTTGTCAGTGCAGGTTTGTGTCTGCAGGTGTTGATAAGGTAGAAAAAGCTACCTGACTAACATTATTATATTGCTTATTTTTTCCTAGGTAGTTTAAAATGATTATCACTGCTGGACTACACTCATGTGCTAAAAGATAGCCTGCCCTCCTTCTGCTATACCACCCTCCGTACTTTAAAGCAGAGGTAGCTGTGCAGATTACCTGGCTGTGAAAAATCTTGCTGTAACAGAGAGTGGGAAGGAGGGAAGAGACTGGGAAGAACAGAGATGTGGAGGATCTGCTTTTCACTGCTGGTGTTATTCTTGTACAGAAGGCTGTGGCTCCTTGTTCAGGTACCTTAGTGGGCAATTAATCTCTTGCTGTTAGAGAGCAGTGCTGAACATAACCACTAAACTACTGATGGTAATGGAGGTCATAGAAAAAGAAGGGATCACTAAAACTGAGCCATAAACCTCTCTGCAGTTGATTTTACTCTGTGACATGTTGGATTCCTCATCTGTGATCCTCAGCAAGAGAAACATATGGGTCCCCCAGCCCTGAGATATACCCTGAGAGTGGCACAACTGGGCTTGACAAGGGGGTCACTCCTGTAGGACCTGCCAGATGTAAGGGGTGCCTGGCCTCGTGCCTCTGCAACACTTCAGCCTGAAAATTAATCTTGCTCCATTAATATTTTTCTTTGCCTATGAGAGATAAAAAAAACCAAAACAGTGCCCCACTGACTGGAAACAACCACACTTGGATTGCCACATGATCTTAACCTGGTACTTCTACGAGGGGTTAAAAAACTTACCTGTGTGCTTGAATGATAATAAAACAGGAGACATGCTCAGGAGCCCTTCTCAGCTGTACAGACAGCTCAGCTGCACCACCTCTGCTGCAGCTCTCTGTGCCTTCCTCAGCACAACACAGACCAGCTGTAGGCATAAATACAACTTGGCATGTTCGACCAGACCTGCCTTTCAACACCTCCCATGTGACAAAACAATCCTTCTTTTTGTTTCTGTAATAGGAACAAGCATCCTAAAACATGTTTAGCTCTGATGGAGATAGTTACCCAAGTCTCTCAAATCCCCTTTTTCCCCAGGCTCAGTAATAACAGCACTGGGATCAAAACATAGGTAATAAGCTCCTTGGAGAAAGAGCATGTTCCTACATCACAGAAGGAAAGTTTGTGTAATTTCAGCATATTTCCCCCCCCTATTTTTGTGCTGTCTAGCTTTTCGTCTTTCTACTGTCTTAGCTGCAGGAGCTGATGCAAGATATTCTTATGCATTTACCCCTCATACTATCATAGTGACCAGCGCAGAAGTGCACAGGTTGATAATTAGCCCAGCCTACATGGGTTGTCAGCATATTCCATGAGAATCCAGTATTTCAGTCAGCCACGTGATTGTGAACAGGTTTCTTACTCCAAACGTTTCTAACAAAGATATCTAAAGTGTTATCATTAGACGCATGCAAAATATGTGTTTGCAAGGATAAATAAATGGATGACATTTTTAACAGCCAATTAATATTTGTTGGGCTAATAATTTCTGCCTTAGTAACCATAAGAGGATAAAAATAGATTAATCATAATTCTGGTTTCACCAGGATCCTATGAAGATTTGTTAGATAACGTGTGAAAGTTTTCTGTGCTTTTCTGTTTTCTGTGACTGTCTCACTCTACTTTTGGAGGATGAGCTAGTGAGCTTGTTCTCAAATCCTCCTTAGTTTGGGAATTATTATTCTCATTCACATGCCTAAATTCCAATTAAATCGAGATTTAATCACCCTTCATTGGCTTAGTGCCTAAGCAGAGGCATGCAGTGTGTTATCAGACAGTGCTATAGATGTGGCACCTGTAAGAGTTCTGATAACCTTTTGGAGCAGCATCTGAGAGTGGGCACCCACCAAAGGTGCTAGACAGATCTGTGAGAGCAGTTTAACTGAAATACCAAGGGAAAATTCAAACTGCTCCCTAACACTCTGCATAAAGCCTGAAAGTGCCTGGCTTACTACATACTTTGGAGCCAGAAAAGATTCCTCAGGCACCATGGCAGAGGCTTCTGCACCTGGTCAGAAGCCTTGGCAGGAGAGGTGAGGCAGTGTGCCTAAGCAACCATGCAATGTCATAAGAATGACCTTAAAAACTAGTCATGCTGGGCTTGTATTGTACTCTTTTGAATAATTATGTAGTTTCTCAGAATGATTTGAGTGGTTTGCTCTCTCAAGCATGAGGACAGCTTATTCCCACAACTTCCATGATGCAAAATAAAATCGAGCCATGGGCCATAGGCTAGACACTCTTGGCACATAGAAGAAGAGAAGCTGACACCTTGCCTCCTTGCAGCTTAAAAAAATATCTAAGCACAACACAAGCACAGTGTTTTTATTCTCTTAAGGATATAGATATGGCGGGGAAGCCTTCTTGGCTTTAGGTTTCCTACTTGACACCCTCCTACAGCCAGGACAAGTCTCCCTGGTTGCTTGTGGGGACAGATGGTTCTTTGACTATCCATCTGATTTCTGGAGAGGTCACATGAGAAAATTAGGCTTATTCTAACTTGTGGAATTTTTCTCACCATTTTTATACTCCTTGTGAAACAGGACCATTTCACAACCCTACCTGTCCTGAGATTCGGTGCTTGGGGAGGGAGTTAGGCATATGGCCCTCAGCCTCTCAAGGTTATATCGGAAGTACATGGCAGGAACTGAAAGTACAGCTGGTGAGCTTTAGTCCTGGCCTGTGGATCCAGCAACCCACAGATTTGCTATTTAACTTTGGCTATGAATACATCGTTCTGCTTTTTTTTTCAGCAAGGACACCTTTTTATGATGGCAGCTGAAATTGTAATTATTAGTTCTGAACTAAACTGGGAAGGGGAGAGGGAAATGCTGGGGTTTTTTATTACCCACAGTATTTATTGTCCAAGATTGCTTCTCAGGTAATTAATGGTGAACTATTTTTTTCATTTTGCTTTTTAAAATGCCCTCTTTGCTTGTACCATTTTAATTTTATATTTTTAATTCTTGTTTTGGTAGCTTATTAAGTTTTTGATTTATGGTGAAGATTTTTAGAGTCCTGCTCCTTCATTAGTGTATCTAACATTTACAGTCCTTGGAATAAGCGCAGATATAAATAGGAAGTGTGTTCATTTAAGCAAGACCTGGAAATGTTTTTCATATTAATCATTACAATAATGAGCAGCTGATTAAATTATTGATCTTTCAGGATAAACAGTACCTTTAAAAGTTGTGGAACTAGGTGTTTAAAGCTGATGGAGACACTGTTTTTTCATTAGTGTAAGATCTGACTCATTAATATAATATGCTCCATCTGCTGAAATAATGGCCGTGTGCATATTACCTGTCTCCCCAACATTTTGTTTTCAGAAATATGGGAATTATCTTTACTTTATGGCTATTCTAAAGCCAGAATTATAATTTTCTTCTACCTGGTATGGCCATTATTCATGCATGCCTCTTATTTTGGCAAAAGCTGTATTTCATGAGGTCGAAGGTCCATTTATTCCAAACATTCTTGGCAATATATAGAAACCTCAAAGTGCATTGTTTTCATTTCTGACAGAAAATGATGCATGACATATTTTTTTAATGTATCGAACATGCATAGTACCTACTCTATAACAAAATGTACAAAATTAATAGCGTGTAGCTGTTTCTTTGAATTCAGAACTGATGCATGGGCAAAACATATGCACTTAATCTATCAATATAAGCCATTAAGATTAACCTGTCCTGTACTTGATTCTCAGCGTAAAGAGGTTTTCTGCTGTGATAAGGTAGTGAATTATCACGTGGTAGTACTCTGGCTCCCAGAGAATGTTATAGTGACTCAAATAATAGCAACTTCTATGCCTATACATCATGAATTTCCATTGTATTTTTACTGCAAATCTATGTAAATCCATACATTTTTCCCTCCTGCATAAATTTTGGCCGATAGAGTAAACCACTATGACCATGGCAATAATAGCAATCAGGGAGCAAAAATTTCACCTTGTTACTTTAGGCCAGTCACAGTAATAAGAGTATTTCTCCACCCATTCGAACTATTCAGTTTTTGAGCCTTTCTAAAATGCTTTAAAAATTATTTTAGATACAAAAAAATGGTCTACTTCTTCAGTAAAGAACTCTACTTGGAATGAGTTCAAATCACTGGCTTAAGCTATTATTTTTTTGTCGCGGTTACCATGTTTGATAAACTGAATGTCTGATGATATGTTTGCCCCTTCTGCATCCACAAAATCTGCTTGTACTTTGAAATATTCCTTCACCTTCTGACGCTTGCTTAGAAAGAGTTTAACTTGCACTAGGGGCTGGAATATAGAAGCAAATTGAAGCATTGATTTCCCCATTTCGTCACCTCTAGAGAACAATTCATAAAGCACGGAAGTTCTAACTAGTCAATCAATAGTTGCTACTTAAATCAGAGACACTGCAGATAGCCTGTTGTTATTAAAAGTGTTCTTCAGAAGATGATAATAAATGAAAAGAGAGGAACCAATTCAACCTTTGAGTGGAGTTCAGGATTGACACATCAAAGGAAGGGAAGCTGCACATGCAACTCATCCTTTTTTTTCCAGAGACAAATGGGAAAAACATATTTCCCTAAAAACTTTCCAACTCTTAGGAACAGGGATAACCTGAAATACCAAAAGGCTTTGTGAAAAATACCAACGACAGAATGACATGGAAGTCTCTGTCAGACCCCTGGGAGGTTGTTTGAACCCCTGACTTTCCAAACCCAATCCAGGGGCCTGGGTCCTGCATTGCAGCCTGCTCTTGCATCAGACACCCTGATGTTCCTGCAGCAGAGGAGAGGTGAAAGTCTGAAGGCTTAAGAGACCTGTCTGAACAGACAGTCTGAGCTGGGAGCCTCCAAACAACCTCAGATCCAGGCAATTCGAGTGTTAGATGTTCCTGCATGATTTCTGGAACATGCTGAGGAGGTATGGGAGTCAGGAGACAAGGTTTTCATTTCCCTGGAAAATTTTAAAGATTGCTATTTCATTCTGGATGAAGTGTAGGGATTTGGCTTTAGCTAAAAAAAAAAAAATCATATGGAATGGGAATTTTAAGCTTTGAACATTTCAGCTATAAAAGATTTTGCAGTACTCTTGTGAATGATGCAGCTGACAAACGCGTCCCTCCATGTGATGGCAATGAAGGAAACTAAAATTACAGAACAAGATGCAGTTCTGAGTGTTCTTGTTCTGAAGCTGAACTTTAGAGTTGCGAATAATGCACACTTCAAATTAAGTTGATTAGGCTGTTTATCAGCTTTTGGGAATTTGTTGTTTTCCTACAGCCATTATAAGGGTGTGCTTCACGATCTTAATTGAGGACCTAACAGCGGAGTGGGAAAGGTGTCATCTTGCTGCCTTTCAGCTGAGAGCACTCGAGTTGCTCGGTCACATGAGGTGGGACACGAGAAGTGGGGGCCGTGGTGGGCACTGTATGAGTGGAGATAAGAGGGACCACTGTGGAACGGCATGCCCTGAGGCACTGAAACTGTGGAGAAACCCCACTTTGCAGCAAAATTTAACCATTGCATGCTCCAATTAGCCATTTAATCTTCGAAGAAGCATATGGTGAACACGTTCAAACTCATATGACAAAAAATCTTGCAGGTGCTGGGGACTGGAGGCACACACTTGTTGAGGGGCACTCAACACTAAAACCAATGTCAGGGACACCCTTGAGGGACTCACAGTGGGACAGGTACATGAAAAATTAGGGTCACTGTGAAATAAGATTATGCACTTGGGGGTTTTTTCTTAGGTCCTGAGTACACTGCAGACCCACAGCCTTCCTCACATGGCAGTGGTGCAGCCATGTGCCAGGATACCTGTGCCCTGACTGGGAACAGATCATGTTCTTTGCAGTCACACCTTAACCACAAGGGTGGACTTTTCTCATATTGTTCCATCAGAAAGAATGGAGAAGCAAAGAGCCTGTGTCTTTGCAAAAAGATTGTCATTTAAATTCAACACCCAGTAATGTTTGAACAAATAAAGCTGGGCTTGCTGCCTCTTTGTTCTTTAATAAAGGGGAAAAACCTCTGTTGACCCATGGACAGCAAACTGCAAAATGAGATTTGGTGTCTAAAGATATTTCTACAGTTATTATTAGATTTAGAGACCTCCAGCTATATCAGTACTCAGACATCAGTGGTAGGGTCAGTGCTGTTCTGCTTATCCTGCTTAAGAAAACACTCTTTTTAGCTAATAAAGTTTTCTGAGTCTTCCTCTATTGTTCATCTTGGTGCTCTTCTGTTGCATTTAAACCATATTAGATTTACAGCAAGCTGCCATTGAGATGATACCCGGTGACCTATTTGCATTGGCCATCTCTCACATGCTGATGTAATGGTGCATGACCTATCAGCAGAACATTCAAAAATGGAAGATTGATTGGGCTAAGTGTTAATTGTTCTATTAAAGGGGAGAAGAAATGCCGTACACCCGCCTTCTCTTAACCTCAAGTCTGACCCTGATACTATCTGTCACAATTCAAAATATCCTTCCTACTTCCACACCTGTATAATTAACCCTAAATAATTACAGTTTCTAATGGACCCAACATGTCAGGTTAAAATCAGATTCTCCAAAGAGATTTGATGGAGTGGGTTGAGGTAATTCTGTTCCAGTGTGGCAAATGAAACATATATTACTATTAGAAGATATGAGATGATGCTGATCATTTATAAGGTCCCTCATTCTGAGAAAAGTGTAGATAATATATCACAAGGAATAAGGACAGTGTGGTAACACTTTTGATGTGAAAAACATATTTTAAAGCATGAGTGTGAGACAGAAAAACTGCCTATCTTAAAAACCTGATGTATTGTAACTAGACAGTCCTTTGAGAAAGATTTACCCAGGAAATGAGACAGTCTTACAATATGCCCACATTTCTCCTGCAGTGGGTAGATAAACGCCAGGTGTATGACTCTGCTCAGTAAAACATCAAAACCAATGTCAGAAACAGCAGCAATTTTATGAAGCGCAATGAGCTGACAGTCAGCAATTTTTAATTCAGTTTCCTCAGTGTTGTTTGTTGTCATGCTAAGCCTTGCAAGGCATGTATGGGATAATAAACAACCCAACTGGTTAAATTCAGCAGTACTACGAGGAACAGTGTAGAAGGTCCTCAGCTAGTAGCCATCTAACCCACAGATTCTTTCCAAAGCAAGCTAGAGATATCCAGAAAATTGACGATAGTTAGCCTGAGTCAAACAGGACACTTGTTCTTTTGCAAAATAGAGCTGCTTGCATGGCAGCCTTCTCTGGGTGGGCTCAGTGGCTTTGCTGACCAACAGCAGCTCACAGGCAATAAAGGCAATGGAATGACACTGATAACAATGCAAAGCTGCATGAAGGGACGGAATATACCAAAGGGGACAAAAAGGGAAACTGTGAATGGTTGTTGGGAGAGCTGGCATCATAAATGAGCATATAGCTGGAGTTTGTATTGTATGAATTTCATCTCCTCTGCAGTACCTCCCTCTCAAGCAATTTCACAGAATGTGAAGTCTTTCACAGGATGTCTCCCAGAACTACATCATCACCTGGTAAACGGCAGATGTAGACAACTGTCAGCCACCCTTAACAGCAAAAAATAACTGGTGGATTTGTTCAGCTCCTAAATTACCTACTGGAATCTCATGATTATTAATAGATGTCAACCACATAAAAAAGTCTAGCATCAATGGTCATCAGTGTGCATCAGCTTCCTCTGAAATAATGTCAACACAAACTAAAATTCCTCTGTGAGAGCCTACACAGTGGGGTGTAATAGAGACACAAGTAATTATTGGAAGACACCATTTGTTAACCAGTATCCAATCTGCTGAACTTTTCATGTGAAAAGGATTTAGGAATGTGACTAATATTTTAGTTTGGAACATTTTTGGCATATTTTATTTGGGCAATTTTTATTTTGACGTACATTGGGGTATGGTAGAGCTAGTCTGTAGCAGTGCCTAGTGTGTGTCCTTTTTAAAAATTGAATAGCTAAGGTCTAGGTCTTCTAAAACGTCCAGTGTAAGTGAAATAGAAATAGCATGTAACTGCTCACAGAAGCAGTCAAGTCTTAGTCACTGCTGCAACAGTGTGACAGGGAAAGAATTTTTCAGGAGAACAAAACTTTACAGACATTGAAAGAATTCAGGAATATGAATCCCACTGTCTGTCAGTGGCACAGGTTCTTATACACCCAATGACCCAATTTGCAGAAGAATTTAGAAATCTAAAATTTAGATAAGCACCTCCTGCCATTTCAAAAAGCATCCACTCCACCGCCACTGAAATCTGCATCTTTAAGTGAAAAACTACCTTTGAAAACATGTCTGAAGTTGCTTTAGAAAGGATTACACTCTTGCCAGTTAGACGTTTGAAAACTTTACACGATGATATATCACAAAAGCCAGGAGAGCAAACAAGCCTTCCAGTTCCTCCCAAAAATTAAATGAAAATAAAACATTATCCCTAAGCTCTTTAAACTCACTGATTAAAAGCACACTGCATTCAGATCAAGTTTAAATGTGTCTCTTTTTAGGCTGACAGTGTCTCTTTAAGGTAAGTACTTTCAAATGGAGCAACTGCCAATTTATGGAAATTTTAATACTTAACAACCTTGACAATGTCCTTTTGATTAGCCTGCAAAAATGAAGTTGCTTTTGATAGGAAAGTTCATTCACTTATTTAAAGTCTCTACATATTATGCTGAACAGTCTGAATATCAGCAATATGTCATTGGAAAAATTTGGTAACACATGCAATTTTGCACCAAAATTCAACTATGAGAAACAAAGATATAACTTGTCTGCTTTCTGAGGTGTTCTGAAAGGTGCTTATAGCCAAATGACATTTTTACTTTGTGCTGGACAAAAAAAAAATTAAATAGAAAAAGAAATGTCATATTTAGTTTGAATCACACATGATGACCCCTTGCTAGAAGTGAAGAATTCAACTGGTTTAAGGATATGAAAATAATTTTATTATTTCAGAATCATGTATTCCATTAGTTCCCATAATTTTTGTCAAAATTAACCAGGTGAGAAAGTTACTGCATACAAAACATAATATGTAGTTTGATCAAAATAAATTAATGATAATTATAGAGAGATGATATAATAGTGGGATAAGTTCTTAAGATCAGATCTCTTAAACAAGTAAAGAGGTGGCTGGTAGATGCAAAGAGATGATGTCTGATGTTAAAATAAATCCAAGGACCATGTTCTGCCTTCACGGAGGTTTTTTTTTTTTCACAATTACATTTAATGCCTAAAATCTGATCTTTTTGTTGGCTTGCCTGCCCAGGAGCTACCTTAGGGAAATTTTGACCTTGTCAGGACCAGAGAAGTGAATGTTGAGTGACTGAGAGAGAAGAGGATTTTTAGTCTGACATTTTGGGTTTTGGCTTGCTGCTTCTTTACTGACTTCACTGATGAAATAGCTGCCTTGTTTGAGTAAGTGGTAGCAGATTGCAGCTGAGCTCAAGCCCTATTAAAAGAGCATAGTGGAATATTATGGCTGGGGCTGACACAATATGGGTATTTCCTTCTGCTTTTAGTCCTCTTGCACTTCTCTCCCTACCACATTATTTTTTAAAACTCAAAATCAGAGCGTTGAGCAGTGTTTCAGCACCCTTAAAGAGAGGATAAATTATTTCCTTGTAGCGTAGAAAGAGCTTTGACAAAGCTACCACTCTCGGTATGTATTAGGATGAAACTCTCATGCCCATCCCTGTTAACCCAGCATCTCCTTTTTTTTCTCCTTCCATTTTAGCAGGAGAGCTGATTCTATGTCGTGAGCAATTACCACAGTCTGTTTTGTTCTCACTTTCTCACTTTTCTGCTTTATTCCTTCCTGTCACCTCTTTGCTGACTGCCAGCTCTCAGTCATCTTCTGTCCCTGGTGTCCCCTCTCTGTCCCCCGGCTGTGGGCATTGCTGGCATCACTGCCAGCTGTCCTGGGGGCCAAGGGGCAACAGAGGGAGAGGAGGGATGGTTGCCTTGGAACTGCAGCTGGGGTTGTGTCTCTCTCTGGGTAAGTTACATCCCTTTCACTTGCACACTGAGCCACCAGAGGAAGAAGACAAGTGAGGAACAATGAAGTTATGGGCTGCGGGATTGGTTTTGCCATTTTTGGCACATCAATGGCTTGAAATGCAGAAAAATTCAATAAAGATAGTGATTAACAGCAAGAACAGCAAAAACAGATGGACTCCAATCCCTAATGGATGTGAAACATCCTTGTTAAGATCTTGTCTTGTCTCCTGACCTGAGTCCAAAGCTTGTTGGTAGAACAAATAGGTGTTATAAGTGCTGGAACTAATGTTATTGATAAGACTGACATGCTGACCCTTATCTGATGCTCTTCATTCATGATCTGATTTTTTAAATTCATCATGTTATTTTCAAATATTTTTCTGCAATTTGGACTTAAAGAGCTTCTTTTCTCATGACTGATAATATGTGAAATTTAGAAGTGTTTTGTACAGTGGTTATAATTTTTTTGCTTATCTAATAGTAGCTTAAGCTATGTTAAAACAACAAATGCACAATTTAAAATGGAAGAAAGGATGTATCTTAGGAAAAGTTTTAATGGAGGTATTAAGATTATCAAGTCCTCAGGGTCTTTTTCCAAAGAAATATGAATGAGGGAAAACAAGGAACTGTATTTGAGGCCTGACTGTAATGTTAAGTATAATTTCTTCTGCCATGGACACCAAAAAATGAAACTCTGTGCTTATCTGCCCAGAATATATAGCTCTTTTCTGAATGACATTTTCATGGGGAATAGAAGTAGCAACAGTCACAAGAGACTTATGATTGCAGCCATTTAAAATGGGAATTTTACACTGGACAGAATAAAACATAGTTAGCTTTTTAACAAGGGTGTATTGTTTAATCTGGATTAAAAAAAGCTAAAGGGAGAGTAAAAAAAGTTAAGTTCCCTCTAAAGGCAACCGGAATTTCAAACTGAAACAAATCATTAAAAATAAAGATGAAAATAATGGTCCACATGTAAAGCCCTGGTGCAGAGTTAACTGTGCATTCAGCTGAGCACGTTTATCCTGCTCTGCTGAGACAGACTGGTAGGGTAGAAGATTTTCAGCATTTGTTCATTTAAAGATAAGGATAACTCTGTGCACAGAGCACTGCACGCAGAATGCAAAGAGACTCCCTTCAAAGTCTGCTCAAGTCAGTAAACAGACTTCTTCAGCTTTATAAGAATTCTTGCCCATCCTCTTGTAATTCCACAGGCAAACTATGCCAAGGCAGCTACTTCTAATTTCTGTTAAATGAATGATGTCTTATTCAACTCAGACTGATAAATAATTCTTTCAATTATGGGTCTGAGCTTGCTATCTCACAGACTCTGATGCATTTGGTTTAAGAATCAACATATGAGTCATCTGAATTATATTACAGCAAAAAACTGTATTGGGTTGATACAGTTTTTTCCTATCAAAATGAAACACAAAGTAGCTGTCCCCCTGATTTTTCTCTCTTCCTCTGTCATTCATTTTCTTGTGCACATTTTTAATACAGAAGCTGACTTCCTGAGAACTATGTGTTTTTCTAGAGCTCAAAAGTGACACATGACCTTACTTGTCATTCATTATTTCCTTTACAGAATTTTTTTATTAAAATATTGTTTCAAAACCTGTGCTCACAGAAAAATATACAAATATCAATACTTATCATTAAGATAATTGATATGAAGGCAATCCTTTCAGTTAGGGGGAAATCATGCTTAGGATCTGAGAAAACAAAGTGGAATATATTCTTTTTTGCCTGTAGCTTTGGAAGCTTGAAAGTCCCATTATCCTAAGAATTAAATTGGCTTACTCTAATGCATACAGATGGCAATGCCTTGTGCTAGGTTCAGATGCCATTTTTTTTCTTTTTGTCCTCAAAGGAGAGAGGGAAAAGTCTAGTCCGTCCACCTGCAAAAAACCAGCGAGATTTTGTAACATAAAGGTGAGTTTCAGGGTTTATTCTACATATTCCGATGCACATAATTTGAGACATTTTTTGTGAATTTAATAATAATTTTGACAGCGTTATTCCTCAAGTGACATTTCTTGGATGGAAAACAAATTTAAAATGTGATGACTGCTGAAACGGTAAAGAAGTAGCTGCTGAATCCTGTGGTCAACAAATATTGGCAAAGAAACATGGCAAAACTATTTTTTGAAGTGTATTTATTTCTAATTTTAAAAAAAGAATCACTATAATCTTCATTAGGCAATCTTTGAGAAGCCTAATGCATGAGAAGAGAAATCTTCATTTCAGTTCATTGACTATTCATGCAAATATATTTCTAACTTGGTTTTTTGTGCATGACAGTGATTTTGCTCAAATTGCTATTTTCTGCTCTCAAGGAAAACAGCATCATTTTCAGGCTCAACATTGACTGGAAAAACTTCTTATGAATAAAAAATCCAGGCTTTCAACTCTGATACCCACAGCCTTTGTTTCCAGTGAAGATGTGTAGGCTACAGTAGCTACTCATAAGGATGCTCAAGGAAAGCACGAGGTTCTCAGTATCTGTGAATAACTGCTGACAAAACTGCACAGCCAAGTGAAATTCCTGGGATGTCTCTCTCAATTTTGATAACATAAACATTCATTATCCGGTTAGGTGGAGTGTGACTGAGGTGAAGGTGCTTGTTCTTAGAAAATCTCAGTAATTGAGTAAGTAGATCATAAATTACAGGAAGATGTTGGTCACATAAAACACTGAACTATTCCAAATATAAACTGGCTTTATAATATGTACATATATTGCCTTATTTACATGAAGCTTACACAACCCTTATACAAGAAGGGAATGACCTTATCCTGGCTTGATTCATGTAGGATAATTGGATGATTGTTTCTTTGTTAGAAAACTTTGGCGTCATTCAATACATGTGATTCACTGGAGAAAAACAGCTTAAAGAGATAGCAAAGACTTTGCAAAAACCCCCCAAAACAAAAGAAACTAAATCTTTGCATGTTAAATAAAGACAGACACCATTTTCTTCAAAGTTTGATGAGTGCTAAAATTAGTCCCATGAATTGTCTCAGTTGTGGCATCCTCAGATTTTCTGTCTGGTTAAAGTTTAGTCAAAAATCCCATACCTAGAAAGAGGACTTCAGAAGACAAAATGTAAGAGGAACATTTTAATTGTCATTGGTCCTAGGGAAAATGGGAATCCTGAAGATCATATTCCTTAGGATTCTAATTAAAAGACTTCTTTCAACAATCTGCTGTCAGTCAGATTTGAAAGCAACTTTTTGTGTTTTTCTACTGCCGTCTTAAGTACATACTCATACCTCCTGCATGTCGTGAATGAATAAACCAACACACAAACAAAGGTTACCCTCTGCTCTTAAATCCTTCTGGTCCCTGGACATTTCTGACTGATGGAAATTGGATGTAGAGGCAAGGCAAACTACTCTGGCTAAATGCTTCTGAATAGGATGATGGTCTGCTGCTACATAAATCCTGTGTGCTGTCAGATCCCTGGAGCATTCTTTATTCTGGCCTTGGAGAGATTTCTTGTCAGCCCACCAGACAGTAAGATGAAAACTGCAGTTGATTCTGTCAGAACATCACACTAAATGAAGAAAGTGATGATTCTCCCTACATGTATATTCAAACTTCTTTTTCAGAGTTACCCCTGGTTCTAGCTCAGTTAGAAAAGGCTGAAGAGAAGAAAGAATTTGCCTTTTAATTATCCAAATGTTCTTTTCAGAGAACAGTTACCAGTGCAATTTCCTTGAACAACATATCTTTTTTTCTCTGCAGAATATTGCAAACAGGGAGAATATAGGACAGATGGGGAAGAGGAAAAGGTGGTAAAAGGAATAGAAATATTGTGCAATAATTCTAAATCTTTTCTTTCTGATGTACTGTGTTGTAATCATACACAACTCATGCCACTTACCACTCGAAACTGCAAGCAGTAGAGATTAAACAATAAGCAGTTACTGAGGAAGTAGAGTGGGGTGATAAAGCTTGTTGATGGGGCTGTTACTCAGGGTAGTAGAAACGACAGCCTACACGGATAAAGTGTCATAGAAGGACCTCATGATACTGAACGATTAGACAATAAAAGGGCACAAGAATTCAATATAGTTAATGTAAAGTGGTGCACAAAAGAAAAAAAATCTAATTTCACCTATAAAATGATGAACTCTGAGGAATTTAGGAATGAAATTGTGGGGTATCAGCTCAGTGTTCATTAGTAGTAAAAACAAATCAAGTGTTAAGAAATGCAATTAAAAAAGATAGAAACCCTTCCCGAAAAAAATTACTTTGCTGTATAAATTCATTTTTCATCTGCTCCTTGAATAATATATACAATCTCAGCTCCTCCATTTAAGTTTAAACTGAGTATCCCATCCATGTAACACTTTGAATGGCAATAAAGCCCCCTCAGATCGACTATGACAAGCGTGTATAAAGTCATGAGAGGCATAGAAAAGGTGGGCATGGATCTCTTGCAGCACAAGCACTAGGAGAGCAGCTATACCTACAAGTTAGTAGTTGAAAAGTTCACCATAAAAGAGGAGAAGGTCCCCATGGCATGTACGTAAGCTATGGAATTTCTTGCCACAGGATATTGCAGATGATAAAAGTTTATGGAGTTCAAAAAGCAACTACAGAAATATATAGTGAGAGGGCTACTGAGTTCAAAGACATCATCTGCTAAGGAAGCTGTGTGTTCCAAGTTGCTGGATTGTATTTTGGGCAAGTGTCACTTTGTGCTTGCCTTGTTGTTACACTGCTAGAGAAAAGATGCTGAGCTAGATGGGCCACCAGTCTGGTCCAGTGCAAGTATTTTTATGTCCTCTTATGACACAGGAGGCGTTGTTGATGTGGAAAGGATGAAGCCCCAACTCTGTTGAAACAAAAAACCTCAACACTCTTCAGCAGGGTTGTGAAACAAACATCATTCAAAGGCTCTTTTTTACAAAAAGGCACCATTCCAGTATATATATATATTTGCGACTGAAGTGTACATAGAGTGGTAAATACAGTTTTACATATAGACTTTAAGTCTCCAAAGGAGAGATTAATTGATCGATCAGATTCTAGAGATGCAGAGGAAGCGTGCAAACACTGGCATAGAGGTACTTTGATTCAGTGACTTAAACTCAGGATTGCAACTTACAACACCTTTGTTTCTATTTTTGGGGAAGCCAGGGCCATGCTGTGAGACATGGTCAGGTCAGGTCATTGGAAATATTTGCTCTTGAATCAGGGATATTGATTCGATTTCACTGAGAAGAAAACCATTTGTGGGAGTATTTATCTGTAACTACAGTTTATTGCTTCTGTTTTGTCCATTAGGATGCTCTCTGCTTTATTTCTTGATGTTAATTTACTGCATCTCAGTGAATCTACACTATGAGTTTTTCTGGCATTTTAGCAAGTAAAATGTGATTCTGAGAACTCTGAGGAAAATCATGACCTAACCTTTCCCAACATAATGATAATAATGATACCATTTACAGGAAAAAATTGCTTTAAATTGGTTAGAAAACACTTATGTTAAAAGACACCTTACCTACATGAGGGAAGAAATGCAGAGTACATTTTCATAGTTAATTTTGGTTAAATAGGCTAATGAATGTTTTCCGCATAGCAGCCAAGATTGCCATGTGGCTGCAATCGCTGCTGGGAGCAAATGCTGCTTGTTTTTCCTTTTCAGTTTGTTCTTGGATTCTGTGCCTGGCTTTATATGGATCCTGTGCACGGCATCAACAAATTAAAAAAATTACTTGTCTGATGCCTGAGAAATGGAGCTCCTAATAGAGTGCCATGTGTCTGGCCTATTCAGGAGGTGGATTTGCATTCCCTTCACAGATTTTTGTGTGCCACTTTCTGTGTTTGAGCACAGAGTTAGAGCACAACATCCACATAATCCATCCCAGCAGGTTTTGGGTTCTGAACAAAAAGTTCTGGGGTGAGAATAAAACCTGGTAGTACCCAGAGTACCAAGCCTTGCCTCAAGCTGGTTACTATGCAGAAGTTAATCTTGGAGCAGACTAAGAGATGAACAAATCAACCATGATTGTACCAGCATCTGTGTCAAACCCTCTGCTTTCAGCGCTAAAGGATTGACTCTTCCTACTCTTAAACCTTTGGGCATGAGATTTACACTGTTCTTCATTCTTTGTAGATGCCTGTTTACAGTCCAAAGTCCTTCCAAAACCTTGAGTTTTGCTTAGAATAAGGTTGTCAGAGAAATAATTTCTCAACTCTTTTCCTTTGCCTCCTTCTTGGAGCCCTGCAGGAACACTTCAGTCATGTTTTTCATGACTTTTCTCTGTAATTGTCAGTGATAATAACTTTTTTTTTTTAAAGAAAAAAGGAATCTGGTCTTTATAATCAACTGACAGCAGGAGCTGGGGTTTCCAAAAAAGCATCAGAGATGGTGAGATTCATGATAAAAGTGTGCCTCAGGAGATCTGCTTTCATCTTTTGCTCTCTCCATCTTTTTCCTTGCTTACAGGTTGCAGCAGTGAAGCCCTGAATAAGCCTCAAATAGTACTAAAAAAAAAAGACTTGGAAACTCACCCATTGTGACTGCAAATAATACTGTTGGAATGGCAGAGGCTTTTCTGTTCTTGTAGAGCTTTCAGATTTGAGCTGTCCTGCAACAGAAACTACCCATGGTGTGAAGTAGACTTTGGTCTGAAACTGCAGTGGCTGTAATTAAACTTAATTGAAACTATGTCTGTGAGACAGAGGGACAAATGTCTTTAGGAGCATCACTACAGCTGCATCACTTCTGAGCAGAAACCATATTAGCAAGGGCAAAATAGAACCCAATATAAGGTACTGTGGGTAGCGAGTGCTGTGTAATGCCCCAGATTGTACTGCAGGAAGAATTTATGGTAGAACTATACAGCTATTGGGCTTTTTGTAAGTATAAAAAGCCGTAAGGATGAATAGTAGTTTTAAATATATGTATTTCCTTTCTGTTGGTCCTTTACAGGTTATTTCACTACATTTTTTTTGCTTATATCTCGCCACAGGGGAAAGCTGACTAAGTGGTCTAATTTTTCCTCATCTCCTACCTTCACTGCTTGACCTTCCTGTTTGAGTGCATTGGGTATTTCCAACTGAGTTCTGTTATGAAATCCAGATTGTGTTCTGGAAATATGTAGCTTCTGATGAGCTACAAGAGAAACACAGGTGGGTTTCTGATAGCAACATGCTTGAGTTCTCGCCAGCTCATCTTGTGGGCTTCCAGAGGCTTCAAAGCAGCTGTGATGAGCAGAATCTGCCATTTGGACAAACTCTGTCATGCTGGTGCCCTGGGTGCTGGATTTCCTGTGGGTCTGCAGACTCCCTGCCATACACGCATGAAACACAGGAGCTTTGGATAAGCTTTCCAGGTGAGATCTGAAGTCTAGGCTCATCTTCCTTTTCAGCTGAGATCCTTCAGCATGCAGTGGTTCCTAACATGAAGTGGGGATCCCAGGAGCCCCAGGAGCACCACCTCTGCAACAGTGCTGCTCTCCCATGCTACCCTGACAGGCAACAGCCAAGCTCAAAGCTGTTGTGCTGCCCATCAACATTTTGATGTTGTTACAACCAGCGGGAAAAGATGAAACTGGGAATAACAGGGAGATTCTAGGACACTGTGAAGGATTACCATGATGAACTGGGGAAAGGCAAACCTTGCTGCTGTAGTGTCCTGCCTTTGCAGCACACAGCCTGGAAACCCTGAGGACTTCAGCTCTGCTCTTCACTCCTGCAACGCTATGTTTGGCAGCCTTGTAGGTTGCTCTCTGAGCCAGCAATCTCATGGCTTCAAACCCGTTGCTGTGGAAGAGCAGAGAGCAGTTTTCCAAACTCAACTGTAAATTGCAGCACTCCTATAACTTCCTGCAGTCAAAAGAGCCATGCCAGGTACCTCACAGCTTGTGCTTCTTCCAAATGTTGTTGTGGGTGTCTCAGATGGTACTGGGCACATATGGTTGTGCTGCAGAATTTCCCATCATTTTCTTTCAATGGAATATTTTAATTATTTCAAGCAGAATCTTATTACAATTAATTTTCAACAGCAATTTCTACTAAACATTTCATTCTGAACTGAAAGGTTGTGTTCTTGGAATTTCAGAACTATTTGTAAAGTAGAAACAGTTAATTTAGACCAGGTCAGCATTGGCATTTGAAGAGAAGGGACCTAGATCTCTTCTGGCTCCTTCAACTCTCTGCTGATAGAATCTCCTTGGCTTCTCCCAGAAAAACTCTTAGAATCCTGATGCTCACATACGCTGTTTCATACTCATTTAATCTAGTTGCTTGTCTAAGACACTTCACAAATTATTGTAATATTGCCATTACTAGTCAGAAATATTGTATCTAATTATGCTAACACTGCAGCATTGGCTTCACTGATGAGATTCTATCTGATCCATTCAAATTATTTTCCTTCAAATACTATCCCAGGCTGTCCCTTCAGGAGGAAAATTCTCACCAGCTCAGTCTTCTTTTAGTTGTCCTCTTGCCAATCATTTCCACTCTGTTGTGCTCACTCCTGTTCTGTAATATATTTATAAAATGCACATGAGGTCTCCAGTTGTGTAAATATTTGATTTGTTTAAATGCAAGTCATAAGTACTGCTTTTTCCCTTGTTCCTATGTGTTTGTGTCATCTTTGTTGTTTCCAGGAGTAATTAGAATCCAAGTTTTTCAGGAAGGGGAACACATTTTCTGGCTTGGCACAGTGAGCCCCAATATTGACCAAGACCAGGAGGCATTGCTATAACATAAATAAATAATAACAGCTCTAAAAATCTTTTCATCACCTTAATGGCTATGTGATCTCTGTGCATTTTTCTGTTCACTGTAAGTAGTTGTAGAAAGCATTGTGATAACGTCAATAGAAGCATGGTATGGTAATGTAAAATTAATGAGCTAGATGGTAATCTTTTTAAGCAAATCGTGTTCTGTAATACAGCACACCCTCTCAATTAGTCTGTTCTCAGGAGCCAAGGAATCAGTGTATTGTGTGTCAAGTGCAGGGTAAAATTGACTGCGTTACTGAGGAAGATCAGCACAGCTGATAGCCAAAGTGAATAACCTCATATGGAACATAACCTTTCAGTGGAGAGCGTTACAGAGGGGATTCGTGGGACTTGCACGTTTTTAATGTCCCACAAGTATTTGTTAGTGAAGAGAAGGAGATTTCAGTGACTTTCATTATGAAAACCAAATTTAGGAAGCTGGGCTGTAGTCTTCTGAAAGCCTTTGCTCTCCCAGAGCACTGATCAAGTCATTAATGAAAGGCATGACTAGCAGGGGGGGGTGGAGATCTGTTTCATATTTTCCATGGCTATTACCTCTCAAATCATTAAGACTAAGATTCAGACTTTTTTATCTGGTGCAATTGATATCTGAGTCACTCCATAATAAACACTATGAAGCATGATATCCAGTAGAAAAGGTATGTGATGTGCAGTCATGGCAACTGACCTCCCAGTGCTGGGGGAAAGGTTCCCTGGTGGAGGGAAGCCTGGGGGTTGTACAATGCTGACAAGGAATAAGATTATGCTGCTTTATCTGATACTTGCTGAACGCCAAGCAGTTTCCTTCAGTTCTACCTCTGCTGCCTTTTCTGCCTGTGCATGGTATGCTCTGGGCAACACACAGGTATCATCAACACAGAGAAGCTACAGGCTGATGGATAAAACTCACTGCCGTAGCAGTGATACAAAGAATATATTTGATCCTGTAGTTCACTCGGAGAAACTTCCAGTTTTTTAATGAGCTCCAAGGGAATTTGATTAAAGATTTTCAGACTGGGTTCGTTATTTCTGATGAAGGACTAGTGAAGAAATTCATTAATGGAACAATTTCTGGAGGCTAGGACTTAAATTTGGTTTACATCATGAGAGAGATTAATTTCATCTCAAACTATAGCTCAGTGGACATTAATCTATATTACAGTTCTGCAGCCAGTGAAGGTAGAAATTTGTGTTTGGGATCAAAAACTGACAATACCATCAGTTGTGAGTCAAACAAGAACTAGTACGAAATTTTTTTGACTTTCAGAAAATTCTAATCAGATATTGATTTACTGAAAATTTTGGCTTAATATAACTCCAATTTAGAAAGAATGTAGATTGTCTTGTGTTTTATTTTATAAACCAACTTTAAATATGTCCTGATTTGTTTGAATGCTAGGGGAAAGACACCCTAAGCTAGAGAAATGAGAGACTGATGTCGACTGTAAAGGAAGATGAACCTTATCTTCTGTTTTAAACTGCTGCATGCTACAATCTCACTCTATCTCTCATAGAAGAAGCATCTCCACAATGTCAAAATAGTACTCATGGTAGAATAATGTTAAAGGTATATCGACCCCAATTTTTCATTCCATGTCCCTAACCTCTCAAAAAAATAATACATGCTTTCTTTGACAATTGCCACAGAGACCAAAATAATATCTTATATTTCTCCTTATGTTCCTTTTTTTTTTTGTATTTAGTTGCAATTTACTGCAGCAACATTACTTGGAGAATATCCTGTATTGGTCATTTGGCAATGGGATTCAATTCATTTCAAAAAGCAAGCATCACTTTCCATCTTAAGCAGTTGTAGTCTACAGTGGTAATGGTGTCTACATAATGTAGTTCACTTTATGAAAAAGCTACTGGACTCTATTTTATTTTATTTATTGACGTTGTTAGAGAGTCTATTTTCATTCAGGTCTTCTGCAGTGGATAAGGGAGCTATTTATTATATACAGAAAAGTTATTGACAACTTCAATTACAAAAATCTCCCTTTGTTCAAATGGCAAAACAATCCTGGAAGATTTCCTACCTCTTTGGGTTTTGTCTGAAAGTTAATTTATCAGTTGGCATACCACTGGGTCAAAACCTGCTTTTACTGAAGTGAGTGGGAATTTTGCCATTGGCTTTGATGGGAGCAGGTGCACGCCCCTAATGAGGTGTGTAATGGAAACGGTGTACACACAAAAAACCTGGACACAGTCAGCATGAGAAACACTGAATAAGAAGAGGGATTTCTCAGGATCCCAGAGCACGTGAACAGTGTGTTGCAGTGACATTTAAGCACTGACAAGAAAAGTGAAGAGATCAAATGAAAGAATAGAATAGACAAGAAGATATTGTCACACTGGAACAATTCACCTCGTGCTTGGGAAAGTTTATAAAAACCTTGAATAGAGAGGGAAAGGGCATCATGATAAATGGGAACACCTAAGCCACATTAGATCAGCTGATAACACAGTCATCTTTGCCAAAATCCCTGAAGACCTTGAAGCACTGATGAGAGAATTAATCACGAAAAGTAGGCTTGAGCAATTAGGATAGGAAGAGTTGAGTTGTCCCCAGTGAAATTTGACACCAACCTTCAACCTGTATTGAAATCAAGTATGACCCAAACCTTTGCTGAAGTATAAAAAAAGGCAAAGGGAATTTTTTTCACCTCATTATTCCTCATTTCATTCACTGTACTTAGTATAGGGTGCTGTGGATAATCTCAGACGGGTATCAACTAAAATAGCACCAGAACTGAAAGACACTATGACTTTATCAGCCAGCGTTGCACCCACAGTCATTAGCCCTGCTTCTCAGTGGTGAGGAAATGCATGTTAATGAGGCTGGGTGCAGTGATAACTAATCCTGAGGAAGCTACTGTGTGAACCAACTGAGACACTGGCTCTGTGCTGGGCTGCTCTGTGGGGATCAGATCCTGTGGTGTTAACTGGGTGTGTTCAGCACAGTGAGATCCAGCACACAGCAGGACATGTGTACCCTGGGCAGTGTACATGCCAGGATGCTGCGGGAGACGCTGTGCTTGAGGAAACATCGTGGTACCTCATGTTCAGGAGAAGGAGTGAAAAAGTAGGAAGAGGAAGACTGTGGCCACCTTCATGATGCAATCTTAATGCAAGTTGTGTGCTCTGGCCTTGGGTGAGGTATATGATAAGACAGGCAGAAGACAGAGGAAAAGAAATAGAGGCTGGTTGATGCTCTGTTTCTCCTGTTGATTGGCATAACGTTTATTTCCTGGTTGTGATGAAAGAACCAGGCTTGTTTTACCCGAAGGTGCTAATACCCATGTGATGAGTACAAGGAGTACTCACATCCTGAGTCCCTGGCTGGCTGAAGCAAGAGTGGGTGTTTGTACTGCCAGAGCCAGGCGGCGCCTTGTGCGGAAAAACGGAGGCGTTCTGTGGTCTGGGCTTGGAAGGGCTTTTTCAGACGTTTGATGGTCTGGTAGTTCTCTTTTCTTTGTTGGTTTTCTTTCTTTCACAAATGTCGCTCTGAGTCTGGACAGCACCCTCGAGGGGCATCTTTGTTGAACATAACACTGTTTACTTATCCACATTGAGTGTTTTATCTTGGCCACAAGCTGAAGCACAAATAATGAGGAAAGGAACATCACTCATTATTTGTCTTCTGGATTGGCAGAGTTTCATGGGTGAAGGCAGAAGCGGATCTCTTGGGATGCTGCAGCTATTGTGGCAGGAAATTTTTCCAGTCAGATATTCGAATGAGATCTGGGAGATGAATGTAATTTGTCTCTAGTTTTATTTTTAGTGATTTCACTTTTCTGGCTTAAGTATTTCATTCCCTTTTATTGTCAAGATTTATTACCAGCACCGTTGTGAAATGCAGCCAGTTCCAGTCCCCCAACTCCTTCCACCTAAACTTAATTTTTGTCAATGAAATAGTTTCCTGTAAAACATCTAATTGTTGGCGTATTGGCAAATTACATCCATGAGCTTTTTTAAAACTGACTAAGGCCAGCACCAATTAAGTGGTTGGTGCCAAGTCCCTTAGTTGCTGATGGAATAAATGAGAATTTCAGTTGTTTCAGAGCTGACTGTTTTTGGACAGTGAAAACTTAAGAACATTAAGTTCCTAGTTCCTTGCTACGGTATTGGTATTTGTGTTCCTATAGCTCCATTCTTTGACAATTTCAATACATTTGTTGACACAACTTTCCTGTTGGGTAGGAAATGCTATTATTATAATCATTATCAATAATTTTCAACCGGGAAAACAGAACTCCAAAAACCTATAGTCATGTTTATATTACAGAATGCATCACATGTAGGAGAAGAAGCGACCTTTCCTGGAGGGGACAGTTGTTTATACAGGAGTGTTTTTTGTGATGAACATTTTACTGAATCTGTCAAGCGATTGCTTGGACTGAAAAAGGGGAATTCCATGCTGTATTTTTGCATCTGTACCAGAAGATTTTGTTCATAAAAAAATCCATGGAGGAAATCATAACTCTAGCTGAAATTCCTTGCCCAGGCTGTGGTATCTGGGATGGGGAATCAGTCAGATCTCACGTGAGAATCCCTGGAGGTGACCCCTTTCCCCCATAGCCCTGTTGAACTGGAACTTCCCTTGTTGCAGGCAAAAAACGTCTGCAAAAGCAATTACTAAAAGCATTTTCTCTTGAAAACAGTGCCTTCCACTAAGTAACATTTGGGTACAGAATACATTTTTGTCTTCCTCTTCACGAAGACAGCATCTCCGGGATCTCTGTATTTGGGTATTTAGCAGCTGGTGTGTGCTTCTTCTGTGCATATTCTTTCAAAGTATGAAACACACCACGTGCATTAAGGGTGGGCTGTGATGAACACCTTAACTCCAAACACACAGAGCTGCTCTGTAATGGACAAAAAGGTCACCTGCCTTTAACTATACCTTAGGGGAGGTTCAGCTCCTCACCTATGCCTAAAATTTATTGTTCAAACTGGTATTTAACCTGAACTTTAAATTATTCTCCACTTTTAAGGAAAGGAATAAAGAATCAACAAATAGGGGAAAATGTATGGGCTTTACTTTAGCTGTCAGTTATTAAAAATATAAATTTTGGGCGGCTATTTTCTTTGTTTTTGTACAAAATGTCATCTAATTCTTTCATGAAACCGAATTTTAATTACTTTTTCTTTTAGATCTATACTCTTCTCCTCCCCCCCACACCCCAAATACAAATAAAAAGATTAAGAAGTGAAGTTTGACTTCTGTGTTCCTGAATTTTCTTTAAAAGTCATGGAGCTGCCAGGATGATGAGTTATTGGTTATCAATAAGGTAACTATTGATCATAATCTTCCAAAATTCATCCTTCATATGTGTGTAAAAACAGAATATGCTGTGAACTGCAGAACAGAATTAATTACTTTGTCCCCAAGGGAAGAGCAGATAATTACCAAATAACATTTCTATCAAAGCTGTAGCTAAGTCCTGAGTATTACGTGAAGCAAATTCCACACTCCTACAAAATGAATAAACTTGTTGGTACTTTCACACAAATTAAGCCTTGTAACATTTCAGTAAAAATCCCATTAGGAATGTCCTCATTTTTATAATTAATTTGAATTTCTTTAAGGACAAAGGAAAAATAAATGTTGGAAAGAGTAAGCATATATGCAGAAGTCTTGTGCTTTCCTGTGAATATTTTTAAAACACTGGATTTATGTTGTTATTTTTTAAGGATTCTTTTATCACTTGTTGATCAATATAATTTTAAAGACTTTCATATTGCTGAGGTCTGTACTGGGATTGTTGAAAAACAAATTTTGGAAAGCAGTATTGTAGTGAAAGGATAATTTATGCTTTGCACTAATTCCCTCCTATCTATTGACATAAATTACAGCTTTGAGAGAAGAAGATGCCTGAAGCTCTCATTATTTTATGTACCAGCTCAAGCTCAAAGAGCAGAGGAGATTTTGCAGCTGAGATTTTGCAGCTAACATTTCGCAGGACATCCGAACTATTTTCCTGAAACCTATACTGCCCTCCAGAATCCAATGGAGATGACTTTGAACAAATGCTGCACCGGAATAATTTCTGCAAAGCAAATTCTCTGTTTCAGAGTGCAGAATTTTTTATTGGAAGAGGTTAAATTATTTATTGGATATAGACTACCTAGCAAATGTAGCTTTTTTGCCTTGTTTGCAAGTTAAGATCTGATTTGGGATCCCATTAATGTATTTGTTACTCAGAAGTCTTTTCCAATAAAATGAAACACCCTGCTGTGCAATCTGTCTACTGGCTGTGTGTGGTGCAGGGCCAGTCACATCCACAGCGCACGGCACAATTACTGCCTGACTACAGCTCACTGAGCAGGGGTGTAAATGTGTTTCCCGAGTCACCTAACTCAACATGGCCAACCTAAGTGAAGTCAGACCTCTTTTCCAAAAGGAAACTTCACTCACAACTTCAGAAGCAAGCCTTTTCTTCAAGTGCTTTAATGAACTGTGAAATCACAACATCTGAAGTGGTATTTCTTGGCGGTTGAATGACAACCTCAGGGCTAGATTATAAGGACACTTCTTTTGTCTTGACCCCACCCCATCCCAGTGCCTTAGCCAAGTGAGGCTTGGTGGTGAACACACTGAAAATGCATCTAGAGGGGTAGATAAGAGGACAACAGAGCTGGCTGATTTGCCTCCTGCTGCTACAAGAGGGACATGTTACTTCCCTACCTTCTCGCCTGCTCTACCTACTTCTGGCTCCTGTGCCTTGCGCATCCTTCCCTTCTTCTTCTCCAGTTTGCACCAACTTTGGCACCCCTGGGCTCCTCACTGAGGCTATTTAAGTCTCACAAAGCCCCCACAAAACTGCTGGTTTTCTTTGGCTAACTCAATATTCTGCCTAATTACTGAGTTATGTCAGTGCTTACAAGAGTCTGCTGAGTGCCAGAGCTCCTGAATATGAATGTTCTGTTAACACACTGGTCTGAATAGTGAACTTATTTGTGTGTACAATGACTAGAGAGACTCTTCCATCACACACCTAGCAAAGAAGATCACTGAATAAAAGATTGCCCATGTAAGTGGTACCTTCTGAGAAGGAAAGTATAGGAGTTGGACTTTGATGATCCTTGTGGGTCTCTTCCAACTCAAGATATTGTATGATTGTATGATTAGAAATAATATGCACAGGGAAATGTGGCTGTACTCATAGTGAGACTACAAGGAAGAAAGGCTAAATTCCTAATTAATTCCTTAATTCCTTCTTTCTTAACCAGAGTACTCTAAGCACCCTGCAAGGGTCTTCTAATCTCTGGGACAGGGGAATACTGTCCTTTATAGGTCCAGAAAGTGGCCTGGGAGGATAAGGATGAGAGGGAACTAAGCACACCAGAGTGTGATGCTATTGGATTAACAGCTAAGGGAAACAGATCTGGAAAGGAGAGGGTTATCTATAAGCACAATTAAAGGTGTAGTAATATCAAATTCTTGGGATGGGTAGATATTTTGGATGTGACAGACTTCTAAATAAGGACTACAGGTTTTTTAGGTCAATTGTCTGCTTTCCTTTAAAGGGAGAGAAGCACAACACCAAAGCTCTGCTCACTGAAATGCTCTGAACCATTAAACGCTGATGCAGCTCCAGGGAGAAATGGATTTTATTTGTTATATATTGCCTAGAACAAGGAAGTGCGGGAAAGTCTTTGGACTTTCACAAACCTATTTACTGTGGCATTAGTTTGTACTGTATCTGGGAAAAATACTGGAGCTGGAATCAAGGTCTCAGGACTTGGGAGGTTTCCCACAAAAGAATTATGAAACTGTCAGAAAAAAAACAGACTGAGGAAAACACAGCATGGGAGAATGAGTAGATCATAAGGATATTTCCAGAATATCTACTGCAGGTCTGTGGGAACAAACTCTGCTTTTGCTCCAAAATGATCGAAAGCTTTGAGGATGTGGCTAGTCCTGTGCCAAGGCCAAGCAAATACATTCTGCTATAAAAAAAGCAGCTGCTGTCTTGGAGTACAGTGTGAGCTCCTATCTGTTCTCAGAAGACTGCAGAGCATAGCCATGGGAGCAGTAACAGTGTCTGTGTGGTGTAAGCAGAGCTTTCCTGTATGTGATCTGGAAAGATGAACTCTCATGTTGGAAGGAGAAAGAGAATCTAGGAGATGAAGACTGGCCAAGTGTTTCGAGAATTTAGAGAAACTGGACAAAAAGAACATTTCTTTGGCCCTATGGACTTTACTTCTATCATGGAGTGGAATTTTCTTTCTGTGCAGGAAGCCTTGGTGCAGAGGCCTCCAGAGGAATGTGAAAGGTCCAGCAGCTATTTCCGCTGCTTGGATCAGGAGAAGGGAGGTGCTGCTAAAATGAGAATCGTGGGGTCTGGAATGTGTTAGGGGAAGGAAGTGAGCCAGCAAGGGCTATTTTCTCCCTTTCCTTATTGTCTTCTGGGTGCAAGCCTGAGCAAACCTGAGAAACCTCTGCCTGTCCCACTGAATGCAGGTGGTTCCTGGGAGAAGAAAGGACAGACGCTTCAGGAGCTTGCTGAAGCCAATTTTGATGGTCAGTTCAGGAATCAAATTGCCTCCAGCAGAGCTCTGCAGTGAGATTGTGTTGCGCAGCCACTCTAACGTGACAGAGTAGGAGAAAAGAGCTGGTTAAGAAAAGTATTCTTTTCCTATTGGTGGCCTGGCAGGTCTTTCTTCTAGGCTTAGTAATTGTTTACCAGCAGTAGGTGGTAGAGTCACGTAACCTGGTGTAAGGGTAGTTTGTAACAAAAAGATGTCTTTTAAACATGCACATCTTAAAGGGATTCGTGAAGGGAAACATATAATCTAACACACACAACCTCTGAAAGTTGCAGCATTGGTCAGATGTTGCAGAGTTCTGTGTTAGAGTTCTCAGGCCACTGTTTGGTCCAAGTTCAACCAAGAGTCTGTGGGACAGTTACTTTTGGCTGGGCTTTTTGGCAATAAAAGGCTTGTTTGTTCAGTAGTGCAGCTAGGGCTAGGAAGATTGGAAGCATCTTTAGCAACAAAACACAGTGTTTAGAAATTTTATGCATCCCAGATGGAATGGTGGATATTGAGCAATAGGATCCTGGTGGCCCCCCGCTCTGTTTTCTCTCAGGATATTTGTATATGGAAGATTGCAGTCAGCTATCATATGAGAGATCTTCGTAGCTAGGATCTGTAAGCTTGGAATGTGTGGATGTAAGAGTCTTTAAGGGAATAAGGAAGGAAATACATCAATGTTGAAGGAGAGAACTGAGAATCAGTCAAATTTGCAAAAAGCTTGAAGACAAAACCAAAGGTATTTTCTCTGATATAGTTGAAGGCTGTAATAGAAAGCATTATGGAGGAGATATTGAAGAATACACGATTTTGTGAGACCCACTAGGCCAGAGGGACCAAACCTCTGAGCTACAAAAATAGGGAAAAGAAAGTGGTGAACCTGGGCTTTAGCTAAATATGAACCCAACTACCTCATCTTAGAGCCCTGATCAATATTGCTGTTCCACTGACAGGATCATTGTTCTGGCTGATTCAGAAAGAAGGTGTTGATACATTGAGAACACTTCAGGACTAATACAGCAAGGTGTTTTAGGAACAGACCAGCGGAATTTTCTGAAACCTTTTTTGTAGTACTACAGACTACACAGAGTGACAGGGAAGATGGGGACTCCTATGCATGACTGACAGACGCTCCTCAGCTCTGTTGTTGGTGAAGGACACAACTTCCCTTGGGGTAAACAACTGACAGCAGCATTGCATGTTCAGGTTTATTGAGCCTTTCTGTACGGTTTTCAATTATGTCTTTGGTAGCGGCATCTTACCTTGAGTTTCTGTTGCAATACACTAGCAATTGCTGCAACTTAGAACCACTTTTTGCTTTGCTTATACTCATGAAGAGTGATGTTTTCATGGACTCAGAGAGAATGAGACTTTATTTGCAGATTAGAACAGAAAGTATTGTTATTATTGTTGTTATTATTATTAATATTGTTGTTGTTGGCCAGTTCGCAAATGAGAAATGTGTCCTTGCTATATGAAGTTTTGGCCATAGAGTGGAAAACATAAACAAATGCCATCAGCCTTAGGTGATCATTTCTACTGTATAAATAATATTATGATAAATTCACAGGGTGTGTTATCTCTAATGAATAACTCAGCCAGTTGCAGCTATAATGAGGAAAGTAGTGGAAACTCAGTGACTGAACATGTATTTTGTGGTGTCTATTACAACACCTTAGGCAAAATTTCACCAATCAGGTTTTATTCCCCAGGGCTTTCTTTCATGTCTTGGAATCTTTAGTATTTATTTATATGGGGAAGGCAGAAATGGAATTGGCTGATTTTTTTTCCCAATGTACATTACTCTGCTTCATTTACTTCGACAGAGCAGTATTGTGAAGAATGATACACTTGAAATATTAAACATTTTGCTGGATGCCTGATCTTACAATCCCTCTCTGTGCTGAACTAATTCACTTTGATGTCCGTATGATTTTTGCACACAAAATAATTACAGGATCAGGGCCTAAATTTTTAACAATTTGTTATACCAATAACAGAAAAACCACACTGAGATAATTGACCTTGACTTCTCACACATGCACGCCTCCTTATCTTACCATGTAGAACATCCAAGATGGTTAAATCTGTTCCCTTGCAATAGCAACCAGAAGGACTGATACTTGAGTGGCTGCTGGAAGCAAAGTGATTGCAGCACCAAACGTGAATTGTGAGTCTGTTGATAACACTCAACCCATGATAAGAAAGGCATGCTTGTCTTATTAATTATTTATATTTGGAATGCACTTATAATATTCTAACAGAGACAAGGTTTGTAGGGAGATATAATTGGGAATCAGTTGGGCTAATAAATGACATACCAAAATGAATTTCAATTAGATTAGAAAAACATTCCAAAGAAATCACTGTATAAGAGATGAAAATGAATAAACACACACCATCTCAAGTATTCTTTTTCACAATAGTGGGTTGATAATGGAGACTTAAGCAACTATTACTATCTGTGTAGTAGGCTGATTTTTCTGTACAAAGGTAAATCTAACAATTCCCATGTCTGAAGGTGGCCCTTTGCGACCACAGCCTTCATAAATTTTAATACAACTTAGAATCCTGATTTATATTGGGATTGTCCAATTGTTCTGGAAAAAAAAATAAAGTCTATGCTGAAAAACGAAGGATAACAAATAAGTGGAAGTTGTTTTTTGTTTTTTTATTTTTTTTTTGCCAGTACCGTGGAAAGGTTACAAAGTTCACTCCTCTCTATAATGTCATTCCATAGCAGTATAGGGAACCTGTGCTGGCTTCAGTGTCAATCACTGTTTAGAAATGTCACCAATAATTTGTACTCTGGAAGTGCTCAACGTGTGAACCCCTGGCTCTAATTGGATCCAGTGATTTCAGCTAAATCTCATCCTGTCAGCAGCCCAGCAGTAGGTAGGATATTGAAGCTCTAATGAATCCAGTAATAACTTTAAATTGCCAACCTGGATTATTTAAAATTTTTATGATTTTGAAAATAGTTTTGCTTTCCTGAGGAAAAAAAATAATCTCCAATTAGTTCTTAAATAACTATGCTAAATTACTGACCAAGCAAGTGAGACATAGGCATTTTAGGTGTGTGTGTATGTGTGTATCTGAGTTCCCTCAGCAGAGAAAATTAGAAAAAGAAAATTAGGAGACAATGATGTCCAGATAAGTTGGATCAGAAAAATATTATTTCATGCTTTGGTCTAGGAAGCACAGAACTAATTATGGAAGTAAGCCTTTTTTCTGAGAAACAGGGGTGACAAATCCTATATTGTTTCAGTAGCTGCTTTGGTGAGATAGAGGCAGTGCTGCTTTTTCAACTTCTTAGTTTCTTACCCTGGTTGTCTAATGAAATGTGATGAGATGTGCAAACAGTGCTGTTTGTCTGTGTCCATCTGTCTGTCTACTCATGTCTCCACCCAGGAATTTTAGAAGTTGTGATGAAAGTTCAGCAAATTTGATAAAGGATTAAATGTCTCAGAGGTATCAAGTGTATTCAAATTTGATGTTTACCAATGTAGAAAGATCCTATTCAGAAGAGACAGCTCGGTCCAGGTCAGCCTGCTCACAGCCGTGCTGTGGCAGTGAGAGCCACCCTGCCTGTCTGGGCTCCTGGCCACAGAGGTGCTGACACTGGAGGAGAACGAAGCCCTGCACTATCAATCCCTCCATCCCCTGCCGACTTGCAAGGTCTGGCAAAAGCTCCTTAGTGATGAAAGGAAATGTCTCAGGCTGTTGTAGTGGGCAACACCCACTTTTAGAGGCAGGAGTGGAGAGACAGAGCAGCATCATGGGAAGCAGAGAGGATGAGGAAAGTCCTGGAAGCACCAGGGAGGTGCAGGGACATGGGAGGCAGCTGCAGCTAGTGGAGGAACATGGCATGGAAGTACCAGGACATACCACACACGAGGGGTTTGGGCTCGCACTTGTGGGAAAGATTTAGGGATGTGAAGGTGTGAGATTAAGAAGAAAGGTAGAATTACTGGTGATACTGGAGAACACAGGATACAAATCCAACAGCAACAAGCCTTCACTAGCTGTGCAACACATGGAACAGTTGGGTTTGGTTCGCTTTTTTTAGATATGACTCATTTCTTCCTTGAGATTTCTGTGCTGAAATGGCACTGCCTTAAGATATAATGCAACAGGAGCTATCACTGAGATGCAGCACGAATACTTGCAAGAATACCTGAGAGGATGTTCTTGTGAATACCTCTCTAGGCTAAAGCAAAAGGTGTTATTCACTAATAAGACACAACTTTTTATTATCCAGCTACATAAGTGCATATTGTGTATCATAAAGCTGAATAAGGCTTACACAACCCATAATTACAATAATATTATAGCTTCCTTGTCCTCGGAGCTGAAGATACATACCCAAACTATGTGTGCTCTGTCTGAAGACACGAGCCTCATCTATTTCAGCCCCTGCTATCATGCAGTCATAGTAAAGCTGATGACCTACAATTAAGAACAACTTTTAAAGCATTGAATTTATCCTCTGACAAATTATGGACCTTATTTTTTTCGCATGGGAAGCAGTCATTTGAATAATTACCCCAAGTATTTGTCCACTCTGCCCTTTCTTTGTGCTGTTAAAAACAATAGAAATAATTGTAAAGTAATAGCAAATTCTGCATTGTATTTATAATTTCAGTTTTTCCCATTGAAAATTTTCAGGTTTAAAATATTTTCATGACAAATTGCATCTTTTCTTGATGATTATCTCATTATTAAGATTTGAGTTTCTGATATTCTTTTGTGACATTCTTTTCCTTTAGTCCAGCCCCAGCTATACCTTCACTTACTACTTTCAGTATTTGTTCTCCCTCCTGAATTCTCACAATATTTAAATGCCAGTACACTTAATTTTCCTATGGTCTCAAATAATTGGAATTTGGTCACCTCTGGCCATGTAGAAGAACTGCTTGACAGAATCTAAAAGAAAAAAGAGATAAGCAAGTGTTTCCTAGCACTGGAAAAGCAGAAGGTTTTTATGTGTGCTTGACTGACTGAACTCTCCTGAACTGATTGTTCAATACATCTGTGATTGAGTTGTACTGCTAACAGCATGCTAAGACACTGAGAGTCCAGGATAGAATCTTTCAGTTATTGTTTCATGCCAAATAAATGAATGTTGGACAGATATTGCATTTCACTATGTCATAAATTACCCAGATTTTAATGCGCCTTCATTCAGTCTCTTAATTCCTTCAGCTTGTTTTCTCTCAGTTCCCTCTGATTTGCCCACATCCTCCTGATGCTGAAGTATCCAAAAGAGAGGAGAGGAAAGCGATTGCAGAAGCAAGATAAACTTGGAATGTAGGAAGCTGCGGTTGAATTATTTTATGTGTAAGCTGACTTGGAAACTGCAAGCACAGTACAGAAAGAATATACTCAGATTTTGCCTTGCAAGAAAAGGAAGAGACTCATATGAAAAATGACCACAAAAGGAAATGGGTAGCTGAAGAACAGGAGGACGTAAGCCTGCCACCTGCCTCCTTTGAAACGAAGTAGCTGGTGTATGCATGTTTTGCTTGGATTCATTTCAGTCCAGCTTTCTAAACTTCTGCTTTCCTTACTCTTGGCTCCTTTCATGGTGGGATTTCTCCAAAGATCTGTTATTATTTTGCTTCAGGTAAGTCAGTTTCTTTATGCTGCTGCATCAGCCAGACCTGCACTTCTGTGAACAAATGTTGCATAAATTATGAAGAGTGGAAAGGAGAAGGAGAAAAAAAATCCATTAGCAACACTTAGATTGTAAGTGTCTGATAACTGGTTTAATAACTGTACATTTGTCTTAAGGATCAGAGATTCCAAAGGCAAGTATGTGGATTTGCAGCTTGTTTTCATTGCTTTGTGTATCTGTAGGCGGAGGAGAAAAAATAAACATAGATAACACCAAATGGAATGAGTGACTGGAAAGCTAAACTCCTAAGCTCCTTTGAAATATTTTATCCAGCTAGTAAACTCTTGCTAGAGATATGCAGTAAATGCTAAAGAAGTGGTACTGTTTAATTAGATAATATTTGCAATGTAAATGTTGATAAATTAGTTAATGGGCTCTATTCCTTCCCTGCATAGGGCTGCTGAAAGTGATGGTCCTTGGAGGAAAGGAGAAGTTGCTGCATAAGGTGCCTGCAGCTTCCCTTGTGCCTTCACTGGAGACACTGAGGACAGCCAGCATGACTGGCTGAGGGAAGAACAAAGAATAGTCTTTTCTGTCGGTGTGCTCTGCTGTCAGTCTTCCCAGTGGCTTACTTTAGTAGGAATTTCAACGAAAATGGGAAGGGAAATTGAGAGAAAGCTTCCTCAAGGCATGCACCAGGTGTATACACATAGCCTCTCACTGAGAGTCTGTCAGGATTTGGGAAGAGCAGAAAAATAGTCAAGAATTGGATGCTGTGAATGTACAACAGGGTTCTTCAAATCAGAGGCGCCTGAACACAAAATGCTTTCCCAACCATGGTCAAGGTCCTGGCTGGGAAATCTTGTTTAGATGGGGAACTTGCTAAAGGCAAGATCCCCTTACAGTCGTGGCAGAAAACCAAACCAAAACAGCAGCTAGGACTATATGAATGACTACTCCTGTATCTGTAGTCTGAACAGCTGTCTGTGTTTGGGGATCATAAAAATGTCAGAGCTGGTTTCTTCTGCTGTGCTTTAGCAAAATTTCCATTTTAGTGCAAAATGTACTTCTACAGGTTCCTCACCAAAACGCAACTGTTAAAACAGAAAAGCTTGGCCAACATTGCAGCAGAGAAATTTTTGGGAAATATTGACTGGAGCATTCATTACTAATTTTTCTAGGGCCAGATTTTCAGCTTTAAGTTCTCTTCTTGCATGTAAAATTTCCTGCCTGTAAATAATTATGAACATATTTTTCCTATAAGAAATCATGGGGTTTTAATTCAAGTTTTAGAAAATAAATGGTAATATTTACAGCTGTAAAACAAAGGTCAAGGCCAGAAGGACCTTTACTAGACTTTCAGCTCTACATTGTTCTCTTGCAAAAGGTCAAACTAGCACATTTTCTTGTCCCATTTAGGTTGTCATGAAAAATCTCACTATTGTCACTTACCTGCTCTTTGGCAATGACTAATCCAAGCCTTTTCAGTGTCCCTTATGCACACAGGAACAACTGCTGCTCTGTCTCTGCTATGGATACATCTTTCTTATCAAGGAATGATTGTCCACCACTTTTACATACAACCCATGCCACCATGGCATCATTTGTGCCTGGCAGCACAGTGCACAAGCACAGCAGTAAGAGTTGTTTTGAATATCTGATTGCTCAGTAGAGCTCCCTGTAACTGGGGGAACAGTAACAATCTTTTGCACTGAGTTCAGAGTCCCTGACAGAGGCACCTTTAGCAAGTGCATGAATGAGTTCACTATACTGAGCACAGAACCGTGTGCCTTTTCTCTGCTCGTAACTCTTTGGTGATGGCGGCTGCATTTCTCCTACAGGTTAGCCCTAAAGCTGAAGGTGTAGCTCTTCTGCCATTTAAACAATTGCAAAGCCTCAGGCTTCTCCCTCAGGGTGGCTGGCCATGGGTGCAAGGCAGTGCCACAGGGAGCACTGAGTTGTTCTTGCCTTGCTGCTTTGGCCAGGGTGCTCCTCTGCCCTCCTGTCAGTTGGTTTTACCCATGGACAGAGAGCAGTCCTCTGCCTCTGCAGCATTCTCCTGCCATTTCTCTCAAGTCCTGAAAAACCCCAAAGTGGCTGCTGAGTTTTAATTTGAGTGTTCACAGGTAGCTGGCAATTAGCACTAACCGGCCTACCCCAGCCTGTACAAAGACAACGAGAACCAGAATTCCTTCTGCTTGATGATGATGATGATTGCTAAAAAAGCCTGGCTAAAATGCATCTGAGCTGTTCCCTCCCTCTCCCTCACCCAGCTGGCTCTATAATCATCGTCCCTTTCCACTCAGACTGTAAAGCAGCACTTAGCTGAAGAGCAGAGGTTGAAAAATGCCAGTCACTTTCATAACCATATGGCAACCACATTCACTGGGTGGCTGAGAAGGGCTGGGATGTTACCACATGTCTGTAATTTTTCTGTTATAATGTGGACAACCTCAGGTACAATTTTAGCTTAAGCCAAAGGAGGTTTCAGCGTTTCATCTCTGTCAGGTCACATTGTGCAGTAGAAAAACATAGATGTATTCCTACCTGTAAAACAGTTTTGAAAGTCTCTGCAGAAAGGAAATGAGACTGATCTAAGAAAAGATTCTGATGTCCTAGGGGTAGAAGGTGCAGTCACACAAGTTTTCCTGTTTACAGTGTGTTTACTTTAAAGTAATACACAGTATAGTAAATATGCAAGAAAAACAATGCATAAAATGAGGTCTGAAATGAAAGGTCTCCTCCACCTCACTCTCACCTGCTCCTTACCTTTTGTAGATACTAGCACCTGTATGGTGGCAAGATGAGATAAACTCACAGAGTCAAGAGACAAGTAACCCTTCAAAAAAATTAGGTTTTGGGATAGCTACCTGCTTGTGCAGAATGATGCATGGGTCGGGCAGGAATACCTGGGACAAGGAACAAGTGCTGGGACCATGCCCTGGCCTCTCACACTGAACATGAGGAGCTGGTGATGGACATGAGAAGCAGGGACTGTGCTGAGAGGCACAGTCATCTTCAATACATTTTCTGTTCGATGACCTCACAGTCATCAGTTAATTACCCTGTAACTGATGCTTTTCAGAAGAGGACATTTTTCCTTCTGTGGGCATTCAAAGATAGAAAATTATATCATTGCTGTTTTTAAACCATTCACACTACTTGTGACTAGGGGAAGAAAGAATACTCCTCTACCCCTCAGCCTGAACCAGACACTTGAGGTTTTGGCAGTCAGTGGTTAGATGGAAGCACAGAGAGATATATGTAGAGATTCTCATGCTGATCTGTGCAGCATACGTGGTTTGATAGGGTTCAGGGAAAAAAAATTTCACAATTCTTTCTGGTTAAACATGACTAACAATGAGGTAATGGTGGCTCAGAAACATGTTGTAGTTAAGGTTGCACTCTAGAGACTGTGGTTAGCTTCCCAGGCTCTGCAATTGGGCCAAGAAAAGTAATTACAGCGATTAATAATAATGTTTGATTTGCCAGTCACATAGTCCATTCCTCAGAGTTGGTCTGGAGGAGGGAGAGGCAAACTGTAGGAAGGAAATTGGAGCAGCAAAGTACAGTTCTTGCAGTGTATAACCAAACGCTGCTGGAGCCACCTCAGTGTGGTGTCAGCAGTTTTCATACATCTGTAGACTGCAGCCATGGGTTTGTGCTGTACAGCAGGAGTTCACCAGTGTGCCTGTGTAATGCTGGGATGGAGGTGTGCAGTGCAGTTCGGGATAACTCACGCACTGTGCCCCACGGCTGAGGCACTGTGCTGAACAGAGGAGGCTGCTTTGTGTAACTGAACACCAGGCAGGCAATGCTGTGCTCTGGAGAAAGGCTGTGCTGCTTTGCAGGGCTGGAATCTAAAGCCAGGATAATATTTTGTTTTTCTGAGGATGAACAGCTATGAGAACCTCACCTTTCTGATGGGGATCTACTGGGAATGCAGCAGTAAACAGCAATGTATAAAGGGAATTGAAAAGGGAGCCTTGTCTGTAGCACTAATCATAAAACCTTAATAATGTCTTATTGTGTGCTTCCTGCCCCTGCCTTTCAGTGTGCCTGTGGGGAAGGTGGGGCACACAGGAGGAAGCAGGCAGGGGTTGCTGTGGCAGAGCCAGCGGGAAAAAGGTAAAAGCCAATCCCTTGGCAAAGTTTGGCTTCATGATTACTGGAGTCCTTGGTGTCACCACAATGAAGAGGAGTTGCCATGGAAACCATTGCAAAAGATTAAGCATATCAAGGAAACCTGATTGTGAAAGAATGGTTGGAAATAGAAGAATTAAATTAATGTAGAAATGATGTTTTTGTTTCATTTCACAAGTCATGGTAGAAACCTTTACATTCACAAACATCCAATTAAGAGAGAAGTTGTAGTGAAATCTGCAAGCCTTATTTCAGAGAAGCATGATTGCTCTATAATTAAAGGAAAATAAATAGTGTTTTACTATCCAAAATGAAAATCCAGTGGTGCAGACTCTGTTATTCTTCATTTTCCCACTGTAGGATCTGCTGAATTTTTTTGACATTTTGAGGCAGACAGGCCACAGTGACCCCCTGGGATATACTCACAGGTGCAGTGGCTTCCAGCCATGGAGTGGCCAAATGAATTTCAGATAGTTGGGAGAGGAAGGGAACACTTAACTCCTCATTCTCTTTTGTCACATGCTGGCCAGGCTCCTGGATCAGCTAAGCTGTGCTCATTTGCAAGTTATGAGAACAGAATGGCAAAGGTCAGTGTTTTATTCTGTCTGTGCTGGGCACTGCCTATGCCAGTCCTTGGCATGAAGCAGAAGATGCTTCAAACTGTTTTATAGTGATGAGAAATTACTAGCACAGCTGGCTTAGGCAACTGGGAAGAAGGTAGGCATGGAGCTCATGACCACTCCTGGTAATGCCCCAGGGACAACCAGGGGGTTGGCATCTGGGCCCTACAGAGGAAACTAAAGTAAAAAGTCACAGCTTTTGTGCAGCACCAGAAAACAACTGAGTATCATGGACGGACTGGAGAATCCAACCCACTGACTCCTGCCCTTGCATCAGCACTTTGATGTGCCACAGTCAGCAAGGGATGCATCTCTTAAAACGGTATTTCTGGCCTAGTATAAAATCAATGACACTGATTTCACCCGGCTGCTCTGAGAATGTTTCCAGGAAAAGGGGAGATTATGTTTCATTAGTGCAAACACTTAACTCTGTGTCAGGTAAACACAATGAGGTGTTTGGCAATAACAGAAGACAACCCTAGGGTGACAGAGTAAGTGCGTGCAGAGGCTCTTCCTTGGTTTGGAATAGATGTGTTGGGCGGGCTTTGTCAAAAGGCTGTCTTGCTCAGCTCACAGTCTCTGAAACAATGATACTGGAACATCTGAAGAACATGGCTCCTCCATCTCCTCCTTGGGCTGAGTAGTATCCATGCAGCGGAAAAGCTGGCCACAGCCAAGGAGCTCAGGTTTGGTCTAAAATGTCTTCATTCACTTTAAACACCTGTCCATTGACCAGTCTCCATCCAGCCTTACATAAATAAGAGTTCCAACTGCCCAAACAGTGCTACTTCAAAATGAAGATGGCAAGGGAGATAATGGAATTATTAAGTGGTCCTCAATCAGGAAATACAGAGCTGCATAATTTTGTTATTGAACCTATGTGACGACCAATGCCTTCTTTCTCCATTTGCTTAAGGCATTGGCTGAGGTGACAGAAACTCACATTAGAGAAGACAAACACCATCCTTCCTGATTAAGTTTTATCACTGAACCCCAAAACTTTCATCCAGAGTGTCCTGCACTGCGCTAACCCCTGTGTCATCATGAAAAAAAAGGCCAAATTCACTTTCCCACAGTGTTTATGGTATCAATACTGCACTAGAAGGTGGTGGGTGATTAAACTTCACGAGGGTGTCACTGAATGACAGAGGAGCGTTGGATGTTCCACAGCGGGTCCAAAGGTTGTGTGTTGAAGATGGCTTTGACACTGCAGCTGGACCCTTTTCATTTACAACTGTCACATAAAAACTGTGACACTGGGCAGTCTTTGTCTTGGTTTTGCAAGATCCCAGACCTGACTACTGCATGGTGCTTTTCCTAAGATACCTCTGAGAGCCCTTTGGAAACCTGAGTTGGTGCACATGATTGTTTTAGATGCTGTGAATAGAAGTGCCCTGATACTGGGGTGATGAACGTAAAATAAAACCCCAGATAAAGAAAATAAGTACACCAGCAGACACAAACAGCTGTACCGGTTTCCTGTTTGCATCTGGCTTCAAGTCAAGCTGCTGAGATAGCTCTCTAAAGTCCTGTGTGGATGGAGTCCTGCTCTGCGGTGACTGCCTCAGCCTAAAATTTTTGCAGTGATATTAAAAGCCAGCTGAGATACGTGCTCATATTTTGTTGCTGGGGGCAGCCAGGCTGTGTGGAGCACTCATGGTCTTGTCTTCTGTGTTCAACAAGAGCAAACAAGATGTTTTCAGGGTCTGGCATCCAATTCGGCTTTCCTCTCAGGCTTTCTCAGAAGGGGCTTGGCATTTAGTTTGTTGACTTGGTGGCTTTATATGCTAGCACTGATCAATAGCATGACATGTAGTGTTTGTCACTACTGCACATGGATTCTGAGTCTTGTACAGATCAGGAAAAAATAAAGTACAGTGGAATGATTCCATGAATGTGTTTTCTTTTTTGTATTCTAGCAGACTAGGGAAATACATGTAAAAGAAGAGAAAACACTTTCAGTTCTTATAGTTATTTAAGCCTATATCGCAATATGAATCCCTGTTAAGAATATACAGTGCAGTAGTTTTTTCTTTCTTCTGCCTTTCCCACACTGTTGTGCTGTTCACTTTATTATTGCTGTCACAATCTGCTCTCTGTCCAATATGATTGCTATCCCCAAAGGTTTATTCTACATAGCAAACATCCTGTAATAGTGACCTACTCTAATAACAGGAAATTTATTTTTAAACTGCATAATGCCTGCTCCATATTAATCTGTTTCTTTTCAAAAAAAAAAAAAAAAAAAGTTTGGCATGAAAATCTACTAATATTGCCCAAAGCCTGATCATTTTCCACAAAATTTTGTATCTTCTGAAGTTCGGAGTGTTCACTAATTTGAGATAGCAAGGAGGCATTTTTTTCTTTCCTCTTCTGGTCAATAAATGCTAAATAATAAATATCAGGAAACAATCAAATCAGTCAAACATCAAAGGTCAATGCTCATCAGTCACAGTCTTCAGAAGCAACTTTATTCTCCTCATTTCAACCAGTAGCTGCAGAAAGAGGTTAACCCTTGGTGTGAATAGATCATGGTCTAAAATACCTTGTGACTCTCACCATACATTCCAGAATGGGTTAATTTTTATCCAACTGCATTCCTCTTCCCTTCTTCCCTACCTAGCCTCACCTTTGGGATACCACAAGTGCCATTTGCTACTGTTATCCAATGGGTGGTAAGATGTCAGTGCTGGTTTTTCTGTCTCTAAGTGATTTTCTTGGGAAGCAGATCCTTCTTCAAAGGGCCCAGTAAGTTTGCATTCACTACATCTGCTGGAATATCTAATGAATAAGTGTAAGCCTTTTGGGTTTGCTAACACAAAGAACTAATACATCTTAGACCATATTTTAATACCCTTAAGCCTGAAGGGTCACATTATCAAATCTCTGCTCTATCAAAGTATTTTCAATTGCATCTTTTTTTTTACTGCCTTTAAACATGACTTGACAGTGCTTCTTCCAGATCCATTTTATATTCTGCATTGCCTGCCTCAAGGATATCGTATGCATCTATATCTTAATGAAGTTGAGTTTTGTATCTACTACCAGGCTATTTTCTCCCAGATAAATCATCATTTCTGCTCCTGTCAATGCATCTAACGTAATGCACGGATGAGAACACCAGCTGATTTCCGCTGGTCTGTCTCTCTTTCCCATGTATCACAGCACTCTGCACTGCATAACTAGCCCCTAGTGCTTCCCTCCTCACTGCTCTGACACTGATCACCTTTATGCTTCATGGCTTTCCTTTTTATATGTTGAGTGAGGCCTCATGCACTCAGACCAGTTTGCAGGAAAGAAAACTTGCTCTGTATGTTAGGCTATCTGAGAATTCAAACAGAAAATAAAATTTAGCAAAACTTCAACACAGTTTTTCTTCTCAGCTTGGCTAAATCCTTCTTCAGATAAAATGCTCACAAAGCTGTCACTGATTCTGACAGGAAAAATGTGCTTAATGCTTTGGTGTTTTCCCATGTTAGCATTCAACTTGGACAATATTTAACAAAAAGCCTGACGAGTCATGTCTTAATGCTAGAACTGAGACGGAGTGTAAAGCCATTAACTTTTGTATCTGTTGCCAAAATATCCTGGGAACAAGCACATTGCTACCAGTTATAGTTGATAAAATGTGTGTGCTGCCCACCGTCTGATGAAACTCCTACTAAAGAGTTTCGAGTCACTAAAACAGCTACAAGAAGTATGGTTGGTTGTGCTTTCAAATCTCTAGGTGTATAGTGACTTTATTTGACTCGAGTCTAATTAAACTTCTAACAAGATGACAAATGTCCTTTCCAATTATTGGATGTATTTGCTTTTGAAATGCCAGTGCATTTACGGAATCCCTGTTGGGGAGTGGATATGGCTGGAGCTGCTTGGCCTGCGTCATGATGAGCTGCAGTCTGTCCCTCCACGCTGTCACGGTGACAACCAGAAACCAGCGCACAAAATCCTTCATACTCCCATGGACAGGAGGGATATTGCCAGGAAAACTTGTCTTTGTGTAAGCTTCTGTCACTGTTTTTCACTTTTCCTTCTTTCTGGCTAGGCAGGATTAAAAGTGTGCTAGAAAAAAAGGGGTGGGGGGAAAAACTTCAGTGTGTTCCCTGAATGCATGGGTAATTTCTTTAGTGTGAAACACCTTCCTTTCTGCTTCTGTTTCACATTTCAGTAATTGTATCACATGCAATAAAAATGATAGATAAAAGTGTATCAAAACATTTTGGGTTTTTATCCATGTCAACATATGCATTTTCCCACCCAAAAGGAGAACATTTGTATACATGAGAGACGTGCAAATGACAAAAAAATTAATAAAATGCAAAATTTCACAGACTTCCTTTCAATTAGGAACTGTACGAGTCCTTCCATGTAGACTGCTGTAGCAACATCCTGTTAATTTTCCTTAGAATTAATTTCCGTATAAGCAAACTCTCTGATATTTTCTTTTAAAAAAATTACACCATTTCAACTTACTTTTGCAATAAAAAAGAAATGAGCTAACTTCTGGAGAAAGGCCTTCTCTCCTGCTGGAATGACCACAGCATTTATGTAAAAATAAAGGTCGCACCTGTTATAATCACTTGTTTACACCCTTTTAAAATAAAACAGTATTTTCCCCCTCAGATCTAGTTCCAGCATTCAAAATCTTTACAAAGACAGCTGAATGCTGGGGTCAGATGCAGTGGGGTGGAGCTTCCCACTTTCTGGCATGAAAGTGTTTCTGCATTTTTATACTGAGCAAGTCAAAGCTTGTAAAAAGTAATTTATGAACTTGGATAGGAATCTGTGCTTGAAGAGAAAACAGTTGGTGTGATTATGGACAATAATGAGGAAGCAGGTGGGATACTCTCGAGTTTCCACTGATAATATGCAATGGATGAATAGCAAATGAAACTTGAAAGAGAACTTTCCTTTCTTGGTATTTGCATTGTCAGAACTATTTTGACCTTTAACTGGTACATCCAGTACCTTTGCCTAGGTGCTGTGCACGGGGTACATTTTGCTGACAAGGATGACCTAGTATTAAAAGTAACCATGTTTACAACTTTCTCTTGGCCCCTAGTTGGGCCAAGTAAAAAAATACCAAGGAAATAGATCAGAGAGAGAACTAAAGATTTCTAAGGAAAAGAGTGTATTGTATGAAAACCAGCAATACAGGGGTGAAGGAAATTCAGGCAACAGCACCCAGTTGGGATGACAGAGGACTTTGAGTTGAAAGTGAGCTCTGGGAGCTGTCTGGTCCACCATCCCAATCTAAGCAGGGACTGAAGTTCACTTGCAAAGGAAAAATTTGAAGAAGAGCATTTTTCTGCAGTAAGCTGCTAGTCTTCTGCTTTTTTTCTGAGACATGAGGTACACAAGGTGCATATAAACCCCACCATGACACCAGTCAATGCCCAGGATGCCACATTAAGCAGACCCCTGTATCAATTGCTTTTACTTCCAATTACTGCTTCCCAACCCAGCTCCTGCTCCCTGCAAAGGCTAACTGACTGATGCTGCTGAAGTCACATAAGGGCTGATAATACCAAGAATTTGGTCTGCACTTTATCAGCAGCCCTCAAATCTCATTACCAGGTGGATAGACATCATTATCTCTTTATCCCGTTGGGAATAACAGTGTGCAGAGAAGTTCCTTGCTGAAGGTCATACAGCAAGTCACTGTAAGAGCCTGAAAGTGGAATTAAGGTCAGTTGTATCCTCATCACAGACACTCACATGTTGATAAAGCTGCTGGCATTGCACCCATGCAGTTATCAGGACCATTAACTGAACCTCCTAGTAGTGGGGATGGGAGGGCTAGTGAATAAGAACTGTCAAATGTACCTGTCTACAAGGATGTTCTCTGTCCTGAAAGATAAGAACTGAGCTGGTGTTTATGTGATGCTTAAAATTCAGGCTTTTCTAGTGTTTCCCTTTGAGGTCACATTTTGATTTTTGCCATATAGTGGGACCGCACAAAGCATTTCTTCTCCCACAGAAAAAAACAAGAATAGAAAACACTTAAAACTGAAAGTGTTGCTTAAGTCAGTACATAAACCTGAACTCAAATGTGCATTTGAGGTGGATCGGCTATGGGAGACTCCTGAAGATAATAAGAGTGGCTACTGAAGCTTACCTCTGCTATGATAAAATGTGTTGCCTGCTGAGAGAATGTTTGTCTGCAGCAAAAAATCAATGGATCATGGCTATTCCTCACTGTTATTTATTTTAGAACTGATCCAGTTTGAACAGTGGTGCATTTGATCTAGCAAAATCCGGTAATTTTTTGCTACTATTTCCATTGGTGAGCTCTGTTTCATTTTTTTGTCATCCCTTTGTAGGTTCAGGCAGATCTTTCTGTTTATCTATGCAAATATTTCATTCATTGACTCTTTATTTTCTTTGTTTCTTTCCCAAGAGACATCTTTATTCATTACATATCTAAGTCCTTTTCTTTAAGCTCTCTAGCTATGAAATACAAGATATAATCCCTCAATTTATTCCAGTCTAGGAAAAAAAATCAACAGAAGAAAGGCTGAGGATATGTCATAAGATTTATTTTCCCTTCAGTATTTTAGACAACAGATGATCCATTTACAAAGCAGTGATCTGCATCCAAGACTGGACTTCCTGACAAATGGACGTACAAGAGAAATACACATTCTGAGTATGATTTCTGATTACCTATGACAGGTACCTGAGGGTGTCTGTCTCTTTTACAGCTTGAGAATCTTCGTATATTTTTTTTTATGTAAAAAACAAAGTCCTGCAGAATTGAACTCAACTGATAAACTTCAGGGATGAAATGAGGTCCTGATTGTTGCCAAGAAAAATGGTATGATGTTTGGTTATGTTATTAATCTTGAGAAAATGCTTTAGGGTAAAAAATTATTGTTTCAAGTATATATGAGCACTTTTGAAAAAAGCAGAACAGCTGAGAGCAGTAGAATAGAGGCAACTTTAGAAGGAACAGAGGACTTTTTTTTTAATGCAAGCTGCTTAAAATTAATTTAAATGTCTACTCCTAGTGTAGTGTCTAAGATAAGCTACAGATATTCACAGTTGCCAAGAAGGTGAAGGTGCAGTGAAAACACCACTGGGGGAATTAATTTCAGCCTATTATTCTTCAGCATGTATATTGTTCACAGTATAATTCTATTACCAGACACTATACTGAAATGGAGCAGGCAGAGCCAGTTGGAGCGTGGGGATCGTGAATAGGTGCTCACAATAGCACATTCATTTTCAGCCACTAGACAATATGCAAATGTATACACTGTGATTTGTAATTGACCTTAAAACTTACCATCTACATGCCACAGTTCCTGTGAGTACCACTCTCAGTTTTCCTGCCAGTTTGACAATAAAGCATCTCATCACAAAAGTTTCACAAATAAAGAATTTAGTCATCAGTACTTTGAGAATTTTTCCTTTCTATTTTAGAATTAGCCCTATTCCAGGCTAATAATTACATGGAGCTTGTGACATTCCTCATCTAAGGGTAGAGCAATGCCTCCACAAATAGAAACAGTTCATTTTTATGGTTTATAGAAATAGAGCCATTCGAGGGGACAAACGAGACTTCTTTGATTTCTGCTGTACATACTGTTTGGTGATAGTGGGGCAGAAGTAGATATAACTGTTTCACCAGCTCATCAGGTTCTGGTGAGGCACAAAAAGGGACAAGGATAGAGAAATTTATTGCCATAGGCCGTGGGGTGATAGCAGAGACAGTGCCTGAGACAGCCAGCACTGGTTGTGAATGTCTGGGGAGTGGTAGCAGACTGACTTCTCTGATTTACCCAGGGCAGTTGTTCATGTGCGTGGCCACAACACTGCAGCATCCTCTGCAGAAACACAGGCAATGTGGATCTGAAGGAAAGGGCTAGAGGAAAGGGCTGCACCTCTACCTCTGGCCTTCTGCATGTGTGACTAGAATAGAAGTAACATCACGATGGATTTCCTGTGCTGATGCTCCTTCCTATCCTGTCCCTAAAATAATTTTGTTTCAAACCAACAATACTACTGGGAGTAGTAGAGGAGATGAAAATGGCACCGAGCCACGCAGCCAAGACACTCCCTGACCACAGTGAGAGCTGGAGATGGATCAGCTTGATCATGCAACTATTGAGCACTATTGACCCCCTCTGCCTCCTTCCTTTATCCCTGAGTACAAACAGGTATTGAGGAAACCTGGGACAAAGGGTAGAAGGTCCCTTTTACCCATTGAAATTTACAGAATATGGGCATTTCCTTTACCTATTTACAGAATGTGGGTGTTTCCCTGTTTTGTGGGGATCTGCTAATCTGGAAATTCTTCTGCTGATTTTATTCAAGGGACTGATTTCTGCAGCTTCTCTTTCACATTTTGACTTTTTTTTAAACTTAGAAGTTCTGCTTGACACAGAACTTTATAATGGCCAAGATAAATACCATTCCATTAAGCAAAACTATTCTGTGGAACTATGAAACCTACTCAGCTTACCAGGAGGCTCAGAAAGGGATAATATGAAGGGAAATTTAAATTAACTACGACATTTGTAAACTGAGATCTAGCCAACATTTCTGGAAAATTAGAAATCAAGAAAATAAGTCCAGATATCCAAATATTCTTACCCCAACTATTTAATTTGCTAAGCATACTTGCATTGTGTTTATATTGTATAGTGTATTGTATTTTACAGGGGCTTGGAATATTGTCTCCTGGTAGAAAGGAAGTTGTTAAACAATTGTCCTTTTACATCTGTCCGCTCAAGGCTATTCATATTTATTCTCGTGGAAGCTGAACCTTTCAACTATTTCCTCACATTCATCTGTCTTATCCCTCCAACGACAGAGACTCCTCCAAAAGAAGTCTGAGACTTTTGTGAATGACAGGTTACTATGTGAAACTTTGAACTCCCCACATTGTACCCAATAAAAATAAATAGATTAGATGTTCTCTGATTGTAAGAAGCCTTGTCAGAAAAATGCTGTTACACATTTCTGTCATGTAAGATACTATTAGGCACCAAAATGATGATGTGTTACCCATTTTGAATAGGCCTAGCTCATGCCTAATGTAGGACCCACTTGAACATTGCAGTTTTGAAAGTTTGGTTCAGGCTGATAATAAATGACCTCATATTCCACTAATAAGAGATTGTGGGAAAGGGGGAGAGAACAGAGAAGACAAAACCTAATGAAGAGTGAAAATACAGAGACTGAAAAATGAAGGGAAGAACGTTCATCCATCCTTATTACTTACACAAAAGTTAAAAGAGGATAAGAATAACTGTTGAAATGTAGACCAAAAAAATGGTTTCTGGCATCTCTCAGCTCTGCAGAAACATTCCTGATAATTTGTACTTCACACAGGAAATCATAGCCACATATGTCATTTTGAGAAATTCAGACTTCTGAGATTTGAAAAGTTCCTCTATTTTTTCCAGCACAATACAGCTACAGCGCTTTAAATTATAAGGGAGTAAATCAAGAATAAAAGACTTGACTTCAGTGAAATTTGACTGGATTTATGTTCTTGTAATTGAAAGTCTTGTTAGTGAAGAGCCATGAGATGTTACATATACTAGCTCCAAAATGCAAGAGGGCTGATGGGTTATCTCTACAACCTGAGTAATGAGACTATTCCTTGCATTTTTCAGGGAACAAGTAATTTGTATGAGTTTTTCTTTCATTTATTTCAAGTAACAATGAACAAACACTCTGAAAATGGCAGGAAGGAGAAACAGCAGCAGGGATCTGGCAAAAACAACACATTAAGTGGCTCTATTAATAAGCTGACCAAGGCCAGAGCATAGGCACAGGCATTGGCCAGGGGCTGCCCCTTCCCACTGCTCTGCCAGGCACAGCGTGGGCTGGGTCCAGGTCCTGGCACACAGCTGGGTGAAGGTCACCCTGCTTCACAGGGGTTTAGCTGGGAGGGTTTAGCTAATTCCTGCCACCTGGCACAAAACTTGGAGAATCAGTCCCAGCTTGTTTTATACAGAAGTGGTTGGTGAAATTACTCAAGGTCATGGGAGGGAAATGAAGTGCAGCCACTTTGGGAAGGGAGCAGTGGTTGGCAACAACTCTTTCTCCATACCAGTAAGCACCTGGAAAACATTTGATGAGGAATGAAGAAGGTTAGGTTAGGCCAGGTCTCAATTTCATTAATTGTTGGTTTGGGTTTTTTTTTCTCCACCTTTTTCAGTGTGAACACAGGAGGGTAAGAGAAAACCCACTACCAGTGCAGTTTCCTTGGGGATGGGTTGGAAGGCTACAAGAGACGTTCTGTACCTCTGGGCAGAGCAACAGCATCTCAAAATCTCAGTCCATACATGGAGGAGGATGGCAGCTGAGGGATTTCTGTATTGATCAAGAGTAGGTAAAATGTAACTTTATGGGACAGACACTTCCCACCTTACACACTCAGATCTGAGGAGCGGATGTATCTGTCTCACACACTGGGATAGTGCCAACACCTATATGACCCTGGGAGAAAACCACAAAGGAAATCCACAAATGTCTCCCTTCCTCACAGTCTGCACATACTGATCCTGCTATGACTCCCTGCCCTGCTGCTTCCCAGTCCCCAATCCTAACTCCACTGACTACATCATCCCCTCCCGCTGTCCCTCCCTCTCCTTCTGCATCCATGGGGTTTCTTCAGTTTGTAAACTCTTTGGGGCAGTGACTGCTTGTTTGTGTACAGCCCTAATGGACAGTGTTCTCGGCTGGCCCCAAGGCACCATCACAATAAATGTGAATAACAACAATAGTGACAAACATCAACATTGGTAATTACAATAATTATTATTGTTATTATTATACAGTCACCAGAATGACTTGGTAATTATTTGCATAATTTGTATAAATAATTTGCATAAGCAGAATAAAAGACTGCTCCCATATCCAGAGATCTCAACCATAGCATTTTGTTCCCCGTATGTGCCAGGGATTCCCACTGGTGTCAGTGGGAGATTTCTTCCTTGCTTATTCTCAAAACCAATTGCTCTGATGACAGAAATCAGTGGGAGTTCCAATAACATGTGGCTCCATCCAGTGGGGTGCTGAAGGTGCTTTGCTACCCCCGTCTCCAATTAAGCTCTTTAGAGATGAAGGTACCCAGCACTTTTCAGAACCTTCTCGTGATGCGCAGGATTGAGCCCCTCAAGACAGCTGTCTTTGGGCTCTGACTATGCAAAGTGAGCAGAGATTTTTTTTCCCCTTCTTCATTTTAATTGTCTATTTACAGAACAGATTCCAGCAGCTCAAGAGCATTTATGGCCTAATGGAGAAAGCCACAGTGGGTGGCTTTTTGGCTCTCAAAAAGGGAGAGCCTCATCAGTGGCAGAGGGAGGAAAGTACACAAGGCAGGCAGGGCAAGGAGCGCTGGGGGAGCAGAGGCGACTTACAGAGGTGTTTGCGGAGTGCTCTTCCAAGGAGCCTGGCACTGCCTCCTAAGCTGCTAGTCTTAGGAGGAAAAACACTGTATTTCAATTTAGAGCACAGAATAATCTCAGAGGCACCAAATCTCTGTGACAGTATGTGTTGGCATTTCGAGGGTGCAGTTTCTGGGGCTTCTTGCACAGTTTTTTAGTTCACAAGCTCTTCCAGGATGTGCCTAGGTCTCCCAGTGAGGGATGTAATCTCTGGCACATGACGTTAGGGCACTTTGCTCCAGAAGCAGTATGAAAATTAAATTAGAATGATGTTGAGGAAAGAGCAGCAACATGAAAAGCTGACATAATACGGGATGGCAGGGCAGAAACTTCAGGTTGCCACAGAACAGCCCTCCGAGGTTTAGGATTTGTGGCTTAATGCTGAGCTAAATCTCATATGCTGAGACAGTTTGACTTTTCTTGTAGACAAACAAGAGTCAGCCTGAGAGGTGAAAGACTGCAGTGCAAACTCGCCAATGCCCAGAGAACTGAGGGCCCCTCCCTGGGCTGGGAGTGGGGCTCTGCCCTGCTGCTGTGCAGGGGAGCCCAGCAGCGCCACACAAACGCACTGTGTAAAACCTCTTCATCCATCTCCACACCAGCCGGGTGAGATTAGACTGCAGGCAAAGGCATGTTTTCAATGTTTGCTTTCTTGCTGGGGAGTCAGTGCTCCCATTTGCTTCTGGAACTGCTCTGGTTCTGTGGCTGGAGTAGAGAGCAACCGGACAGGCTGCAATCGCTGCTATCTAAACACGCCATTAAATATGGGCATGCCAGACCTTACCGGGATCTGGCCCTCCTGCACTTGTTTGATTTAGTGATGAGCATGTTAGAGCTTGCTTCCAGTCCACAAAAATGAGTGCACAGAGGGGGGAATTTTGGCTACTGAAGTCTGAAAACTGACAGAAAAGATTATTCGTTGTGTGATACTAGTTTGTTTCTTGCCTCTGTAAAACTGATCCTCTCCTTGATTATGAGGACACTCCACAGCTCACCAGAAAAGTTAGTTCTAATTAATGACCTGTGACTATGAAGAAAAATATAGTGACCTCTCTGACCATATACCCAGACCTACTCACAGTGCCTGTATTTTGTATTTATTTTATGGCCACAATAAGGATGACTTTGGGTACGTTTTTCATGCTGACAAACCTTTTAACCCAGCTATTCAGCCACCTCAAAAACCTCTTTTCTTCCTCATAAACCACAGCCCTAAACACTGTCAGCTGCAGAGTTAGGTGGGTTTACACAAATGCCATATTACTACCCCTTGGGGAAGGTCTGATTGTATACCTTGAACCATTTGTTTCACTCAAGATTTTAGTTTTGAATATTGACAAATGTTCTAGGAGGGAAGATGTTTCTGCATCATTATTTGCCACCTTTAGAAAACTGTATATGCCCAGGAGAAGATTTTTCATCTCTAAAGTTCAAAATGCTAATCCAGCTTTAGTGGAAGATAAAGATAAGTATCCTGTACACTAACTACTGGAAAACAAGAAATCCCTACAGAGTGTTCCCCATTTCACATTTTATGTATGTTCTCATATACACAGACATTATTCCCAAGGCTCTATCTTTTTCCTTTCTTGTAACTGAAAAAACAGCTTAGTGCCTCTAAGTCAGCAAAGAATCTGTTTCCCAAGTTTTTCTTGAAGTAAATCTCCATTTTTCAGCTGATCTCCTGGTAATTGCTTCATCTTCCAGAGTTAATTTTCTCTTCACTGTATTGCTATCTTCAGATTGCCAAAACTGATGCCAAAACTGACTCATAATAGATGCTCGCTCAACATTGTTTTTGCATTATACATTATAGGGGTCAGGATGTGATTACATTATTAGATTTTATACATGATAGAAGTATCTGTATTTGAGGAATCAGTTGAGAGGAGAGGGGGAAGGCAGCCTTTGTGTCCTATACTGAAAGACTAATCCTTAAGGCTTGATTTTGTGTGTAACCTTGGGTTTTTGCACCTGCATGAAACTAAAGGCATTTACATGTCTAGCTATTATACCTGATTGCTGGCTAATTATGCATGTGAGAATGGAGATGGGGGAGGGAGGAAAGTAGATCTAAAAATATTTTTTCTTGGTGTTTTAGATAAACTGAGATATTTCACATATAAACCCCTTTACAATAAAAGACATTTGGCAGGGAAGTGAGAGGTATGGCACATGAATACCAACACAAATACTATTTTCTAGCCATGGCATCTGAACATAAGTGAAAACATGTTAAATATTCTCCCAGCCAAATTTCAAAGCCAATTAATCTTGATTTTTTTTTTCTTCAAACATTCATTAAGGGCTGGAGAAGAAAATGCATATGTTTCAATATCAAAGGTATAGCAGGTTATTTTGCTCATGGCTGTGTCGAGCAACACTGTTTGCTTTAGGACTGTGCTGTTTTAAAACTCCTTGTCCTCACTTGAAACAATAGTGTGTGGAGTATGGATGATATGCCATCCTCAACCCTGTAAATCACAGCTGCATCAAAGACACTTGATAGAGGGAGTGGAAAAGGGAAGACAGAAAAGATTGTATTAGGGCTCCTGTATTTTTATTACTCTAGAGAGGATAAGAAAAAGGAAGAAATAAGAAGGATACATTGTGTTTGTTCAGCAACGGAGTATGCATCCATGAGAGCTGACCAAATGCTCACAAATATGCTCATTTTGTCTGGCATTATGTAGAAGACATTTTCAGGGGTGCCAGGTTACTAAGTCCTCAAATCCATTTACTGTGACCTGGAACAGTTGTTGATTTCCATTTCAATAGTTATTAAGGGGTTTTTTTCTAACCATCAGCGAAGCTTGAAATAAATACATTTTATTAGAGTTGGCAAGTCTGAGAACAGATGTGAGATCTCCCATAATCTAAAGGCAGGGAACCCATGGGACAGCAGTGTTCAGGACAAGGGCTGTTTCCTTCCAGAAAGCATTGGCTGTGGAAATTCTCAAAGTGTGTGAGGTCTGCACACATTTCAGTTATGTAAAAGGAGAACTGAAAGGTATTTTACCCAGTTCTGGTGCTTGCCATTTTATTCTGTTAATGCACAGGGAGATATAATATCATGATATATTTGTTTGCACTTGTTTGTGATGCCTAGTCCAGATTGCACAGACATTTTACAGTATTAGACCCCAAAACCCAGACCCATAAATCACAAAGAACATCTGTTATTCCCTAGTGGGAAGGATCTTAAAAGAGTGTCTTCCGAGCATCTCTGTTGTATGTCATTTATTACAAGTGGGCCCTCGGCCTGGAACAAAAGAGACCTCCTACATCCTCTTCCCCAGGCAGCAATTAACTGACCTCATCTTCCCGCCCCCTTCATCAGCCCCCACAATCAACTATCCCAATCAGCCTTTCTGAAGAAGACAACTGGGTGAACAGGTGGACCATTATTCTAAATAGTTTTGGGCACTTGGAAAAAAAAGTTTAATGCAACAGGGTACTTACGCAACAGTGGCTGATATTATAGAGAAACTGAGTTGTGTAAGAGTATTTGATTGCAAAGATCACTGTAATATTTTTCATTATTTTTTTCTTGAAAACAAGTGTGTATACATGTGCCTGTATGTAAAATGTAGTTTTTTAGGTCTTTTGAGGTCTTTCCAATTTACTGGATAGAGTTTATACAAGTAGTAGCAATTCTATATATCAGTTGCTAGCCTCTCAAAAATAATCTCTTGATAGGGCAGTATAACTTCTGACTATTGTCAGAAAAGAATATGTGCATAGAGGCTGACTTCAGCCCACAGGGTCAAATAGTAATATGGTGGAGGGCAGCAAAATATGGTTAAGTGCATCAGAAGTGGTTTTGGTCCCTGGACAGTCGTGGGCCATGGTGATGAGCACGCAAACTCTGTCTTGCAGGTGGGAGAAGCAATTAAGCTCCTCCCTGGAAGAAGACAGCTGAAACAATAGATGCTACTGTCCAAATCACTGTCCTTGGGGCAGGCCTTGACCAAAGGAGGAGAAGGGGAGATTTCCTGAATGGGAAATAAACATTGCTTCGATTATAAGAGTACAGAAGGAGAAGACGAACAGGAAGCAGCCTAAAAAACCAGGAAGATATTGACCCTGTGGTCTTGAGAGAAAGCAAAAAGAGTAACAAGGTCCTTTGGACACATAATTGGCAGTAGCCAGATTTGAACTTTTGGACAAGAGAGTATTTATATTGGTCTTGGGAAAAATGAAAGCAGAAGAGTAGAATATACAAAAGTGAAAAACATTGATTTGTTTCATCGGTGCTACCAAAACCAAAAATACTCCTGAGGTTTAAAGTACTAATAAAAATATATGATAGATGCATGAATGAAAGTGTTGAAGAATATTGTCCAGATAGTAAGTATAGAAACCACTCCCATGTATTATTTGAGTTTCTTTCTTTTCTATGCAGTTGTCAGCCTACAATCAGTTTAAGCTATATGAAACTCTGCTGTATCAAAGTGGGTATGAGCATATGGCTATAAGAGTTCATGAGCATGTGATAAACAGAAAACTGGTACCACACTGACTATAGCGTGCACATGCACACACCTTTGATTCATTTCACAGATTGTGCCTCAGATCTCTGAGAACTAATGCAAAAATAATAAGTGTCCAGCTTTGTAACATTTTCCAGACAGTCAATCTTTTAGCAAAGTAACAAGTTTACCGACTGCATCTTTCTTGGCTGGCTTAAATTACTTCAATATTCAAAATGTCCTTTCTCAGCTTCCACTGTGAAATATGGGAAATCAGGAAAGTAGCTGTTTCTAATCCAATTGTTTCAAAGTCCATTCTGAAATCTGTACCCTGCCGAATCAATGGCAAAACTCCAACAGACTGAAGTGGAGCCCAGATTTTATAGGTGATCTGGAATAAAGAAGCGATTTTTCAGGCTTTCACAATAAGTATTTTAATATGCAGCTTATTTATGTACAACTACAAAAAAGATCTTGGCGTTCTTTTATTGGTGGCATTTTGCCAATGTCTAGTGGAGGGCAATGAAAACGATTAAGGGACAGAGCATTTCTCTCACAAGGACAGACTGAGAGGGTTGGGTCTGTTCAGCCTCAAGAAGAGATGACTGAGAGGGGACCTCCTCACTGTCAGTATCTGGAGGGAGGGTGTCAGGGGATAGAGCCAGGCTCTTCTTGGTAGTGCCAAGCGAGAGGACAGGAGGCAATGTGATATGAGACCCCTGAATATGAGGAAGAATTTCTTTACTGTGCGAGTGACCAAGAAGTTGTGGAGTCTCCCTCACTGGATATGCTCAAGAAGCAGCTGGACACAGTCCTGCTCCCCGGAATGGCCCTGCTTGAGCAGGGAGGTTGGACCAGAAGACCCACTGTGGTCCCTTCCAACCTTGCCTGTTCTGTGTGATTCTGCGATTCTGTGATTATACTTAGTATTCTGCCAGTTTACTAGAGATGAGCTCCAAAAGTGCATAAAAATGTCAGGCCTTATGTTAACAGAGCTTGGAAAACATACTCTGACTAAGGAAGATGTATCTGGTTTTGTAACTAAAGTCTCAATCTACTGGAACATTTTTGCTATGAACGAAGACTATTGTCATGCTTTATTTGAACTAAAAATCCAATGGAAATAGATCCCCAAAACTAGAAATTTTGAGTTGATTCACTGGAGCTTGCTTAAATGCTTTCTACTGCATTTGCCATGTTGCATTATTATTAATCATGCTGTTAGCAATATCAAGTGACCTCCATTTTGCAAAAACCACCAAGCTCTTGTTTCTGAAGCACTCAATTACAGAGCAGATAAGTATTATTGCACCATCTTATAGACATGGAAACAAAGAGGGAAAAGCATCTTTTTCAAGGCCAGGAGTTCATGTGTTCTGTGTCTTAGTAGAGCTTACTATGCAGTAGGCCATACAGCTTCCAGCTGGGTGCTGGTGATTAGGTGTTTTTATAGAAAGCTCTTTGTAATTCTTAATTTTTCTTAAGGTAAAGGATTGGTGCTTGGCTGTAATGTCTATAAAATGCTAAAGCTGTTAAAACACAGTTTTTGTTGTATGTCATCCAATTTGCAGTTGGGAAACGGTAAAATTTGCTTAAATTGAAAACATATGTTGTGCTGGAAAGTAGGTAATGGAATTGCCACCTCTGCATATTTGAGTTCCATGCCTTTTCTGCAATTTACACAATAATAAACTGAACTAACGAAGCTATTTTAGCCATTATAGATAATTTTATTTGGTGATATAAGAATCTTCATGCTAAAGCTGGACAGGAAACATTTTTCATGTCTTTTAAAATCTTTCATGATTTCAAAGCTGTTCCTGTTTGAAATCAGGTGAACCTAGAGGCTACTAAAATGTGGTATGAAAGAAGCTCCTCACCCATCTCAGCCTGGCATAAGTGAAGGGCCAAGTTCTCATTCAGGTTATGAGATGCTTGGCTTAGAGCACATGGTACTTTCTGATTTTCACCAGAAACTCCATACTTTATAAGTGGTATAAGCATTTTCAGAAAAATAAATGTTTTAAATTAACTTGTTTTCGCTGATTAAAAAAATGTGTTTCAAAATTTCTTTCAAACACCCTCTTTATATTTTCAGCAAACATGCTGTGGCTGAGATATGTCTCCTAAGAGACTTTGGGCTGGGGGATTTTCTTACTCTCTCCACTCAGAAATGGGTATATTTTTTGGTATTTATTTTATGAATCGCGACCAGCCACCCTTAAAGTGTGGATTCAGAATATGCTGTGAGAAAAGCTTGTGACAATGTAACACAATTTCTCCATTGCTGTCCTTCCCCTTTCTTCTTTCTCTGCTACTGTCTCACTGTACTTGTTAAGTGTCTAAAGAAAAGGTTTTGCATTTATCTTCAAACCAATGCGTCTTAGGCATTTTATTTTGTTCTGCTGTGTGTTAAATTTTTCTTTTAAACCTTCACTCTTACCTCCAGAATTTCTTTCTGTTTTACTTGACTGTTTTCTTCCTGTCATCTTTTCCTTTTTTCTTTCTATTTGTGATTGTCATTACCTTTGGGATGGGAAATGGCTGCAAGCCAAAAGCCAGAGAGCAATCATAAAAAGCTATCAAAGGATGAGTAAAAGATGAGAGTAAATACGATAGTGTTGTCCCTTGAAAGCGTAATTACAGCACCTACCTGCCTCGCCTGGCTATAGACAAGGATATCTTTGGGACTGTGGGAAGGACAAAATTGTATACTCTGTTCAGACAGATACATGTCTAATTCTGAGTGACCACTAGTTAAATTACATCTGAGAAACACCAGGCACATGGAGGAAAAGACTCTGAACTTTGATGCATACCCATAACTGGTTCTCCAGCTGAAGGGGGACAAGGACTTGTGAGAAGACCTGACGAGTGTAAAGGCTTAGATTAGATAACATAATTTTTTTTGCACTAAATAATTCTTCCCTATAATGCTAGAAACTTTCCATTGTAGAAAAAATATGATGACAGAAAACATTTGAAGTACACTAATAATCACCTTCTCTCATTGCCCAAGAGTTTAAATGAGCTTCTCTTAAAGTAAACCCATTTGTTGAACAAAAATTGCTTATCTTTTTCTTGCATTATACTCATCTTATTGTTATCGTAGTTGTTGCCATTATAATTAGTCCCATTGCTTCTGCTCTTGTGCCCCAGACATGATAAAAATCAGACACTCTTTAAGAATTCCTGTTGTAAGAAGAGAACTTGTGCAAATCAACCTCAGAAGGGTCCCCTTTCTCCTTCCACTGAGCCTTACTCCCATATATATTTCAGATCCATACCTCAAGGACACCCCTGACCTTTCATAGCCAAATGTTTCAGCCTTAGCAACTAAGGTAGGTTATTACTGATAGACCACAACGAAGAAGAATATTAGTGTATCATGTATTTTCATGTAAAACATTATTAATGTTTATGTCATGCCATCTTCTTTGTTACATATTTATAGCATTGCCCAAAACACTGTATTTCTACTCTATGATTAACGAGTCTGGATAACACCACCACCACACTAACATCTTTACAACAGGTTTGAGGTTCAAATTCCAGATATACCCCTTTAAATCTACCAAGCAATACATTAAAACTGGTTTGGGCAACTACTGGAATGAAAAGTGTATAGTTTTTTTACTGTACCAGGAAAAAAATGGATCTGCCTCTTCTATATATAACTCATTACAATTTGCTTTCCCATGGTGAGGCAGAAGTAACTGAATAAGAGTATTATCCTCTGACTGTGTCCATGGAATAAACCAGTGTCTTTACGCACTTGTGCTTGCCTTAAGAGGCCAGTAAAGGGATCTAGTAGTGTTATGAGCTTAATATAGTTAGTCTTTTCAAAAAATCACGTCAGAACTGTATTCACCATGTCGAGGAACATTTTGACATGACCTCATGCTGGAAGCAGCTGCTTGATTAGAGTGACTTCTGGAAGAAGTTTGTCTGTGTTCTGCTTCAATACATTTCTTCTTTTTTCATCATTATGCTAGAGGTGTGCTTCGACTGCAAAGACCAGATCTGTATTCAAACTTCTTCAAAGTTGGGGAGTGTTTGATGTCTAAGGGCAAATGAAGGTTCTGCACAAAATAAGGTTGCAGGCAAAGGCATGTAGCAATTACTTTGAGATGCAGGATGAGAGTTCCTTGAAAAACGTTGATGCTCTTGTTCTTTACTTTGTTTATGGCTCTAGGGATGAGTTTCAAGTGGCAAAAGAGTGGAAACAGGCCAGGATATGTCTCTGTTGGACACTTGCTGTCCCAGATGTTCTTTCAAAGCTCTTTGTTTGTATATGTCTATGTCTGATTTTCTGCCACAGCAAAAAAAAAGTATTCCCCGAGAAAGCAAATATTCTCATAGTCTCTGGAGGCAAAATCAATGCAGTGCATCAAACTGTGGCTTTGAAGTCCTAGCACAGGCTGGAGAATGAGCTTGAAGCAGAATTGATACACGGACTGGGACTGGATGAGAGGTCAAATATCCTTGAATCCTGCTGGCTGTAGCTTCTTGCTGCTGACACTGAAGGAGAATGGCAGGTTCATGGCAGGATGTGATGGCACTGACTGCAAAGAGCCTGAGGAGGCTGTGCAGAACCCCTGGCAGCTGGAAGAAGCCTTGGGAAAAGGAAGAAGTCCTAAAGGGAATACCAAGAGAGACACAAACAAGACAATAAAGGATGCAGGATATTATATACTGTCTTATATATACACTTATATAGAGTATTATACTGAGATAAGTCTCACTTATCTCAGCTTTATCTATCTGTTTATTAACATTATTTATCTATCTGTGCTTCAGCTTTATCTATCTGTTTATTAACATCCCTGGTATGCACAAACTTAGCTGATTTTTCTCAGTTTCATATTACCAATTTAAGGAACCTGGGCAGCTCAGCTTCTTTTTGCTTCCTGAGTCACTCTTCTTTCTCTCCATTACGCCCGTGTCTCTCTTGTACTGGGGAGCCCAGAACTGGACACCACATTCCAGCTATGGCCTCACCTGTATTGAAAAAATAGGAAGGATCACCTTCCCAGCCTGCTGGCCATACTTTGCCCAAAGCATCCCAGGATACCATCAGCCTTCTTTGTTTTGTTCCCCAGAAGGTTGCTCAGGTGTTTCTGGAGAGCGTGCGCAGCTCTGCCACACTGGGAGGCATGGCAGAAAGTGCAGCCTTTGCCAGGATTTGAGCTCAAGGCTGAGTCTGTGCTTCCCGACGGAACAGTTTGGACCTCCTGGAGTGTGAACAAAGGCAGAGAGCTCCTCTGTGCGCTGCCTGCTCAGCTGCCCCCAGGTATGGCAGAGCAGAACAGCTTCACCTGGTTGTGGCAGGAAGGCTTGTGAAGATCCTTGTTTTCTGCACAAGCCAGCTCACAGGTTGTGTGTATGATTTGCACATTAGTCGTGCTCCTTCGGTGTTGGTACCTGAGAATGGGATTAGCTGCTGTCCTCATCAAAAGCACAGAGCACTAAAATAGTTCCACATGGCACAACATAGCCCCGAGTGACAAAGCATGCATTATTTTCCTCTCCCAGAGTGTCTGGAACAAGCCATACTGAATGATGTGTCACATATTAAGAACAACTTTATTTTTATCCTGATGGAATTCCAGGAAGCTAACTCCAGTGCCCTCACACTGACTGAAAATGCGTGATGTGTCCTAATAGCTACAGGCAGGACAAGGCAAGTATGTAAAAGGGACATTTAATTAGTTGTTCCATAAGGAACTGAAGTGTTGTTACATAAATGGTGTGTTTCTGACAGGCTTGAAGGTATTTAATGATTTATAACACTAGAAGAATTTTGATATATTCAGTCTAGAAAGGCTGTGAAGTTTATGAGACAGATCATTTTAAGTTTCTTTAGTGAGGTTTATTGGAATTTAAACTAAATTCAAGAGAAAACCATGTTGCATATCATCTTAGCCTTTAAGCAAGTTCCTATATTTGGAGTACGACAATATCTCCAAGTTCAAATTGTTTTGGTTGCATCTTTCAATCCTGCAAAAAGAATGGATATCAACACTTTAATAAGATGGTACAGTTGTTCTAATTCATGTTTTAGAATAATTGCTATTGATTATCGTGTGCAGTGCAACACCCACGCAAGCTTACTCAGTGGCAAGGCCCCATTAGTCTCAGCACACTGCAGTTGGATCTTGTTCTGTCTGCATGAGTCAGACAAAATGTGTTTGTGTTTGAGCAATTTGCACAGTGTATTAAGGTGAGTGTGAAGATACTTTGTTCTTCTGACCAACAACATTTAGCACCATTTACTGAACTCTGCTGTTGTGTCTCTTCGATCTCCAGGTACATGTGGGTACGACAAGTCTTTCTTGAAATACAGGGTTTCTACTTGTGCCCAGCAGCCTCCTTAGAGTGCCAATCAGATCCTCAATGTGACTCAGAAGAGATTTTTCCCAAATGCACCAGAAGTATCTGATACTCCTGGGGTGGTGAAAGAAACTGAGAGGGAACCAGGAAAATCAGAGTCTGAAAATTAAAATCAACCCAGTGGCCAAAATTTTTTTCCAAGTTTCATAAATAATTTCATCTGGTAAGCTTCTCCAGTCAGATGAGTAAAATATTATACCACACTATTTTCTTGTCTTTTGGAAAGCAGTGAATGGAAACAGTTGCAGTTCTTAAAACAAAATGTAGCTATGCAAATTTTCATACAGAAATGAACATCTTAGGTGTTGTGATACAAAACAATGTAATTACACCAAAACATTTTCGATATTTAAATGTCAGAACTAGGAGGTGCTAAATACAGTTAATAATACAATGATATTTTCTGAAGGCAAAAAGAATGAAAAGATGAACAAAAAAAAATTTAGTTAGCATAATAATAAGGCTTAGCTTTTAGCAGCTGTTTTGCATCTTCAAACCATTGCTAAATTATGAACTAATTGATACCAGATCCTGCACATGCTAGCTCAGTGCAGATTCAGGGGGAGGAAGCCAGCAGAGTGCTATTGTTGGCTGGGTAGGTAGACAAATGTTGCGATGTGAGCGGTAGGAAGCAGTAATGTTACCGTATACAGCGCAGCACCAGGCCCTCCGAGCACTGGTTCTAGGAGTAGTAACCTTGCCTTCGAAAGGATATAATTGCTCTTATGGGGTTGCCTTACATGGAAACCAAAATTATATCAAGCTTTAATAATTAAATTATGCAGCAAGTCAGAGAAGGACGGATTTGTTCTCAACAGAACACAAGAGACTACTTGCTTTGGTGACCTAATTGCTGCAGCTTTAAAAAAAAAAAGAAATTATTATGATAGCTGATTAAAAGGAGCCAGGGAGCTTATTCACACTTGCCAAGAGCACACAGCAAATCAAGCTTTATGACTTGAAATGAACTCGGTGCTTTGTCCAGATTAAATTAAGAAAGGCGGTCACTGAAGTGAGGAGTTCAGAAGAGCACTTGAGATTGGAACTATGAGAAACGAACAGCAGAACTGAAATGAGAAAGGTATAAGAGAGACAGAAGCCATTTTCTTTTCCTACCATTTATTTTCTTCAGAGGCTAGTGAGCAGAGAGACAGGAAAGTTATTCACAAGCAAGAAACCACAACAACCCATCCTATAAAATTGCATTAAAAATGTAGTTCATGGAAGTGAGTGGGCAGCGATGGGAAATCTTTGGCACACGTCTAAGCGGTACTCGTGGGACTGCTACTGCACCTGGACACCGTCAGGGGAGCTCATTTTGTTATCTGCATGAGGGATATGTGCCACAAAAACTAAAACAAAATCAGAGGAGTCTGACATTACAGAGGTTTCTCTATAACACACCTAAGTTTTTGGGAATTCGTGGTACATTCTGCGTTTATAAAGTAGTAAAAAAAATATTATTGCTGTAGTCTACAAAGGAGATTCTATGCAACATTGCAGGCTGCTGTGTTCTGGCAGCCTCAGCCTTCCTTGCACTGCAAAGGCAGGATACCCTTGCCTGAAATAAGAAGGATTCAGGTATGGAAGTGTTGAATTCCTTTGTCTGAGGTCCACATCTGCACAAGGCACTCCTGTTTCCTCAGCTGTCAAGAGAAAAAAATCCTTCCGATCTCTCTTACGTGAGAGATCTCCAGGAGATGAAATTTTATCTGGATGTACTTTCTCCCTGTTTGCTGCCAGTGAGCTTAGGGTGGTTGAAAAACAGACTGCTGAATTTTAGTTTCTCAGGGCAGGTGACTCACCAGAAGTGACATCGCCAAGCTGTTATGTGGACCTGGAGCCTATTGCATTTAGTAAACAGGGGAGAGGGAAGCAGGTGAAAGCTCCTACCCTTCAGTGTGATCAGCTCATGGCTACACTAAGGATTCGTGACAAGAACTCACATTACTGGGGTCCTCCATCCCTTAGCTGCTCTGCTCACCCAGGTGACACACCACAAGGGTGAAGAAGTCCCCAAAACGGAGCTGCTGAGGGGCAATCAGGTTGGAGACAAAAGGTCTGGGCAGGTTATGAGATGCAATTCCAGCTCTTCCGAAATAGTTTACAGTTTCCTGACACGTAAACTACAGTATTTCAGTTTACCTGCCCAGGGCCAGTGGGAGATAGAGGATTTAGCTCAGAGCATGCGTGTCCTGCTTCACCCAACCCACACAAGCAAAGCTAGAAATCTCTTCCACAATTGTGTACATATGTCACTGGATGTTTGCCCATTGCCATTAAATAACTTTACTATGATTCTTGCCATGTGGAAAATGTCCCAAAAGCATATTTAATGGCATGCAAATACCAGCTGGCCAGGTTAAGTCTCCAGTGCAAGAATACCTTTGGAATCATGAATGAATCAGCTCTTGGTACTTACGGAGCGGAACAGCACATGAGGCTGCTGAGAGACTCCTCTGCATCTTCCCACTTTACAGGCCATGAATGTTGCCGTGGTGCCCCACACTAAAGGTTTGTTCTGAAATGGAGTCTTGTTAAACATTTTTCAAGGACCTTTCCTGAACCTGGGCTGAGTTTTTCAAAGGTGTCTATGGGAGTTAGCAGTTTCTCAAAGATGTGTAGTGGAAGTTGTTCTTTGTTCTTTTGAATGTCCCTGTATGGGCAATTTATGGCAGCTGCTTAAAAATGCCATTGAAGCTTAATCAATTAGTCGACTTGCTATGTTGAAAAATACATAAAGGAACCATGACAATTTTAATGAGGCTTTTCCATTGGTTTCTATGACTTCTGCTATTTCGTGAATTATGCCCTGTGAATTACAAATTCTTTTATTGAGAGAGGGAATCTTGGCCAGGGCCCCAAGGTTATTACTCACTGTATTCAAAGGGTACTTGGGATCTTTAATTTCCAACTGGAGAGCTGGCAGAAGGACAGTAGGTTTAACATTTCCTCTGAAGGATGACACCTCTAAAAGTGCCACACGCTGCTTATTACTGCAGTACACTGGATGGGAGCCAAAGTCCCAGTATGGGACTTGAACCCACAAGTAGTTGGCTGTGAGACAGACATGCTACCCACAGAGTCACAATGACATCTAGTAGCATCTTAATTTAATAGAACACTCTTTTCAATGGCAGTCTCTCATCTTGCATTTCTACAGTCTGGATCACTGAAAGTTTATTTTTCACTTCAGCATGCATTTAAAGAGAATGTCACTCTGCTTTCTTTTTCTGTATTGCTTTTGGCAGCTATGAACAATATTCTCTTCAAAAGTTGTGTCCATTCGAAAGTAAACATTGTATCACCAGTTCCTCTAAGATCCTTTAAAAGTTATGGCAAGAAAAAAAATCTGACTTGGTTTAAAAATAAGCTGATGAAACATCTAATTCGATAGATCCCAGCAGCCATGAATAATCACACCTTTTTTCAGATATTTTCGAAAATGTGAAGGCTGAAGGCATGACTGTTTAATGAAGCCTCCTTTTCTGAAGCACAGCAAGTTTTTCAATACAGGCATGTACCACTTATATCTGGAAGCACAGTCATTTGGGTCCCCAGACATCTTTGTGGCTACTTGGTAAGAGCACGGTGTAAAAACCTGCCATTGGAGCTGGAAAATCCCCAGCATGGAGCGAGGCAGGAGGCAGTGGGGTGCCAGGGGAGGAGGAGGAGGGATCTGAGCTGTGGGAGAGAATGCGTCTAATGGAAGACAAAGACGGACAACACTGCAAACACTTGGGGCAGAGCTTTCTCATTCTGGCACAAAGTCCCAGCTCTCGTGCCAGCGATGGAACCAAGGCTCTCTTTGTGTTTTATTTCTTGGCTCTTGATCTGCAAAAGGTTGGGCACTGGCGGCCTAAGCACAGATCCAGCTTTGCAGGTGCCTGGGAACGGAGCTGAGAGAACACTGCCCCAAGCCCTCCCAGGCTGACTGCTCCTCTCGCTCAAATGAGCTTCCCAGTATTAGAGTGTTTGCATAATCCAGGATTAAACTGTGAGAGCTTTACAATGTGTTTGCCCTCCAGATCTGAAAGTTTATTTTTGACCATAGCTAATAAATAGTTAATACTCACATTTGATTAAAAGAAACCTTTACTAAGAAAAAAACAAACCCAAAGCAAAACTCATAAACTCCGTAAATATCAGAGAGATTTTTAAAAAATAAATATATATAAATAAAACATTAGTGCACTCAAGGGAAAAAAATGCCATTTTGATCTCAGTTAGAAAATATATTTGTCAGCATTTAATGAAAAATATAAGCTGTTCTGTCAGGTAGCTAACAGAATTTTTAAGATTGGTGAGGATGATACTACTTCAAAAGCACCGCCTGTAATTTATCTGTTCATTTGAATGCATCAGTTAGAACACAAGTTGTTCCTCACTGCAAGATGAAGTTGGTGGGATTTTTAGTAAGCAAGAATTTCTCCACAGGGTTCTCAGGCCCTGCTTGGAAACCCATTCTCTAGTAACCTTCCAGTGGCATCAGAGATCCCTGGCCTTGGGGAAACCCCATGGCCTCTGAAGCTCTAGGCATGCATGGAGTTCTTCTCTGTAGCCACAGCTGGGATTTTGGGTCATTTTCCCTGATGTAAGCATAAAAAATGCTGACATTAATCATAGGTGCCTTTCAAAGCACCTCAAGAAGGAGACTCCTATAATTCATGGATCCCCAAAGATCTGAGGCATCCAAAGCTAAGTCCAATGTATGGTTGTCTGATGGTGGCTGTTTTAGTCCAGAACTGTAAATATGTCACAAGGTCAATGGCACTGATCTTGATGGTTAAATTTTTGATATTTGAGTTAGATGATCTACCCTATGGTCAATATGAAGTATTCAAAAGATGCATGCTCCCTTAGCAAACTACATTCCTGAGAAGAGCAACCTAACCTTTTTAAATCACAGTTTATATTTCTCCATCTTTTCTTGGCTTATTCTTGGCATTAAAAACTGTTACAACAACAATGTCATCAAGGATGATATACAAAGACAAAAACACAATAGGAAATATTTTTAGAGGTGAAAACCATTTGTGGTGTTCTTGCCTCAGGGTTGACTTGTGTTTGAAATCTGGTCTCTACTACTGATGGGACCATTAATTTCTGCAAATAATTTATAATTGGTTTTGAAAGTCAAATCCCCTCATTCTTCCCATAACAGTTTTGAGCACCCACCTCAGCTTTGCACATGCTCAGCCACAGAGTGGGGTCCTCATCCAAAATGTGATTTTTATGTGTATCTCAGACAACTAATTAAAAAGCACATTTGCCAGCAAGATTCATTATTGAGAAGTAACTCAGAGATTCATATAAATGTTACAAGCAAGAAAAAAAAGATAAGTAATCTGGGACAACTGTTCAACAAACATTTACCTATGCGTCTATTAATTAGTTAACCAGCAATTCATAAGTAATTCTCCCAGCTTTAATATGGAAGCTATTGAATGACAGTGTGTGTATTTTAATTCCATTTTGAGGGTGTTCTCAGAAGCTCCATTCATTTGAAATTTTTCTGAAAAATCCTAGCTTGGCATTAGATGAGAATTTCATCTCTAATTTGGAAAAAAAGAGAAGAGCAAAGAAGCAAGGACTGAAACCAAGAGTAGCATCTCAAGAATTCTAAATTATAGAAGTAAAAAGAGCCCAAAAGTTATTTTTAGTCTAAAAGTTTATATGCTATATTTAGATGATAAAGGAGGAACTCGTAAACTGGATGGTTTTGGGCACTTCAAAGAAAAACAAAAAGTAATGAACAAGAAGGGAATATTAAACAGGGACGAGATCCTCTACAGCATTGTGCAGGTAAAGGGTATTTCCTTGTTGTCACTGGCATTTGCAATTACAGAGTTAAATGGCTTTGAGAGCCTGCTCCGCAGTTTCAAGGCAGACACTGCAAGGCATAGAAAAAGAAAACACTTCTTATAAATAAATCACAGTGTCACAAAAAGTGCAAAAATGACTGCATTTTAGCCTGCGGTGAAAAGATTCTAGTTAATGCACTAAGTATGAAATCTGTTAAATTCGGAATTTTTCACTTCAGCAGCTCTCAGTACATGTGAAGTTTTCTTGTGTGTCTTTAGAGAGGCAAAATGGCCATGGGCCTAAATTAACTCAGTCATTTTCACTACCATTCCTTTAACATGGTGTTCAGGTTTGTAGATTATATAATTATTTTCATTGGAAAGCACTTTTTAACATCTGGGAGTCATTTGAAAGAATGTAATCAACTTTGTCTTTTTTTTTTTTTTTTGAGAATATCTTCTGTTAATATTTAACCCATAACTGATTGCATGATTTACCAGTTTAACCCTGACCAACTTCTGAAATTTATCATCCTTGGTTGTTACTACACAAATCTATCACAGTAACAGAACTTTTTCCCAGTTCTGTCTGCGTACAATGCTGTTCTTGTCTATGACAGGCTGCTCCATTCATGCTGCTCTGCTGCCTTAGCAGGGCTGACACTGAGAACAGGAATTTCCTAAATGGGATGGGATGTCTTCAGAGTGAAGCTTATTTTTTGATTGTAAAAATCCTTTTGTTTTCAACAGTGGGCCAAATCCTGACATCTATCCCTATTTCCAGCATCCAGTCTTATGTTTTCAGTCTTTAATATATGGTATCATGTAATGTAGCATGACTCAGAAAACCCTTAGAAGTTGATCAGATATTATAAAAAGAATGCAGAAGTGATTATAAATATGCACACTGCAATATTCCTGGGCTAAGATCCTAAGATTTTGTGGCCTCTCATAGCTTCCTAAATTTTGTCCAAACAAATTTCAGCTGTTTTTCAAGACTCTAGTGGGCCAAATCAGTGTCAGCTTTGTCTTACCCTTACTTTCCATTCACCCCTTCCCCCTTTGAGTGAACTAAGAGGTCAAAGAGGGGCTAGGGAGAAAGGCCAAAAAGAACAATATAGCAATAGAAAGGGCAATATACGTCTTTTAAATAAGGTCTAGGAAAGGTCATATAGTAAAGAAGTGAGAAAAAAAAATAACAAAATAAAAGGGCAGGTGCAAGCAAGAGAACTATTAAATCAGAGATGAAATCAAATTGGGGAATAAATCAAACTATAGAGTCTAGACAGAAGAAAAGGTTGCAGGCCCTAAAAGTGCCGTGAGAGAGAATATATCAATGAAGACAAGACAAATTAGGATTTGCACACTTGTAGTGAAAGAGTGCCCAGTAGAATACATCTTACAGGGGAGCGAGGTGCATGGGGGAGATTCATCTTCTGTGTATACAGTGAGTATGCAGAAATAAGATCAAAATAATTTTGTTGCTTGATTCAGAAGGACCAGCTCTGATTGCTTAAATATTGAGTCTTGTCATGATGGAGGAGAGCAGCAGCCTCCACCCAGTCAGGGACCCAGTATTGATAACGTTTGTGTCCAAGCAGAGACAATGGGGAAGTTGAGAGAGTTCCCCAGACATAAATCATGCCCTAGTTATGCAGAAACTGAGTCTCCCTTCCTGCCATGCTAATACCACAGGCACTTCGGGGAATGATTTAGTTCGGTTTTACCCTCAACTTTTGAAAAGAAAAGTTTCTGCACATTTTTGGAGAGCTCTCACTCAGCTGAAGGTAAGAGCCGTGATGGTTGCATGCATGAAGATGGATGGTTTTGCTGTTGTCTGATCCGCAGAGCAGTTACGCTGTAACCATGCATATTATTGCCCCTGTAATTGCATCCATCATATCTCCTGTGAAAACAAACAAATGGGCTCCCATACTCACTTAAAACTAGATAAACAACTGTTCTTTGGCAATGTGACAGATACTTATTGCCTGCGAGTAGCCCATAACAGATAGGAAGGACAAGGATTAGGGTGGATTTGTAAACCATAAATTGTAGAAATCCGCTTGGGAGTCTCCAAGCCAGACTCTTCTCTTAACTTTCCTTGAGTTATGCCCACGGATAAATCTGCCCTTCTGTCGAAACTCAGTGAAACTTCGTGCTGTCTCCTTTTACTGTGTCAGTCATTTACATGTCATAAAGGCTAGAGCTTCAGCAAATCTAAATTAGCTTAGCAACTTTTTCCTCCCAATGAAGGACGAAATGTTGCATTTTCTGTGGCTCTGTATAAAAATGCACCAGATGAAATTCATTAGAAATCAGTGAAAATGCTACAGAACCGTAATTTTATTCATATTGGTTCTGAAAGAGCTGAAAACAAAATTGCCGCTTCAAAATTATGTCTATTGATACACGAAAAGAAATCAAATTTCTGCTCATTTTTGCTTTTGCCCACGATAACTGAAACTACAAAGTAATTAACCAAAACTAACCAAAACAAAGCAAAAAACCCACAGGAAAACAAAAACAAAAAATCCAGGGGATTAGTTAACATTCTAAACACTAAATTACTGCATGGGTACACAAATTCAACATTAGACCAGATGTGACATTACTCATCTAATTTACTTGGACCATGTGGATAGTGGGAAGCCAGAAAGCTGAATGAGGAAGTCCATACAGAAGTTGAAAGCAATTTAGGTCACAGAGACATCGCAGGCAGGTCTGACAGAGAAAGATGAACACTCCCTCAGCTCTTTGCTGCTCTTCATCTGCCAGGCAAAATGTTTGAGTGCACTTCTAAATTCAATCCAAAGTCACTCAGGGTTGAAACTATCACAGGTTCACCGGAGCTTTGCAGCCTGCACAACTTTGCAGCAGGCAGCCCAAAGTACTAAAGGCACTTTTTAAACTTGGAAACTGGGTTTTATTTGAGTAACAGCTAAAGGAATAAACTTACTATGGAGGAAGACTAGAAGGAAATACAGTAAATTGAGAGTTTGTAAATGAACTTTCTCCTGCACTGTGTCCTGGCAAGACAGGGACATTCTGACAGGGTTGCTCTGAATATCAGCAACTCGGTGTTGTTCTGGGTTGTGATAAAATGTACAGTTTGTTTTGGTTACTCCACCAAAATTCTTTCTTTCCGTGATCTCTGTTGAATCTGTGTTCCCCACACTTCTCAGAGTTCTATTTCAGTGCTCCAGGCTCTCTCCTCTTTTGCTGAGTCCCTCATGCTCACCTTGCGTCCAGAAAAATCTCTTTTCTTGCACCCCACTATGCTCTGTTGTTTCCTCGGAGGGCAGGACCTTACTCTTCTTCAAGGTTTCTTCCAATCCAGGGCAAAAGAAGCAAGGAGGCTTCTGTTGTACTCCCCTCTGAAAAAAACCCCAAACCTGGCATGCATCAGCACCCGGTTCCCATGGAGAACAACAGAAGTCTTCACAGAAAGCTCACATCATCAAGGGAGGGGTTAATAAGTTCATCCCACCAGCTGTGGTCCAGTGGTAGCCTGATTCAGCTATAAGCATCAATTACCTGATGCCTAATACCTGTTGCCTTTCAGGGGTCCAGCTCCTATCTGCACACCCAGGTCTTTGGGGATGCTCCAGCCCCTCTCCACATATGGTCCCTCAACTTTCACCTTCCAGTTTAGAGTTAGGTTTGGAAACTCTTGGGTTTGTGCACCCTAAATCAGATGCTCTGGAAAGGATGACATTTTCCTGAAGGTGAGACAACCCATCTGATCTGCATTTAAATGTGTTAAACAGACTTCACATCACATTTTCCTTGGGCAGGATGATTATTTCTGACCACCAGCTGGGAGCCATTGGGAGCTGCCGCATCTGCACGGCTGCCTCCAGAAGTATATCTCTGTTGCTTTGGCCAATCTGTGTCTAATTTTCCCCCACGTCTCCCTGTAAACAAGCATTGCTTTGATTAATCTGTACATAATTTTCCTGTATGTCTCCCTGTAAACAAGCATTGCATTTCAGTTTAACAACAGCCTTAGCAGTGATGAGCATAAAATACAGCAGAGTGAAACAGAACAGCAGGGTGGCAGGAGCAGAAGAAAGCTACCTGGAAAATCTGAGACATAGTCTGACCACTGGTTCCTGTTTCCTGACTTTAAAATGGAACAAGCAGGAAGGAGTATATGCATCCAATAGGACTAGAGGAGGCAGAGTCAAACTAATGAAATTAGGGCAGAAATGGAACAAATGGTAAAGATGTCATATGGATAGGGCATTGTGAGAGCACTAAAAGAAATAAAGGACTGGAAAGGACGTTGTTTCTCCTCAGATGCAGTGATTGCAACAAAGACCAGACTTAGTGACCAAATGACCAGAAGCAAAAGCATCTTTTCCCTCTTTTCTACATGTTATGGCCTGTGTGATAATAGTTTATTCTTCTAAGTCACAGCAGCTCAGGCTTACATCCGTTCCTGTTCCAGGAAGGCAAAACATAAATGCATAATAAAGCTTTCCAGAAGCAGGGTGTCAGTGCAGATCTAGTTCTGAAAAGGATCTTGGGGGAACTTACCTCACAATTCACTTAGGTTTGAATCCTTGATGTGTCATAGTTTTGAGCTGATAGTTTAACAACAAATAGTTGTTTCTTCTTGTGGAAATATTGGTGGGTACAGATCATTTCACACAAATACTCTCCTTTGTTTGTCTTTTTTTTCCTGTGAAACACTTAACACTGTTCTTTGGGAAAATCTCAGCTGTATGCTGCATTTGAATAGAAGGAAGGAATGTTGTGACAGCTACCAGGGGCAGAGCAAGGTTCCTGGTGTGGTTGTTTGACTGTATGTTCCTCCTTTTGATTCTTCTGCAATGTTCTGTACAAACACAGCTGCTGCAGATTGAATAGTGCATCTTAAGCATATTTAATGTATCCTGCATATTCAACACTGAAAATAAATATCAGATTCTTATATTATTGTGCATTGTTCAATACATTTGGCCCATTTTATGTCATTTTTCTAGCATGGTTTGTCTTTCTCACACCATTTAGCAATTTATTTGCCTCCTTTCTTTTCAATATTAAGATACTACAATTATCCCAGTATTGTTCAAATAGCAAGAAGTCTTCTCTTCTTGCAAAGTCCCCAGGTGAACTCTGAACCAAATGGAATATAGTCGCTGTTGTCTGATATTTACTTGGATCTGAAACTTCATATAATTCACACCATCACAGACTGTATTTCACAATCAGAAGGCTGAATCCATGGTTGGCACAACTCCACTGGAGTTGAACTGCTTTATTGAATTGCCTTGTGAACTTGTGTATCGTAAGTGGATGTGCTGTAGTCCTTGGAGTGGAAATATCAATGCCTTTCAATATTGCACAAATTTAACTATAACCCCAAAGTCCTTTAATTCCTCTAGGGGCATTATGTTAGTTTTATTAATGAGTGGGGAGGGTCTTTTCTCCAATATGCTTCATTATCCTATGCTGGTAGTGAGGTTGTATTTTGAGTCTTTTTCAATTGTAAAATTGGAAGCATCTCTATGACATAATCACTTTATGAGGGTATTTGAAACTGGAACTGTACTTCTGGGGATGAGATCACATCATAGGCATTGACCAGTGTGGTTATTTCATTGCTCAAAATACTTGGGGGAAATCACTTCTGAGAATTACCTTGTTATTTTAAACATGGTTCTGAGGTGCACATCCCACCCACCTCCAAGCCTGGCCTTCAGCTACTTGGACTGTCCTCCTTCCTTTCCACTCAGCCAACTTTAGCTTTAGCTGACACTTCTTTCTTGAATTTCTAGTTCCCAAATGAAAACTGCTGCCCCGTGGATCACTGTTTACAAGTATGTTCATCAGTCCACCCACCAAGGCCCCTTATTTCAGGTCTGAACTTGAACTGATGCTTATCTGTCATCACCATCTCCCACTCCTGCCTATTTCAGCCACGCCTGTACCAGGGAATGGTGCACCCACAGTTGCTGATATTGTTTAATTGTGAGGCTGCTTTTGCCACACCAGCCCCCATTCTTGCAAGTGGAGATTTGGAGAACAGTGTGGGACAGTGGTGGTTCCCGGTGGGCAGAAGGGTCAAACGGCTTCAAGGAGGATGGAATTCTGCCGTGTCCACACAAACTGTCACGTGTCCCTTGCTATCCTGAGCTGTCTGACATATTAGCAGTGATGTAGCTGATTTGTAAATTCTAGAGGGTCTGATTACAGTTTTCCTGTTCTGACTGGGAAGTGATGACCTGGACTGGGGCTACCCTGTGAGTAACAACCAGATGTGCTGAGATAAGAACCAGGATCTCATTTCAGTTGTAGGCTGCACCTGCTGATGAAAGACTGCCTTCAGTACAATGTTAATCAAATGAGTACCAATAAAAACATGATAACAAATAATCCTACTTTTAAGTCTTAATTAAAATTACATTTCACCTTTGGGAGAAAGGTTATACCTTGATGTTGTTTATTCTGGCTTTTTCACACACACTTACTGTGTATTAAACTATCACTCCAGGTGATGACTATCCAGGAGTTGGTCGATTTCAGAAAACAAATTTTTCATTAGGAGGAAGAAATCACAGCACAGATTACAAATATATTCTGGAAATTTATTGCTAGCAGTAGCTAAAGCCAAATCAAAAACTGAGCTGTAAATGTTCTGTATAGATGATTTGGTTTTTCAGAAAAATCCTTGCATTGTTCATATCTGTGCATCCAGCTACCTGGATTTCTCTGGATGTATCCTAGGAAGCACACACAAAAAATACACCAAAATAACAAGAGAAGTGAGGATTTAAAGTTACGCAGCTTTTAGATGTCTTGAATATATAGCTGTAAACTTTGATAAATACCAACACAGCTAACAGCACTCATTCTGCAAACAAGCAAGAAACCTCATATTATTACACAGGAACATGTGTCCATACGCCCCTAACTCCTCCACATGTACAGACCCTAAGAGGGTTACTCCATATAGAGGACTAGCTAATGATAATAGCAGCTATTCAGTAACTCACCCTTTTAAAAATACTCTTATTCTGGTGTAAGATATTTGTTCATGTGGACAAGCAGCAAATGTTTGTATGTATGTTTCTTGGCTGGTCTGCTGCCATCTAAAGCAAGTCTTACTCATTTATTCAACAATCTGTGCAAATTTAACATCATTTGGTCAATGACTTTCCTGCCAAATTCAGAGAGACAATTGTATTTAACTACAAACCTCATTTTAATATCCTATTTAAAAGTCTAATCAAACCATCACTATTTTGCCTTTGATTTTTTGTATCTTTGTGTGTTGTCTTGGAGATCCTGATGTTACATCCTTCCAGCTTTATTGATATTTGTAACACGGACAGCATGTTTCTACAGGCATAAAAGGGTGGAGAAGAGCTCTCTGATGGGATACATTTCGGTTTACAAAAGGTCTAAGGAGGACACTTCACTTCTATAAAATGGAGATGCTCTATTAATGAAAATGTTAAAAGAAAACAAGCAGCTAAAACTGGAGTACATGTTGTGGCAATCATGTTCATGATTATTAGCCATGGAACTTCAGGTTCAAAAAAATGAATACAAACCCCAAAGCTAGCTCTTTGAGGATTTCAGGAAAAATAAATACGTTAACATCTGCAAATAATCCCTTCTAGGAGTAAGAAAAATACATAGATTATTAATAAAAAAAAAATGTTGAGTCAACATACATTTTCAATGAGGCAGTTTGACTGTAAAATATTGAAATGTCTCTTGTAACACAGGTCTAGCCTTTAGTGGGTACTGGGATGGGGTACTTGTTGGCAAACTACTGCTGTAAAAGGTCTGTAGGATCTAGTGCGGCATTTCCCAAATTCTGAAATCCAAAGCATAATCACCTCTCATGTGATAGACCCCATTTATAAACAAGATGGTTCTGATGCTATAAAATCCCCAAGTTTTGCACAGTCTAATAACAAAACAAAGAGAGACAAGTACAGAAGACAGTGATTTCTACCAGTCTCACTACTTTCCAGTGTTGTAGCAGTAGTCACAGGAGAAAAACCAGAAAGATGTAAGCAGATTACTTCAGCAGGGCTGTATTCTCTATAATTTATTACTGGGATGGCCCAACAGCCACGTTTATCTCTGTAACAGGAGCAAGGCATCCATTTTCTCATGCACAGATTGAGTAATGTTACTGCCATATTTTATTTCCAAATTAGAGGAAATGTCACTCAATGTTCATATTTAAAATGAGAAGGAAGAAAAGCATTCCCTTCATTCAGTTTAAAGAAAAAAAAAGAAGTTAAATCTGTTAAATATCCACTGACATTTGTATGAACTTAAAGAAAAGCACGCAGCACATCTTGGAGTAGCACAGTTCACATATCGTATCAGGTAACATACATCAATTTTTAGACTGAAATATTTTGATTTTCTGTGTGGTAAACAATTTCACTGGTTGGTTTATTATGAAGAAGGCCCAGGGAAATCTTCTGGAGCCAGGATGCAAAGATGACCTGTGTGCACCCTACAGACCTACAGAAACATCTCACAGTAAGCACAAAGGTAGAGCGAGATAAACTGCATCTATATGTGCATACCTGCAAATACAGAGGACTCAGCCGCTGATGAGAAGTTCAGAAATCATTTAGCCATCTGCTCTGCAGATCACTCAGTCCAAGTATAAATAATTTGGACAGCACATAAAGGAGATTTCTTTTGTTTTCTCTTCCACACATATTCAAAATCAATCTCAAATTTGAGATCTTTCATTCAAAATTATAGTCGAGCCTACAGTCTCTACTGGGAATTAATGTAAAACACTACCTATAAAAGGAATTAAAGTGTTAGTATCTGCATGCACGTCTGAGCAGCTGGTCTATATTTGATGTATATCTCTGTTCCTGGCTCTGTTATGAAAAGGGACAGTACAGAATGAGCTAACTGGCAGACATCTCTGAGGATCCTCCTTTGAAATCAGCAGGAATTTTAGCAGAGTTTCCTTCCTTCTCGGCCTGCATGGATAAGATCCTGGCATGCTTGAACCTGCTGTGCTTGTGGCTGCTTTCGTCAGCGCTGGAATCTGCTGGGCGGTTTTGCAGGCATTCAGGACCATCCCAGGGAAACCAGGTTTCTCAGCCTGTGGTTGTTGGCTGTCCTGGCAGTAGCACAAGCTCCAGGTCCTTCAGAGCATTTAAGCTCTGTTTGCTTTTTAGGAAAACATACTTGATTATGTTCTTAAAATCTTAACACTTCACTTTCAAATATTTTTCCCACCAGCTGTTGTCCGATTCTGCAAAGTCCTCAGCACTGTCAGCCATCACAGGGCTTTAGCTGCACAATTACATCTTTGCAGTGCTCCTGCCATGTTCCACTGCTGGAGCTGGAGGCTGAACAGTTTTGTCCAGATAGACTTATCCTTCCACAGCAAGGAGATAAAATATTCACAGTAGATTATGTTAGCTGTCTGTCTGAGCTGCCTTCACACATCCAAATAGCTGCCCTATTTTTCAAACAAGCCAGCAGCCTTCCTGAGTTTCATTACCTGTATCAATCTTAACACTATTTAAATAAAAAGGAAGAGCTTTAAAATGTGAGAGAACAAGCCTAGATATTTTCCCATGGGGCACCTCTGAGGACAATAGTATCTTCGCTTCAACATTTTTTCTGTGTCTCTTTCAAGCTAACCACATCCAGACTGTGGACATGCCAGGAAATGCCATTCTGGGACTAATTTACTGGTACTGAAAATGTTATTTCCAGAACTGTCACTTTCCAAGGGAATTTGAGTATCCACAAGTATTTCAGCTGTAAGGATCCATTTTCTGACATTTGGGATCCATCTGCACTTCAGTCCAGCTGGAACCAAACGGGCCCCATCCATCTGTAATCTCCCTGAAACTGTCCAGAACTGTCAAGGAAATTGCACTATGACCACACTGGAACCAGTGTTGGTGTTGGCTGGTACAGTTCAATGCTTTGTGTGGAATGAGATTTAAATGAGATCATTTCACTACCCTTTTGGTAAATTCTGTTGGGAAACAGCTGGAGGCAATGATTTCATTGCCTTATTATTAGCTGTGTTATAGGACACAATAGAAGCAGAAAAGAATAGGGGTTGTGTCAGAATGTTTTGTAAAATTTTCTCTCCTGCCCCGGCATCAGCACTGAGTCAACAAAATACTGATCAGATCTGAATCCCAAGAGCTGGCTAAAAATGGAAGGACACATCAAATGGGGCTCCACATGGGCTGGGTTTAGCTTGTTTTTTTCATTAACAGATGATGGAACAGAGATTACACAGATGATAGAAACCCAAAAGGGACTGCAAGAATATTTACTGCAGGGCAGCCCTTAAATACAAAACAATCTTGACAAGCTGGAGCCAGTCTGGGGGAAGTACTGGGTAGCACACCTAGGCAGAGCTAATCATCCCCACAAACACACAACCTACACCAGGCGGCTCGAGACAGCAGATTACAGCGAACCACCACAGGAACATAAGTCAGTAACTTCAGTCTGTTGTCCCATGTTCTTCTTCTTTGCAGCGATCTACAGGCAAGCACAGGTGAGGCTGACTTTCTGCTGCACACAGCCCTGTTTGGAATCAGCAACAGATTTGCCAGTTTGGGGCATTTTGAGAAGGATGGTGAGCAAAGGGAGAGAGTCCAGAATAAAGAAACAGAGAATGAGCAGAGATTTAGAAAATCCAGCTGGTTGGATTGACTGAATGAACAGATGATATCTAGTGTGAACAAGGGATAATGGAGAGGAAAACACAGTAATGCTCACCTAGGCACGTGAAATGCTGGTGCTGGGAGAAGTTAACATAGCCTTGTGTTTTGGACATGAAGAAATAAGTTGAATTATTACATCAAAAAATGGGACTGGACATTTGGAAAAACTCTCAGATTGTACAGACAGGAAAGAAAAAGGCAGTGTGCAGAGGCTGTGAAACTTATGGCTGTACAGGTCTGTAAGAATTAGGGTAACAACATCTTTCAGATAGGACACACTTAGAAACGATCTTGCTTTGGGAGTCTCCAACTTTCTAATCCTTCCAAGCTGGAGTAAAATGCCCATGGTCTCAACAGCACTCCTGAACAGCAGCTTTCCTTCTGTGAAACTGCAACCTACCAGTGCTCCTCAAGTCCAGTCTGGAAACTGTTGAAAAGAAACAGAATATCTGAAATGAATTAAAATTTCACAAAGAGATTGATCTTCCAAGAAGAAACAAACTGTGATTTGTGGGAACTGCCACTGTTATTTATTTAGGAGCTATGAGATAGCCTCTGTCACTGCAGAGGTAGGAGGGGAAAGTGTCATCTTCCCGTCTTACACCTTCTGTTCCCCTACTTAACCTCTTTTGCTGACTTTTTGAGCCTATAAAAATAGATTGGCTAGAAACTTTACAGAGATGACTTCCTGTAAGAGATATTGTCTTCTAAGTCAAAACTCTTCTTTGCAATACAAAACCAGTAGTGGATTGGTGCTTATCTTGGTCTCAGTCTTATTTGGGATGGGTCAGCTGAGCATCTTCTAGGATGTGCTCTGGCTCTAAAGATTATTCAAATTGCATCCTGTAAGGAAAATAAATTCCCTACCAAGTGAGGCAAAATAACACAGTCAAACAAAAAAACATTCACAGCAATCTTCAAATAGCTTCCCCAGGGTACAAAGAAAAGGCCACATAAACTTGCCTTTCTGCATGGTCCTGAAAGCCAACAGTTCCCCTTGGTCAGGTGAAGGTGTGATCTGGTAAGTCAGGAGCTACATTGCCATGAAGACATTTGGACCAGGTGACAGTACGAGCTGGTTTGAAGTACACTGGGGACACTAGCTACATGTGCCTTCTTTAGATTCGAAAGAAAAATTTCTGTTGCCATGCAGAGGCCTTTGGTCAGTTTCTTATTTGGAAAATAATTAGGTGAAAAATTTTGCCTTGCCCTGGAAGGACAAAAACCTGACGACCCTCCTCCCAAAAGAGGAAAATAATCCCAAACAAGTAATTCATGTCCCTTATTAAACTGTATGGGTAATGAATGACAGTCAGGGCCTTACAAATGGGATGTGTAAGAGGAAATTATTCCTATAATCCACTGATGCTTCTCCTTTGGAGGATTGCTGATTTGCTTAGATTTGTCATTTGCATATTTCCCACCCCTCAAAGCTTCTGTGAATTGTGTCTCTGCCTCCTCTTTGCTGACAGCTGGCCATCCACCTCCCGCTAAGCTCTCTGAAAAAATTTGCCCTCCCACAAGTACACTGTTTTGTTTTTTGGATAGACAGTGATAAGTGTTGAGTGTAAAAGACTCTTTGATAATTTAATTCACTTTGCTGAATTATGATTCTGCATGCACCATTAGTTCAATCACAAACCAGCTACAATAAGAATTAGGTCTGTTTTGCAACATGAAGCAGACAAGGCTGTTCACTGGAGCAGTCAAGGGTGTTTAATGCTACATTTGTTGTTGACTTTGAAAACAAACACATGTGCACTGATGTACAGCAATCTGAAAGTCCCATGCAGATGTAACAGCAGTGGCATCTCGGGGATCCCAGGCTTGTGTTCAGAGATGGATGTGACAGAGAGGCAGCAGTGCTGTGTGAGAGTCTCACATAGTTGTGCCAGTGGTACCAGGCAGTAGCTGTAGGGAAAGTGTCTGCAACTTTGTCGGAAATCAGAGGAGTAAAAACTGAAAAGTAGGACCTTCCATCATGAATAGGGGTTGTCTGAGGAGCAGTGGATTTATAAATGAGAGCACTTTAGGAGGTGTGTCACTCATCTCCACACAGACTTGAAAGTTTGAAAGAGGAAACTTCATGTCACTGGGTTACATTTAGTCTTGAATTCTGATCAGCTTTCCCTTCTAGTAACATTGACTTTGACCTTAGCAGGGCAATTTGTGACAGAGAGGTAATCTCAACTTCTCTCTCATCACTTCTTCCTCATCACTCTTGCACCGCACATTTTAACACTCACTCATGAGAGGTTGGCTGGGAAACCAGAACCAAACACCACCTAACTGTGGCTGAGTGCCAGCCCACAGCTACAGTCCAAAGCATATATTGCCTAAGAACCTCTCCAGTATTTATTTTGGAGAGCGTCATCACTTTCAAAATTAAGTAGTGAAGTATTTAGCATACCCTCTTCTACTTTCCTGTTGGAGCCAGAATTCTTACAGGAAGTCCCCAGTCAAAAAAGTGTTTTTGGCAGGGAAATTTCTTTTAACCCATAGTATGTTGTTCACTTATGCTAGAAAGGTCTAGGCTGGTCAAGGGGAGAAGCCAACAGCTCTATCCTTGAACAGCACTGCGTGACGTGGAGACGGGTGAGAATTCAGCGATGACAGCTCAGAGTTGTCTCAGCACTCTCCTTATCACAGAAATGGTGCAAAGCCATTTTGACATGTAGGAAAAGTTGCCCCACTTGGTAATGTATGACAGCACTACAAAATGAAAATGTTTGCCATTTACATATGACTGGGGACAGTAAAAGGATTTTACAGTAGGAAATTTTACAGCTTTTTTTGTTTTGCCAATCAATAAAGCAGACAGAGCAAATTGCTTTTTGAATGTACGTATTGAGAAGCAGGAATTTAATTTATTGCTTGACATACCTATTCTTAAATTAGATAAGAAAATATCTCACTACCGTAAAGTCTAATGAACTGGTAGATCCTTGTGATTTCCTACTTTTCCTGTGAAACAGCTTATAGACTTGAGCTGCTTCATCCAGCACATTTGCAATCTGCCATGTCCAAGGACATGCTCCAAAATCTACTGATATGCATACAAGATATCCAGATTAGGTCCCAACTATTAAACAAATTTTAATTGAACATATTGTTCAAGATAATGATCTGTTTCCTGTCAGAGGCTGTTGTAGCTTTCAGATCTCCCGTTGTTATTTTCTAATATTTACATTACAATGGCAGCTCAAGGTCCCAGCCAGATGAGTGCTGGCCTGTGCTTCCCTCTGCCCATGGACACACACCAGCAGGGCAGGCTCTGCCCCAAAGAGCTTATTGCCAATGCCATTAACACAGAAGTTTCTTATTGACACGGTTTTGTATCATAAGGTTCCATTACACTAAGGCAGCAATAAACCTATGATCCCCATACTATTTATGGATTGGTTCATTACATTTCTTTTAAAATGCAATATAAATGTCTAAACTGCTATAAATACATCAGCATTGCTGCTTATCTTGCTTGTTAAACTGGCAGCTTTGTAACCTCAAGACACTGCAGCTGTGTAATCTTTCACATCTATCTGGCACAAGAACCATGGTTTTTTTTCTCTCTCTGTTTCCATGTATGAAAAAGGTACATTGATACAGTGATTGTAAACAAACTACAACTGCTACTGATTGAAAATATATTGCCTTATCCATAGAAATTCTGGGCTATAAGGCAAGAGAAGAATTTCTATAGCCATTTGTTATTCTGATATTCAATCTAAACTAGTTGTGTAACAAAAAAAAAAAAAATAATGCTGTTTACAGCCACAAATCAAAATCTCAGTCATGCTGAAACTTCATTGGCAAATCCTTGAGAGTGAGATGTTTCTTAAATATTCAGAGTTTTTAAACATTGGTGTTTCCAAAGACAAAAAGACTAATCTACATATCCTCTGATAATGCTGCATTTGTCATATCTAGGAAGAGAGATGATAGTGGAGAGCATACTCTGAATGAAGACATATATAGTTTCTGTTACCTTTTTTAGGGATATACTCATGTTCTGTGCTGGACTTAGGCTGTATGGCTGTGGCTATGAACAGCTGCAGTGAGACCGGTGGCAGAAGTAATAAGAGTCCATTTTTACAGCTCAGTAGCTGTTTATTTTTTCTCTTCAGAAGTTTAGTTTTCACTTAAAATAACAAAAGCAAAGCCCAATCCCTTTCAGCTATGAGGAATTTTATGAGTCAGAAAAGAACCGTTATAACGGGGCTGAGTAAGTAAGGAGTCACTCCAAACGAGCCACCGAACTCACACTGCCGTGACAGCCACACACTCGAGACTGGAGTCCGGCTGTGGGCGTGCTCAGTATCTGGGGAGATCCACCAAGCTGGCCTGAAAAGCTGCCCCTCAGAAGAACCTGTGCTGCTGGCTACAAGTTACTAATGACTCCCCAAAACTTGAGAAGCTGCAGCCCTCTGTAGCAGGCCAGCTTTCTGTCCAAGCCATATGAATATCATCAGGACAGATGCCAGCTACCCTGGTTTTGAAGAACAGCACTGATGGTTACAAACCACTGACAACTGACCTCTTGGAAACCGAAGGCAGCACTGCCTTACATATGCATAGATCCTGCCTCAATGTGCGAGTCAAGCCTTGTGGGTGCCCTTTGACAGGCAGCGAGGTAAAAGAGAGAAAATGGTAAAGAAAGAAGAATTTAATTCTGTAACATACTCCAGAGTTGACACTGGTTCTCATTGTCTGCTATGTTTTGCGCCTGACTTTTCTTCTGAGACGTTTGATTTTCATCACCATAGTTAATTCCGTGGGCCACACTGCACTTTGGCACCTTTTTTGTTTTAGGACCCCAAGCAGTACACTCTTCCGTATGCTTTTAGCAAAAAAAAAAAAAAGTCCTCTTTTCTACAAAATCTGTACTTCACAAGTAACAAAAAATGATGTTTTTGCTGTGCTAAACTCATGAGTTTGACTCTCTAAAACCCCATTTTTCTTCCCTGTAGATCGAGTAAATGTCCTTGTCTTCTTGCCTTGTGTTAAAGTAAATTACATCCAATGATGGCTTCATCCTGCTCCCTACCTTGCAGGGAGCTGGAAGAAAGCTTTGAAATGTGCCATGCGCTCATTCTGTAAGGCAGAATGTACTGGACACCTGGCTGTTTGTGGACCAAGCAGAAAGAGGGTCACTGTGCTGGGGAACACTCTGCTGATATCCAGGAGCCAGAGGCCAACCCTGGCCCACGTAGTAATGGCTTTCCTTCTTCACACAGGCAGGGAGATGGAGGGAGAAGGTGAGAGGGAGTAGATGATGCCTGGATCTTGTCTGGGTACAGGATTGTGCTGCAGATAGGATGTGACCCTGAGCTTAAGAATGCACCTGGACACCCAATTTTGATAGTAACTCCAGGGTTAATGCCCTTTTCTCTTCACACTATGGTTGGGGTTTCATTATTTTGCTGAAATAACCTGCCTGTGATTGCTTCAAGTTGGACCCCTGTCCCTGAGAAGGCTAATCCATACATCGATGACTCTCCACATAAAGACTCTCTCTTTAAAAAAGAAAAAGGAAAAGTTTATTGTGGCTAACTTGGATCTTGGAATAGCAGGTGGCAATTTAATTGGAAAATGTAAGCTGCTAACTACTAATTTGCATGATTATAAGATTTTGTAATTGCCCTGTAAAAGTTAATTTGGCATAGGGTTCAGTGAAACTCAACAATGTTAGCATCATATTGATGTGTGTATGAGATTTGCTGTAGCTGTTTGATATGTTCCCCACTGAAAGACCAAAGGAGAGATTTGAGGGGGTTATTTTTAAATATATACATGCTCACACACAGAGGTGAATCTCGCTGTAATGACCCCCATGGGGCCTGGATAAATGCATGTTGTATCAAGGAGTTCATTGCAGCAGGAGTTGGTAATTCGTTCCTTCAATATAATGAGGAAATATCTGGTTGGAACTGAACATCGATACCTAGTAATTTTTATGAAGATTACCTCACTGATTAACATTTAACTTGCATTTTAAAAAGAGAAATGTTTAAAATCCAAAAACGTGCACTTACAAGATAAATACAGCTTGCACTGAGGAAAGCGAGAAAAAAAACCCCGACTTTGTATTTAGGTCAACCTTGTATTAGTGTTTGCTCTAATACAGCTAATTAGGAAGGAAAAATGTCTTTTGTTATTGGGCATGAATAAAGGGGAGTCTGAAGCAGAGCTTATCCTAGTGCCATTTGACTTGTGTGTGTGTGTGTGTACTATCTGCAAGAATGTCTTGCAGGCTGCAGTCTATAAAAGGTTTCTTGTGTGAGGTGTGGATCCCCGACAGAGGTTTCAGCACAAGGCTGCACGAGCAAGGAGCTGTGCTGTGGAGAGGGATTAGCTCGAGGTTCTGGTGTTGCAGGGTCTGGGGGCTGGTGGGCAAGGTGGGTGGGTGTCACAGTCCCTGCCAGCCCCGGTGTCAGGACACAGCCAAGGCAGAACAAGGTGCCCTTGAAAAACCGAGAGAAATGCCAGATTTGCTGCCTGCTTCCTTTTTCCTTCCTTGTAAGCTGGCAGTTCACAGTGGGTCACTTCACTGCCTCAGAGGACTGTCAAGGGCAGAAATAAGATGAGAGAGGAAAGGTGTAGCAGGGGTTGTGCAAAAATACCAGATTCCTGTTGTAGATCTACACCAGAAGAGAACAGCCTATGCTTGACTGAGTTGGTGAAGTACACAAGTACATATCTCACTAAAAGCACAATAACGGAATTGCTGATCTTATATATTTAAATTAGTAACGTGCCAATGTGATTCAGTGGGCTGGGACCCAGGGTTTCTGAAAACAAACACACACACACATTCATTTTTGTCTTAGAGGGTAAAACTTGATTTCTGAATTAATTTTTTTCTCTCCCTCCCTTCTTGTTTTCCATCACGTCTAGGGAAAAGAAATAAGGGGAAGGTTGCATGTGATGTTTGTAAATAGGATATCCAAGTTAGCTTCCGTGATCATGGCACGGATGGGTGAGTGACTATGCTGCTCTGCAGGGCATGAAGGAGGCACTAAAGACAAAAGGACCAGGAGCGTTCTGTCTGCAGTCTAGCGGCAGTGGAAGACCCTGCCAAAAGGGTGGGTGGATCAGGATGGCCGACCTGGAGAGCCACCCTTGCAACTGTTATGTACATTGAAGAAGACTGGAAAATTCAGAATAAATTACTAGTGAGATTGAAAGCTCAGGGAAATGCATGACAAATATTTAAATATTGCATTATAGTCTCTAGACAAACTCTTCTAAGTTGAGAGCGTGGGACTGGTTTTCTAATGGGATGCTGAAAGATTTGTAGATAAAGAAACGATTAGGAAGGAAATTGGAAATCTGGAGATCTGGACCTATCTCTTACTCAAATGCTTTAAAGTCATTCAAGTGTTCACAACTATTTAAATACTTCGCTTGTTTTACATGCCTCAAACAAAGCAATGAAGCAGCACTGTCATAAAGAGAGCGGCCCAGCTCCAGCTGAAATTTGTCTGACATAGACAAAACAAATAAACCCCCCAGAAGCCCAGCAATGCCATTTCATGTGCAACATTATACCTACTGAATGAGAGGAAATGTAGGCATGCATCAGAGTAAAGTACTCTTAAAAGCTCATTTGGATGGTGTGTTTTTTACCTAGAGGGGAAACTACTGTATATGCAAAGCCCAGATGAATATTTACAATATCCAGGAATAGGTACTGGGAAGGGGAGGGGAGGTGGTGGGGAACATGCTGTAAATGTAATCATCTTCTGAATGGTCCAAAACCAAATTGTTCTCGCCGCTGTTGCTGAGCAACAGTCCCACTATGGGATTCAGCCTGCGCTAATGTATGGTGGGAGAGCCCTATGTGCCTAGAGAGTGAGAGATTGGAGCACCAGGAGAGGCAGCAGAGGGACCTGGCATGGCTGAGTTCCACTTCCCAGCAGCTGTGACACCCCGAAGTACATCTCTTCCCCATTTTCCCAGCCTTTTTTTGGCAGCCTGCTCTCATAACAGGCTTTAAACAAATGGCGAAGCAAGGCCAGTAGCAGAGCGCAGTGGTACTCTGGCTGTTGTTGTAGCAGCCCAGTTTGTACCTAGGACATTTTCTATGAAGTAAAGCACTAGCACTTCTTCTGAGGTGTTCAAAGGTGCTGAAACTCTGGGGAGGGAGAGGAAAAAGCAAATAACAAGTCTACCAGAAAATCCATGGGATCTAAAAGCACGGCCCCTCTGTGACTTCAGTTCTGAAGACCACATGTGCTCTCATTACGTGGTAACACAGTAAAAATACACTGTCTAAAGGACAATAATCCACTGTATTTTGAAATAAAAATTCTCGAATACTTAATTATCTGACACAATATGATGTCAATTTTCATCTGCTTCCTTCATCGGGTTAGTCTTTAAACAATCAATTTAGAGACAGAGAAAGGAAAAGGAAACCACAAGAAATGCAGGTTCAAATAATGTTATAGGTTGTTCTGAAGTAAAAGAAAAGAAAAGCCAAACCAAACCAACCAACGAAAACAAACAAAAAAAGCCAATCCAAAAAGTGATTTGTGGCTGATGGGATGACTTGAGAGAGCTTACTGTACCAAGGTGTACAGGAAAATGGTACATTGGAATAGAGATATTTCAAATGTGTGTATGACATACCCCATAATATAGTTCTTAGCTGATTTTGTTGTGTTGTTCATAATGCAGTGTAAAGCTGACAGTCCTCTGGGTGGAGAAGTAAATCTGGGCTTGCCCTGGTTTCCATAATCAAAATCTTTTATAACACTTTATATTTTAACTATTTTTTAAGGAAACTGAATCTTTGTTTTTCTGAGTAACTTTGTCACCAAAGTGCTATTCGCAGTATGAAACAAACTCTACCTACCTTTCAGTCTGTATCCCTAAAATTATTACTCTATATGAAACTCTACTTGAAAATATGACTTTTAAATTGAGTTATCAATGGACAGATCGATCCCTTACAGAAATAAGCTTATGGGGAAGGAAAGTAGTGAAAGAGTAAAATGAACAGCTGCAGCCACAAAATGCCTTATTCTATATAGCTTTTGAAAGGTGGTACCCAGTAGATCTTCTTAGTGATAATCCAGCACTGTGTTTGTATCCCAGCCCCCAAACTTCCAGGGTTGTTCTGACCGTCTGTGTGGACACGTTTCAAAATCATCACAGCTGGATCTCACCTCAGTATTGGACCAAACTGAGGGCTAAGTGTAAACAAGTATAACCTTTCACATGCTCCAGATCACGATCTCATTCCAGCTGAGAGGCAGGAAAAAAAATTAAAAGCCAGACATTGTAGCCCTCTTTGATTCCACTTCCTCAGTCCAAGAGGAAAACTTCCTTTTACAAAATTGGAGAATAAAGTTTTCCTGCTTGTTAGACTGGCTGCCAAGCTGCTGATTTTGGGGTAGCAGTTTAATAGAGTTCCTTGCACTCATGACAGGCTAGGTGGGAAATTGCAGAAGAGCACAGAGGAAACTCTCACAATATACTTCCCCCCTATTATTTCTCAGCTTATTTTGAAATTAGGAAATCATATGGAAACAGCAGGAGGATTCCTAGCCTTGCGCTATTTCCTTCCCCTGTGATCATGAAGTTTTATTGCTGCATGAGCCCTGCTGCCTACCATTTCAGAGGAGCTCAGCAAGAGGTAAGGTTTTCCTAAGTGTGGGTGGTCATGTCCGTGTATTCAGCAGAAGCAATAGGGTTATTTAGCTTGAAAAAAGGCAGCTAGAGATGAAGTATGGAAGAATAATTTTCAAAGAGAAAATAACGAAAAACTAACAAAAGCACCCAGGGAACTCATTCTTTTTTTTTTTTTTTTTTTTTTTTTTTTTGGTAATTGCCACTGAAGAGCCTGGCACTGAAATGACATCATTAAGTCAAGGTATCTCACTTATACACTTGCGGGGAAAATGGTATGAAATGAAAGGAAATTTCCCCAGGACTCAGCCTATTGCATTGGAAAGCTCTTCTACTGGTGAAAAACAGTTACATACAGAAACATGACCTGCTTGCTGATGCAGGCAGAAGTATAAACATTTTCCAATAATTTTAGATTTTAAATTTCTAGTATTTTACTATTATTTGTAGGTGCAGATACTCACAGTCATATCCACCTTTGTGAATGCATTAACATCATTTGTGTCAGAGCTCTTTTTTCAGAAGGCATGTACAAGTAAGTTTCCTGGAAGACAATTTCATCAAGCCCTGAAACTTTGCTTTTAAGCAAATAGTGCATAGGGAAAAAATGTTGACTATTGAATATTAGCAACATACTGCTCATAAACAAGCAGCAAAGAAATATTGGCACATACCATGCAGTAGGTAATGCTGAGCATAAGAAAAATCTTTCAAGAAATTCATATAATTGGAGAAATACGATTTTTTTTTTCCAGCAAATTGGTGATAACTAGCTGTTTCACTCGGTACAGCTAATATTCCCCATTCTCTCCCGTGGATATTCCACAGAAAGTCACAATGGCAGAACCCCGTTCTTCCTTCCTCACAATATTTGATATCCCCACAAGCAGCTGCAGCATGCTATAGCACAAGAGAGTGTTAGGATATAATCTCCATTCTGCACCTGCAAGTAACATGTCTGAAGATCATGAAGAAAGGAGCAGCTCCAAATATTATACTACACTTGACCATTTTTTTCCTGAGACTAGTTAACTAAAATTCAATTAGTAAAAAAGAAAACACTCCTATTTTCACATATTTATGTATTTACTTACTTATAGTAATGGAAAGGCGCTATAAGGAGAGACATTAAAGCAGACAGCTATTATCTAGTCTAAATCCTGATCATCGACATCCTAGTTTCAGAACATATGAAAAATAGTTAATGAAAAATCTGATCTTCTAGTTTCTTCAGGGAATTAAGTTAATGTTGGAAGGACAAATCTGGACACTACTGGCATGAAAACCCAGACTTTTTTTAACGGACCAGTATTTTTATTACAAAATTTATACTAGCAACTTCATAACTAAAGGGGAATTTCTCGCCCTTGAGCACCTGGATGCTACAAGCTTTTGTTTTAGTTTTGGTCCTCATTTCCTCCCCTCATGCTGATTTTCAGCCTGCTGTGGAAGATGAGGGGTTTTGCAGTTTTCTTGAAAGCAGAAAATATCTGCTCCTCTGGTTTGAATTTACAAAGCAAAATGCTCTCCTCTTCAAGCTCTGCTCTGTGCTTTGTGTACTTTCATATGGTTACAACAGGATTAATTTATTTTCTACACTTTCTCTTATCTCTTTTCACTCTGGGGCTGTCACATCTCTTGCTCAGACAGGCATGGGAAGGGAGAACTTATCATTGCATTTAGATGGAATTTGAGGAAATATTTTGTCAAATCTATTGCTCTGCATCATACTTATCTTCATGATTCATGAGCTTCACATTGCAATTCTTCCATTGCCAGGTAGGGAGGGAACTCAAGAATTGTGCCAATGATTTGCCCTGTTACTCAGAATAATTGGCTGCTAACAGAAGAGCCTAAATTGCTTCCTTTTGTAAGTGAAACATCTCACATCCCTGCTCCCTCTCTGAGCTCTCCAAAGCAGGACAGTGCTGCTGTTCACTACCACACTGCAAGTTAGCTTCTCCTTTAAATAAGGTTTCAGGTTGAGATTTCCCCTTATGTGCTTTAAGACACTTTTTCTCCACCTCTGGACACAGGGGATTTCAGATCAGGAAAGGGGAAAGCCAGAGGAGCCAGTACTCTCAGTGACTTTTGGGTGGTAGAAAATATACGTGTGCTACCCTTTTGGAGGTTGGGCCTGGAGCACAGGGCACCCTCTGTCCTGGCTTCAGCTTTTCAGGAGTGACTGCAGGGCACAGCCACAGTTCTGCCTTTCTCTCCTGCAGCAGAGTGCCTTCACCCAGCAGAGCAGTGAGCCCACGTACATGGGATGCATACAAACTGCTTATTGTCTTTCTGTCAGGAGCATCACCAAATAGTCTCACTTTCCCCAAATAAAAGCAGATCTGGATTGCAGAGCTGGCAAGAAAAACAAACAGCAACCCTGTTTTAAGTGAAAACACTGCCAGATGCCACGAGTAACACAGAGAACTAGCGTGAGACAGATACTGGGGAAGAGTAGCTTAATAGTTTTAATAGCAGTTTTCTTACCTCTGGCTGTTTATGAGAGCAGATAAGCTAAAAAAGCCTTTCCCTCTTTTTGTTTGTTTGTTTGTTTTGTTGGGGTTTTTTTGTGGGTTTTTTGTTGTTGTTTTTTTTTTTGTTATGAAGCAATGCATACTCTGTGCTGAATGCCGTGGTGTAATGCTTCTTTTCCTTCTATCAGCTTGATGTAGAAATCTAAATATCACTGAGCAGGTTGGGGTTTGGGCCAGTTTTAATGAGATAATACCCCATAAGGGATTGATCCCAGATACATTTAAGGGACCTCGCAGCTACTGCTTTGCAATACACCGCAGATTCTGCAGCCTAGGAAAAGAAACAGAATTAGTGAGACGCATGAAGAAATGCAGAATACAAACTTAGTCCCCAAAACATTTCACGCCCTGTGGATTGCAGACTCTTGTACCAGGCTTATGCAGTTGTTTATTTTTTTGTCTGCCAAGCATGGGTGACAAAATTTGACAGGCAGTATGCTTACTTATCTGTTTTTTGTGAAGTAATGCTTTTGCACATTTTTCTTCATTATAAGCTCTGAACAAGTGAGGTGCAACGTTCCACTTAAATAGTTTCTGCATGCATACAGCAGCATCACAAAGCCAGGTTGTAGGAGAAAATACAATGGGAAACAGAATTTTAAAAGCAGTACGGCAGAAGCAGAGAAATATATATTTCCTTAAGTATTATTTATCCTTTTCAAATAGTTCACTTTGTGCCATGACAGGAATGGAATGTATTCCATGGTACAAAATTGTTTCCTGGGAATGAAAAAGTGATTGACACCTAAGTTTGAATTATTGCAAATATGTGGAAAAAATGGGATTTTACACATGGACAAAGCCAATAGAAGGTTTGAAAAGCATGTTTATATTGGGAGAATTTTAGTATGGAACAGTCTCGTTTTTAAAAGAAAAATGATCTCCATGCAACAGGCTCTAGTTGTGAACAAAGTGCCATTCAACAAGAAGGAACTGCTTTAACAGCTCAGTTATTGATGACGCTGAGTCAGGAGCCTGTGGATTTAAAGCCTACATTTGCTTTGTCACTGGAAGCAGGGAACCGGCCATAATAGACAACCCAAAGATTTCTGATATGCCTGCACTGGAAATTATGCATTTCTGATTATGATGACATTTCTGTTAGACAAAGTGATGGGCCAAATACTGAAACCCTTCCTCAGCTATAATTCCTTTCCTAGCCAGGCCAGTACTGCTTCAATGCAGTTGAGCTTTTACTAAAAAAAGAACTGTTTTCTGCCTCACACTCCCCCTAGTCCTGGCACCTCTGGGAGATCTGTGTGCACCCCTGCCGTGGCTGGGCACTCCAGAGCTGTTCACGCATCCACATCTTTAACTAACACCTCTGCAGTGGAAGCAGTGTGTGGGTAAGTATAGCAGAGAGTGCTGCGTCTAGTTTCAATACAAATTGAAACTACTTTGTGTAAAGGATGAAAGAAACTCTGCTCTCCATGAGAAACATCCGAAGAAAAATCAGTACCTCATATCGGCAGAGCATTGTTTGGCCAGAATGGCCTTTCACATTCATAGCACTTGAGCTGAATTATCATTATGTATTCCCATTGCCTGCCTCTATTGTCTGCACACTATGACACAAGTTATTCCATTCTACCTCTCTGCAGAAAAAGATAGGCATGGGCCTTTGTAGCCGGAAAGAAAATATTTTTATTGGGCCATTCCTGATAAATATTTTTACACAATTACCTTACCTTCCAGCTGTCAAAGTACTCTGAAATTTTCAAGAATAAAATGACCATTAGGAGGCATTAGCCAAGAAGTGAGAACCCTAATTACTTCTTCAAGTAAGTAATAAATGAAAGTGGCTGAGTTTCTGAAGGCTTGTCACCTTTGCAGTCATTTCAATAGACCTTTTCTATCCTTACCTATACCACATGAATTGAACAGTAAATGTAATGCACTTAGTAGCATTAGTCCTACTGTGGTGTTTTCTTTAAAGAAAAACTTACTTGATCTCCCTGTAGCCTCACTCAGTGAAGAAGCACTGAGAGTGTAGACTTGTTACTGTAAAATACCCGTTGCACGTGCAATAAAACCTGGATGTCCATATGGCCTCCAAATGGTCTACACCCAACCAAGAAACAATTGGGTTCTGTTGTTCCTTAGATAAAAGAGTATCAAAACCAGTCTGACTTGAAGAGATAGGTCTGGTTTCTTTTACACTTAAGTATATGCAGTTTTATGACTCAGTAGGAGAATAGCTGGATGCTTTTTTCTCGAGGGTGAATAATGTCCCTCCCTACTTTGGTATGACTTGATTTTTTGTATCCCCGTCTGTTATGTGTCAGTTCTGGAGAGGAAGGCAAAATTCCCCCAAGGAGAGGCACTGCTGTTCTCCCAACAGACCTGCCACAACCAGAGGGGCATGCAGAGCACAGGGTGCTGCAAACCAGGCAGCACCTCTCACATACAGCACGCGCTGCATCCTGGCTGCTTCATCACCAATATATACATTTTCTTCTATGAACTGCTTCATCTGTTAGCTATCAATTGCTTGCCTTGGTAAATTAGTTTTTTTAAAAAGCATCTATATTCATGTACAATGTGTGGGTGATGTTTTTCCCTTCTTCTTTGTGTAAGTGTGGTCTATCCCCATTACAGCAAGCCTTTGGGGAATATTATAGTATTAGAATCTCCTGAAAACTGATAGTTAAGTACTTATCATCAGGAATAAGTGAATCAAACCAATTTTCTTTCATTTTTACTTTCAGAAAGATGATTTTGTGGGACAAGGCTCTTTAATTGGATGTCTCAGCCTTGTGAGATAAACACAAATTTTCTTTCTCTGCATAAAGAGAATATATAGCAGAAAAGATGAGAGTACAGTAATACTGTCCATTATATAGATATATCTTTCTAGCTCACACTGATTCTCTACATCAGTCATGGTTTTTAACACAAATGAAAGCATATTAGCCTCAGAGGGTACCAGTTAGAAGTACATGTTCCTTAATTAGCACTTTGATGTAGCTTTGTCCAGGTAACGTACATAGCTTTAATCATAGCAAGGCATTGTCTGTGATGGTCAGCAAATCCCCAGGTCATCTTTTCATCTTACAGTCTGGTATCTCACAGATAAATGCCTAGAAAAACTTCCTTTTAATACCTGCTTACTAGCAGGTGCATTATGGGAGGCTCACCTTGTTCCCTAAGATGCAGAAATTGCTTGGAACAAAGACTCAATAATAATGTAAAATCTTCTCCCAAATGCATCTATTTCTCTGATCTTTTCTGGCTTATCAGCAAGTTTTCTGACAGAAAAAGTAAAAGTGAAATTTTATTTAGAAAGTGCGATAGCAGACCAGGTCTCAATTTCTTCCGAAAGTCTGTCAAAAGCAAAAATATTATAAATTCATCATACATTAATCATATATACCCACTAGGGAATTTGTTGCTTCTGGCTTTATCTGTCATAGGGAAAGTCACACAACCCAAATGATTCCATTTATTTTAGTATTATAACTAATCAAATACAGTTTGTGACTCCACGATTCGTGATGCATTCAGACTGACTCAGAAGATGCTGGAAGGGAGGAAGCTGGGTCTGTACCTGAGCTTGGCAAAGGACCAGGACTCCCCATCTGCTTCCTTTTGAATTTCATAGGACATTCTTGGGTTTCCAAGTCCTTTCTGCAAGCTGTGTGAAGGCTTGATTTCACTAGGCTGGTTGTTGTGAGGGCTGTGGATGTGCATTCATACTGCAGGACAGACCTTGAATTATTGGCTTGGAATTATTATCAAGACTTGGGAAAGCAAAATTGATCATGGAGTATCAGCTAAAGGATTTGAATCCAAAACGTTTTGAAGCAAAGAAGAAACACGGGGGACAGTGCAAGGTTGAACGTTGTTAGCACAAATCTGTTCTGACAAACATGGTCAATAGTTTGCTTTTCACAATTCAGCTAACATTTATTTCAAGGCTGAGAGGAAAACACCACTGAAATTTCTAGCCCGCTCAGACACCGGGCTCAGGAAATTCTGTGAGGACCAAAAAATCATGAAATCTGTGTAGCGGGGTCTATTTCTTTAGCAGCAGCAGCAGCAGCAGGTGAGGCAGTGGGCCCTCCTGTGCCAGCCTTGCCCTGGGCCAGTGGCGCAGCACTGAGGGAGCAGCAACTCCGCACGCAGCTGGCAACAGATGCCAAGAGTCGCCCAAGCGGGATGTGTGTCAGAGGGGCCCACAAGGTCCAATTCAGCGACAGCAGCTACCCAGAGGGGGCTGTGGGATCGGAGGGAGGCCGGCGGCGGCAGCGCAGCAGCGCGGGGCCTGGGCTGCGCTGCGGAGCCGGCAGAGGAGGCGAGGCAGGGACACGGCTGCTCCTGCAGCGCGGGGGGACCCGGGGAGGGCAACAACGCCGGCAGCAGGGGGAGGAAGGAGCGACAGGACATAATGGCTGTGACAAACGAGCAGCAAGCGCGCATCACAGCGAGAGGAAAGGAAAGAGGAGGGCCGGGGGCGGCCGGGGCAGCGGGAGCTTCCGACAGAGCCGCGGGCAGCCGCCCCAGCGCCGGCACCGCGCAGCAGCCGGCACGGGGCACAGCCAGACAGCTCATTAGCGGCTGCTGGAAGGAAAATCACAGCACAGAAAGGCCGCTCTCCACGTGGGATCCGATCCAGCCCTCGCTGCGGCCAGCACAGAGATCGCTGTCCATCTCTGCGGGCTTCCGACAGGGCGGGGACACCCGTGGGGAAGAGCAGCCGCGGCGGGCTGTGACCGATCGCCCCGGAGCTGGCCAGCACACGCCGAACCCCTTTTCAGATTGTCCGCGCCTCGAGTGCCTGTGCTGCCCTTGCTCCGCCCGGTGAATCCAGCCCCCGAGCAGACAAGTCCTGCCTGGCGGCCAGCCTCCCCTGGTGTCCGTGTCTCCCTGCCCCTGGCAGCGTCGCAGCTCCCAGACTCCTGTCCTTTCCCCTCAGGATTGTGTGCGCTGCACCAAGGACTCCTTTCATCTATCCTCAGCCGTACAAACCTGGATTGCATCTCCAGTCCCTGGATAATCAAGATATTTCAACAGCTGTCAGTTTCTGGCAGAGGCCTGTTCTACCATTTTTTTTCCCACAACATATTTTTCATAGCTAGTTGGAAATATGCAATATTTTGTCACAAAACTAGTCTCATTTACAGCATTTGAATAATTTTGCCTGCTTTACAGTTACCTTTCTCTATATTACAGTTTTGAAATTTTTTTTTCCAGTTTTGAGATTTTTTTTCCGGTTTCTGCTGTTCAGCACTTTTGCTTTTGCTGTTAGAGCTTTCCCTGCCACTTACCATTTCTACTGCACTTCTGTGATGTTATGTAATGTGTGGCTATTGAGTGGATGTTCTCTCCTTTTGTTTCTTTATTCCCAGGCTCACTGCCTTACATACTTTGAAACTTAGAAGCTACATAGCTGTCTCCAGATCCTAAACTGTATATTCTAAATTTTGTTTCTCCTCCTTCTTTGTTTTGGCTGCCCCTTCACTTTATATCATCAGCAAGTGTAATCCACTTACTGCATCTTCTTTCTTCCAGGTCATTGATGTATAAAGTGAAAAAAATTGATCCTCACACTAATCCTTGTGACTCTCTTTTAGTCACATCCTTACATGTTAAACTGTTAGCATACATGGTTACCTCTTGAAAAAATATTTGAGCTAGTTCATGGCTTATTGAAATTAGATATCCCAAGAAGGCTGACATTGCAAATTCAGAGAAACAGAGTAGTAAGAAAGGAGGTGTGTCTGAAAGCCATTGGTCTTCCCCCGTGGGGCAGGAGTTGGACAGGGGTTTCCAGACCTCCTGTGGCTGCAAGCACCTCCTCAGCTGAGGGCAAACTGGCTGTGAGGTGAAGGGGCTGATGTAGGATATGTTCTGGGGCTGCCAGCAGCCACTGACAGACTTGCATCTACTTGGTGAGTCCCAATGTGAGTGGCCCCATGAGTAATCTCCTCTTTAGAATGTTCTTGATCTTGTTTCGAAGCTCCCAGAGGTTTAAAGCTGTCTCCTCATCCCTGTCTCTGTGATGTGAGAGAAGTCTTTGTAGTTTCTAATGGAAAGCTGTCATAGGCAAAAGTTAAAAAGGGATTTCTTTTGAAATCCCCTTTGCTTCCCAAAGTCAGACATTTAGCACAAAGAACCTGACTTTTCTACAGAAAAATCTAGTTAAACAGAATGTATGGCTTCCTGTTATCAGATATTTTTATTATCAACCCTGAAAAAATCCCATCAGTGGAGTCATAAGCACAAGCTTGCTTTCGTGAATTCATGCTGACTTTTCATAATTAAATCAGAATTTCCCCAAGCCTGACTCTGAGTAGTATTTAAATTTTTTTTCCTACTGCTGCAGTTAGACAAGCACTGCATGTTTCTTTCTTCAGAGCCTTTCCAGTCACCTTTCCAGAGGAGGAAGATAGCCTGTCTAGTGCACTGGGCTGGGACTCGGGAGACCAGGATTTAAACGTAGCTAAGATGTAAGTGCGAATTTAGGCAACAGACCTAACCTACTATATGTCCTAAGACCATGTTTCTGAGCAGAGACAATAATTTCCTATCATTCAGGAGGCCTGCACAGATAAATGTGAGGTGCTGAGATGCATGAAAAAAATAACTATTACATTCTTTTCATGCCAATATAGCATTTCTTTATTGAATGACCTTGGTTGAAGATGTAATTCCTCAAAGGTAGTGAATGTCTAACTACAACAGGAATTAGGCACCTAAACAAATACTTCCGAGGCACTAGGCCCAAATTTACATCACCAGACTGGCTGTAGCAGTGAGTCCAGCCTTTTTAAACAGAGCTGGCTGAGTAAGAGGCACTGCTGTAGCTCCTTTATAACTGAAGATGTCTTTGCAGAGATGTGCCTGTGGCTGCAGCATCTGAGCTGAGCGGGGGGCTGCGGGTGGGCACCACACTCTGTTGGGGTACATTTCTACATCCCTTGGTGCTGGCTCCTGCTCCGTCCCTGCCAGCCTCTGGAGGAGGATGAAGCAAATGCCTTTTCCTTCAAGCTGGAGATCCACACTACCTTCCTGGCTGGTTTTCAGAAAGCTGCACAATGCTGTGGTAACAAACAGACTCTGGCTGCAGAAGAAGAAAAGAAAAAAAAAACAAAAACCAACAAAAAACCTTGTGCCTGCTGTTGTATCACATTCACTCATGCACTTACCCCACAGCTAGCATTCCTCTGGCAGGACATCCTGTCTCCAGTTCCTTACTACAAAAAAAACACACACATCAAAAAACCCTAGAAAAAAATTAGATTCCTTCACTAGAAATGTATAACATTATTATGTTTATTTTGCAGATGGGCTGGTTGAACTGAGGTAAAAATTTGACTTTTTCAGACAACACCTGAAAGAGCTCTATTCTTCGAATCATGGATTCTGTCTTGATTCTCAAACTCAAAATTTCAACATATATAACCAGGAGAAAACTTGTCAGACATGGGCAAAGGATTAGCATTGCTAGCCCAGTGTGTAATTCTGATCCTATAATGGGGAAGCAGCTGCAAACTCTGCATCCTCATCTCATATCTCAGATGCATTCAACCCTGCATACATTGCACGGTACACAAGAAGTGTCCTTTGTTTTATACCATTTTGATTTTAATGACACAATTTTAAACCTGCTACAGAAAACCCAATTTTTTTACTGAAACACATGAAGGTGTTGTTCATCACACAAATGGGTTGAGGAATTATTTGGGTGCTTCAGAACAAAGAATTACTCTGGCTATCATCACAGACATTCTGAATGGGAACAATTTACCATGGAGGGCTGCGGCTTCAGGAGGAGGATAATGGTAAGTGTTAGTTTTGTTCACTTTCTGTACCAACGAAGAAATAAAGAGGCTGTAAGTGGATTCATTTGCTGTTCAATTGTGAAGTGGCAGTCAGAACAAAAGACAAGGGCAACAAAGTTCAGACCGAAATGATGAAGAGCCAGAGAAAGAAAGGCAACTTTAAAAAAATCCAAATAATGTAAGTTTTTTGTCTAGAAACAAAAGTAAAAGCAAAGTAAATTTGCTATGCACTCAGAAGTCATAAATGATGAAATTAATTCATACAGTGCACTTGCATACACAGGTGCTGCCATTATGGATATACATTATAAATCTGCAGGGCACTAAAGTGATTACTCTTTCCCCTATGTCTCTGAATGCCATATTTTTCCAGCATGCTGGATCCCATCTGGTCTCAAAGTTCTGTCGTTCTTCAGACATTTCAATTTCTTGATTACCTGTCAGGTTATGACCCTCAATTGCTTTTCTTTTTTAATATCTCTTGCTGTTCACTAGGGAGATGTCCATGTGTTTCTGACATCTGCCACCCAACCCCCTCCATGAGCCCCATGACAAAGCACTAATTACTGTGTTTATTTCAACAGTATCCTCACCTCCTTTCAAGAAAAGACCCAGGCTTTCTCCCACAGCACCCATACTGATCATAGTTCTTATATTTGTGCTCTTCCATAGTTTACCATAACTGTTTCCACATTCTTCATTGTGAAAGAATGTCCTCTGAATCCAGAAGGATTGCTCTTCAAGGTCACAGCTGAAGGTGTTATGTAGCAACTATTTCATTTTACTCCTTAAATGGATGAACTTATTTTCAGTTCCACTGCCAACCAGGACTATATCCCATCCCTTGGTCTTCCTATGAGGAGGAATTCTTCAATTTCCCTTCATTCTAAAAACAAAGGCATGATTGATTGTTTTGAAAAGTAAATGCTCTCGTTACTGGAAGAACCAAATTTTAAATCTGGATCCTTATTTCCACCTTTCTTCCCATGTTCTTCTCATTTTAGTGGCTTAATAACATGAGAAACATATGAGGAAATTCTTGCCCTAAGTAAATATGCAGCAGGTGTGAACTTTTGATCTGGACTTGTAAGCTAGTCTTTGGTCCCTTGTGATGACAAAGGATCATTCAGAATCCAGGGTTTAACCAGTTTTGTGTTGCTTTCTGTGACCACAACCATCATAAGTACGTGGTTCTTTGTGTGGAGTCCAAAGATCAACTTCTGTTGCTGCTGGGGCAAGGGTAGGAACCCTTCAGTGGAATTCAAAACAGGCAGAGCCAATGGAAAGGGCAAAGGAAAGACTGTAGAACTCTCTTGTGTAGCAGCCAAGTCCCCCATTTCTCAACTAAATGAACCTTCCTCTCATCAAAGAGAGGACTTTTTTTCCCTGCTCTGATCTAGCAGGGTCTTGAATTCATCCTACCTTAATCTTAACAGATGTCATCAAGAGCCAGTGCCTGTATATTGTGTGAAGAACATGGTTTTTCCAGTGCATGATCAGTACATGGCGATGGGATCTCTCCCTTTTAGAATCTTGGGGAATGCTTAATGGTAGACTTTGAACAAGTTCCAGCAGGGCCTAAGTGACAGACTGCTTCTGACAGCCAAGGTGGAAGGAACTGTGAACACCTGCAAAACCTTTGTCTCTTAGGGAACTGTATTGGCACAAATGCCAATAAATATTATGATAATCACTTTTTTGGACTTAGATGTCCAAGTTCCACTGAAATCACCTTTTAGATATTTAAGTAATTCGGCAAAATTCGGGATGAATAGTTGTTTTATTTGTACAGCTGAAGAGTAGTGTTACCTAACACTATGAAGATTATAATGTAAAAATATATGAGCCATAAAGCTCACTTTCACTGTGCTTGTTTCTACTTCTTTCACTGCAGTGATATTTTTCTTCTCATCCTTCACTTATGGCATTAATACATAAAATTTTATTTTCTACTAAAATCATTTGAATCTATTCATAATCAAGGGCTTTAAAGCAGCAGATGAGAGATAGCAGTCAGCTTTTTAGGAAATTAAAGAATTTGCTTCATTTGCAAATGACCATGGTGCTTACAGAAGTAACCCCTACATTAAAGGATTAGCATTACAAGCATGAGCAGGCCACAGTGCCCTGGATGTGAACTTGGGTTGCAGTAGGGTCATGTCTGAATGAGAATTAGTTTTCGCCAAAATTGTGCCCTCAGAGGATTACGTGTTACTCTCAAGAGGCCAATCCAGACAAAGATTAAATCCACACATTGAAGAAATGGTGCAGTTTATATTGTTCAGGACACTGCAGGTTCTGGAAAAGATACAACGATTTACATTATTCAATCTACATTTTATTTGATGGTGTGATTGTCAGGCAGTAGTTACAAGAGTAACAGGGCTGATGAGCAGGTTCTTGATGAGCAGTAGGCTTCAGACTGCATACTTTAAGTGGATATAATTTGGAAATACTGATATTTCTTTTGACTGAAGCCTATAATAATGAAGTGTACAGGATACTGCTTTAGTTATCTCATTATCTTACAACCCCAAGCAACTTTTTGACATATTATATTGATTAAAGCAAGAGAAAGTTGGGCATTTCAGCATAATTTATGCAAACTCAAACCAATAATTAGAACAGCTAATTAGCTATTGGTATCTGATTTTATATTAATCAGGAACTAAGATAACAGAAACAATACACGCGAGTCTTGTTTGGTAATAAGGAGTTTGGTTTCTCTAGCCTAGCAGTGATCGTTAATTTTGCTGTGTTTTGATTTAGTGTTTGTGTTAATATATTCCAGTATGTCTGAGGATATGAAAGTAACACCTGGTGTGCTCTGTGCAAATGCTTCTCTGCTTCAGGAGAAAAGCCAAAGGGGAAATGCAGCTAAACCTAGAGCATCATTATAAACAGTCTGGTGGGGATAAATGCCTATACTTTCTAATGCTAAAAAAAAGCAAATGGAAATATGTGGTTCTGTTTGTATGTTTGTATATATGTAGAAAGAATGCAGGGGGTAGTGCAGAAGGAGCATTTATGCTGAGAAGGTTTTTGATGTCTATTTGTACAGTGCAAGAGGTTCTACATGCAGGTTTTTGTTTACATCTATGCTCAGTGTATGTTTGCAATTTGTTAGTGGAGGCAGTAAGCCCAATTAAAAGAAAAACCCTCTGTGCTCAGAGTTTTAATTTTGCTGACATCCCAAGACTGTCAAAGGTAGATATTCCACCTAGATTTGAGCTTGCCAGCAGTGAGCTTTGCTAGACTGGAATGAAAATAAAGACACTTCACTGCCTTTTATTTCCTCAGCTTCAAAACCGTCTCTTCTCTCCCTGGGAACAATGCTCTTCTCCTTATGCAGAACTGATCTGGTAACTCACATAGTTAGCTTATTACATGTGAAAAAAAGAAAAGGCTTCAGTAATAACAGGCAGGGTCACTGATCAGGAGACACAAAAACAGAACAACATTCACACCAAGCCAAGATGCTGGATTGCTGAAGAAATGTGGCATATGCTTGGTCAACTTTAGCAAAGACAGAAGTATCTACTTTTTAATTTCAGTACATAAATACATCAATGTCCTTTGAAGATAGCTTTTATTCCATTACGCCTTTTCAAGAAAGGTTGGTAGCTGAATCAGACCCTTTATCAGATGGCATTTCCCACTGGTATAATACCTACAGATGAAAACAAAATTAATCTGGCTCTATCGTTCACGTTATTAAACTCATCTTTAAAATGGGAAACTGGAGCCTACCTTTATGTGACAGAAAGCCAGAGAGATTTGTTCAGGCCTCCCATATATCTTACATGTAATAGTGTAACATAGGCAAAAGCATCTTCTTTCTTACATCCGTCCACCCCATGTGCATTTGCTTCCCACTCTTTTACACTTTTATATATTATTAGGCACCCTTACAAGCACTCTAGAATTATTAGCACATGGAAACTGGAGCTTATTATAGCCAATGTATCTATACATTAGCACAGCATCTCTGGTTCAACGAGATGTGGTGAAGCTTCAGCAGGAATTTTCTAGCCCATGAGGTGAACGTAGTGGTCAGTGGAGCTGAAGGGATAGCTACATCAGCTAATTTACACACTGCCAAATGCATTTTTGCAGCTGTACTGGAAGAAAATGAAAATCCTACTCTCTAACAAGCCTTCCTGAAGGCAGTATGAGAAAATGATTACATGCATAATAAGCCCATGAAATCTCAAATCTCAGCTTTGGGGTCTTCAGACCTGGGATTTTGACTCATGCCTACTTCTGTATAAAACCTGAAAATCTAAGAAGAGTTTAGCCTATAGCAGGAATTCCTTCTACTCCTTGAGATGCTTTTTCTGCTCACCACCTTCCCCTCCTTCCCCCCACACCCCATTCCCTGCCTGGAAATAAACCAGACACACACACACAAAGCAAAGCAAAGCAAAGCAAGTCAAAAGAGAAAGAATGTGAGAGTGTCTGCAAAAAGTCGGGTTAAATATCTGCCTTGCCTGGTTGGCATTTCACCAAGGGGTGGCCAGTGGCTGATGGCCAGGAGAGATGAAAATGTTAGACAAAGGTAAGTAATCACCCTTTTCTTCACAGAAAGTGTGTTTAGACGTTGGAATGGGCTGTGCAGGAGGTGGTGGAGTCACTATCCCCAGAGGTGTTTAAGGAAATACTGGACATGGCACTCAGTGCCATGCTCTGGTTGACAAGGTCGTGTTCAGTCATAGGTTGGACTCGAAGATCTCAGAGGTCTTTTCCAACCTGATTCTGTGATAAAGTGACCCATTATGAAAAATACGTTTTTCAAATCTACAGCAATCTGTAGGTCAGGGCAGCCCTGAACCGAAGAAGATTTCTTCCTTCTTTATAGGCCTTGACCCAGTAAGCACTTTTCTATAAACTTTTCTAAACCCAGAAATACCTGTCACCCACAACAGCCTACAACTCTGCATTCCATAGCTTAGCCCTGGGTTTTAAGAAGGATCTGATCTCACTGTGCTAGTGCATTGTTAAGTCACTTTGCACATACACTAAAAGTCAGACCCTTGATCTCCTGCAGATGTGAGGAATGCAAAGAGCCCCAGTGATTCTGAAGACACCCTGTCTAGGGGGCTGGATTGGGTAGGAAGTCATTGCCATCGTTGTTGCTGCAGAGGGGTTTTTGAGAAGTGGAACCCCCAATAGTTAATAGAAGGGAACCTTATGAGAGCCCTCAGCTGATTACCAGCCAGGTTACAATGGAAGACAGATAAATGTGCTACAAATTCACATGGTGCAAAAGCAGAAGTTGCTTTTGGGCACCTCTCTTTCCCAGTACCACCTAGGCAGGACTTCATAAGTCTCAGAAGGTAGGGATACGTGAAAGCTTGTTTGAAGTCCTCTACTCAGACCCGGTTTAGTTCAAATGACTTCTGGTGGAAGCATGTGGAGGGCAACAAGGGAGAGACAACTGCTCCTACAGAGTCTCCAAAAGTTAGCACCACAGAAACATGCCTGGGGAGGGTGTTGTAACGACAGAGGCAAGTAACCCATTTCCTCAAAGTCATTTCTAGCCCACACAGTCCCTGCAGATGCTAAGACAGGAAATGTGACGTTATCCCCAAGGCAATGCAGTAGTGGCATTTGGAAAGATTGTGGTTAATTTCCACAGCCACAACTTCCAAAGTTTGAATTTCAGCTGATTGGTCAGTGTCCGGGTTTTCTGCAGGATGAATCCAAGCTCATCTCAGCTTCTGTTTCCAACAGATGATGTTCAAGTTGCCTCACCCAGGCTTATAATATGTTGGACCACCTTTTGAATTGCCCGTATCTGTGTGTACAAGGTGTTCCATTTGGCACCACATTCAGCTAATGGAGAGGATCGGAGAAGGAAAGAGCTCACTGCAGCTCCACACACCTTGACACCAATGGGCATTGCCTGGATCACCCAGTGGTGCCTCACAAAATGTCCAGCAACCCGCAAACTTGTGAGAACTGTAATATAGCAGCCCTACTCTGGGGGAACACAGGTCTATCATCGCAACTGTGGATTGTGTGGTCCATGTGCACTCAGCTCTGTCATCAGCTGTGACAGACCTGACTGCTATGAATATGTTGCTTTTTTTTTTTGCTTTCTGTGGGCAAGGAAAATAAAGTAATACTTCTCATGAAAACTTGTGGAGGATGACTACAAAGGAGGTATTCAGTGGGATTAGATATATTTTCATTCCACCAAAATGTGTGTGCCCTTTTTTGTCTTGCAGTACTTGTTCAGTGTTGGAAACAGCCAATCAAACCACAAATTTGGCTTTATTTTTAAATTGCAACCACAGCCATAAAGCTGAACAAGGCAGAATTACAAGTAAACCAGCCAGTTGCTCTCATCTGCTATGGACCTTTGCAGCAAGCTGTTTTACAGTACCTATTCTTCCTCATAACCGTATCCTTTTTCTCCAGGGGATCATTTTAAGCTTTAGAAACTGCAGAAGCGATCCTAAAGCCATTTTTCCTGAAGGGAGTACTTAAATGGAAAAGAACCCTCTTCTCTTGATTTAGAGTGTGTAAAATGCTACCTGATCCTACCAGGCTGAAAGCTGCAGTCCTCATTCTTCCCCAAAACTCTTGCATCTGCAAAGGGACCATTGAATGCAAAAAGGCAGTGCATGAGCTTAGCAGCACGCCCATGTGTTTTGCATTGTAAGAGGGGGCCTAAGAAGCCATTTCCCTCGCACTTTTCAGAGAAACCTCCGTTTTATTACAGAAAGCTTCATCTGCTGGGATGAAAGTTATAACCCACTGAAAATCCTCTCAGAATCTTGAGACAATCCCATTTTCAGACACTGAATCTTTTCAGTTACTTTAAAACCTTTCTCCATTCTTTTTGTCTGTTCTTTTTGTTGTTCTTATAATGCCCTGTCTCCTAGTTGCTTCTCATAAAAAAAGTAAATCAAGATTACCAGCATACCACAAATGAGCCTGTACTTCAAATTTGTCCTGCCTGGTGAGAAGTAGTAAATATGATGAGAGAGAAAAATTGCTCCTGGGAGATTTTCAACCTAATTTCATAGACTTAAGATATCTGATTGTCCTGGGAACTCTGTGCTTGCAGCTCCCGTTAATTTCAGTAGCAGGTGTCTAAATATTTCTCATACCCAGAGGTTCACATATTTGTAGGAGAATGTAGATAAGGTTTGGATAAGCATATAGCAATTCTCAGGTTAAACAAAGCAGAACTTCTTGCCTCTTGTTGTTCTCCTAATGCTACTTATTGTTGGATATTAAATATGCAGGTGATGAGGATGTACCAGTCTGATCTGAGAGAGAATCAGAGAATTGTTTTGTGTTTCCAAAAGCACAATGCCCTCTGTAAAGATGTGGGGTACAATTGGTAAATTTTCTTTAGTGTGAACACTGAAATCTCTTCATTTGGCTTCTTAAATTTTGGGAAGGAATGAAAAAGGAAACAAAGGTCATTGACTACATCATCTGTTTTCAGAGATTTGTTGTCTTAATCTAAGCCATTTTATTCCTCCCCTCACCACTTTTTGGTCCCTGTAGGGAGGAGTATGCCCTATCCCAGGGAAAACTTGCTGTGATTCAGAAGAAAGGAAGCCCACAAGTCTCAGAGTACGTGACTCATGCTTCCAAGGAGATGTCTTGCTATTAATGTAGTGCACTAGTAGCACAGTGATTTAAAGACAACTGCAATGAGGGGACAGTGGCACAAGTCTTCTCTGAAAGGTCAGTTTTTGCTTAGCTGGTGACACACACACATACACACACAAATTTGCTTGGTTTTCGTCTGCTGGCTTAGACGGAGCAAATAGCTGTGATGAGACAAGTCAGCCTTAGTGCCTCAGCCTCACTGCAAGGAGACATCCGTGTTATCAGGGAGCTGTGTCCCCACAGCTGCCTTTGGCCCAGCTCAGACTGTGGCCCATGGATTGCATGCCCAAGGCGAGGAAATGGTGTTAACTGCAGCTGCAGCACAGCAGTCCTTCAGTCCTTCAGTCTGAGGCCACTGTACTTAACTTAAGGAGTTGACAAGGACAGTCTGTCCAAGTGGGATGATGAGTCCTTTTTACTTTCTGCCCAGCAGTGAAGAACATGTGCTGCTCACATCCATCTCTCTGACTGCTCCAGTTCCAGCCTTTGACAGGCCAGGACCAAAGGGCACCTCCTTGACATTCCTGAGAGCAAAATGTTACCACTTCGTTCCTATCACGGTTTAAATTGCAGCTTCAAAATTTGATTCATAAAGTGAACATTGAAGGCCTGCATATATAATCCAGGGGGATCCTGGTCATGATGTAGCTGTTTGACATGTTAAATATCTGAGAAGTTGGTTTGGTTTGTTTGGTTTTTTTTTTAAATTAAGTTTGGTTCCTTTCTATTTTGTTAGTTGTTTTCCTTATACCAATTAAGAAAGTGTTAAGAACTATCATTAAAATACACCTTCTAGCAATACTGTAGTTGGTAGTGTGAGAAGATGGTTTCAATAGATGCAAAAACTAATGTCCATGTTTTTAATTGGTGCAAAAACTATTGTCCATCTTTTTGTATTAAAAAAACCTATTAATACCCTGCAGCTTGCCTAAGAGCAAGATATGTAAGGGCCAAATTTTGACCCTTTTCTTTGATTCTTTTTTTTTTCCTGGTGATTTTTTTCCCCTCTCAACTTCTTAAAGGCAGTGATAGATTAATGCATTGCCAGATAGGCCATTTGGAAGATAGAATAGGATAATGCTGATGAGGTAAAATGCTTCAAAGAGAGACATTATTTTAATTTTTGTGGTTTTGATCTGAATCTAGTATTGTGTCTCTCCAGATTCCTCTTTTACCTATTCATTGCATGACTTGCCTTCCTACTTCATTAAGACATTCTTAAATTTGTATTAAGTAACCAGAATCAGGCATTAAGGATCATCTAATAAAGGTTTCTTAAAAGTTGGGCAGTTCATGTTCTTGCCCATAAGTCTAACATCGCCAGTTTTCTCTGAACTCTATAACTGTGAGATGTTACTTAGTTTAAAATAAATAGAAAATCATAACGTAAATTATGCTTCTGTGACTGAAAGACATGGAAGAGATTTTTGTGCTTTTATGATATAAAAATGTTCTGATTTATTAGATTTTCTTGCCCTTTAACTCCAGGTGTATCTTGAATGTCAAGCTTGATTTTTTCATGTTTTAGTCATGTGCATTCATTTGGTGAGCTCAAATAATTTTCCTGCCTTTCTGTTCAAATTATGCCTTTTTAAAAGGTGTCCTTTAGACAAATAGTCTCTGTTAACAAGAACCAAAATTTTACAGACAGACTAGTCTGATTTTTTTCATACATTTGCTTGCTATACTCCTGACTTCTTTTGAGTCGGATTTTTATAATGCTTTTTTTAAAAAGTGAGGGTGCTGATAGAAATGATACTGAGCTTGTTTTTTTGTAATGTTCTTATGATTAGTTGATGGACTACAAGTTGAAATCAATTGTTCCTACAGCAGGTTTTGAGCTCTAGTGTTTTTACCCAGTGGCTAGATCTGTTGCAGATACTCTGTTCTACATTTCAGAGCAAAAAAATATCATCATTCCCCTCCGTGAAGGATTAGCGAGAGTGAGTGAGCTTTCAAATACCAAGCTTGTGGTTTTGACACAAGATGCAAAATGGCTAGGGGATATAAAATTAAGAGTAAGCTGGAAAAGAATGTTTTAATTAGCCTGATATGTTATTCTGATTTCATTTTACTTTGCTGAAAATAAGTAATAGTGATGGGTGTGACTCTGCAGACAGTAGCAAGAATCGAGTGATCCGAGGTCCTCTGTGAAGAAGGATCCCGGGATGGCGCACGCCTGCTGAACCCCCTGCAGACCTGGCTTTGCTGGCTGGGCCACTGCAGTCGCATGTTTGTATTAACACTAGATCAAAAATCAGGCTAGTAGAAAGTTTTGGATTGAGAAACACCAGGTAAATGAGAAAAGCCTGAAAGTAGGGCAAGAACTATTTGGTTTTATAGGGCAGATAAAGGAAAACCTTGTTTCTAAATCAAGTTGTATTTTTTCAGTTATTTCTGACTATGAAAGTATTACTTTATTGCTTTATGACCCAGTCCTACCCCATGAGCTGGATCTTTCACAAGACAGTATCTTCTGCAATGCATGTGGGTTGCTTTTTGAGCCAATATTGGCATGAGGTTTGCATGGTTACTCCATTTTTCTGAAAACATCAATCCCTGGCTTTGCAATGCAAGTAGTAGTTTACTATTGTCATCAAAAACAACAGAAATATAAAACTGTGTTTGAATTAAATCCCACAAATACTATGGTTATTTGACAGCTGCTTCTGTATTTTTCTGAGGGTTGTAATTTACAAGTTAGATTAAATATCGGTATTTTCAATATATTTCAAAAATAATCTATAATGGTTGTTAAGGAAAGCAACGACAAATCCTGGCATTAGAGCTACTGGCAGTACATCCATGCTTTTGTACAATGTGTTACACCTCTTAGAAACACTCAGTTGTGCCCAAGGACAGTGCAGCAAAGAATTAAAATTCGAGCACTAGAGGCAGTCTCTTTCTTTCCTCCTGAATAAATGAAGGAAAACAGAGAAGATGGAAAAATACAGAAAACAAAACAATGAATGATTTTGCCAGGATTCATACCAAATATTGCCATGCTTTGTCAATGCAGATTTAACTGATGGTTTCCTGTTTGAAAATCACAATGTGTATAAAAATATGTGGTACAATATTCTACTCAGCCCAGCAATTAGTATTGGCTTCACTGGGATTGCAGCTCGTGACTCAGGGTGGAAGTGGGCACAGACTCCATGGATTAGGCATGCAAATGCATATGGGGAACTTGTTATGTATGGGAGTTATCTCGCATTACACACTAAGTAAAACATAGGCTTGCTAATTCTTAGAGTTTGCAACATTTATTTGCAAAATAAATGCAGTTTGCTTGAGAATTTTCCAGTCAAAGATGGGAGAAACACTTTGTCTGCAATAAGTACAAGGCGCAAGGAAGCCTGTGTGAGTACCTATGACCAAGGCAGAGCAAGTAGATCAATAGGCACAGCATTGGAAAGGAAAGCAGAGTCAGCTGAAAGGTGACATTACACCAGGGCTGAATCATTTCTCCTCATTAATATGTGGGCATGCCAGAGGAGGGAGGAGGGAGGAGCACAGAGAGCCCCTGGGGCGGCTGTGCAAGAGGGAGGTGAAAGCCACCTCCCTGCACCCCAGCTGCGGGGAAGGCGTGGGGGAAAGCATCCCAAAGGTGAAGGTAGGATTGCTGGAGAGGGGCAGGAGAGGCAAAGCTGGCAGAGCTGTCCCTGAGGGCCCCTGTGCCTTGCCCATGCCCTGCAGTTGGGGTGCCACAGGTTTGGCAGGGAGCCCTGTTCTACCCTCCATGAGAGCACATCTCTCTCCTGAGAGGCATGACGAAGACTCAGTTGTCCTGAGGCGGTGGCATTTTCCTTGAAAAACACATTTTTATTGCTTTACAAATTCATTATAACAAGGGACTCATGTTCAGACTGAAGGACACACTTATTATTGTCCTGCGGTTTTCAATTAATAAGTTCACAGCTAACAGTTTTTAAGTACAGTGAATCATGCAAATTTCCATATCACAGCAGCTAATTTATTTGTTTGTTGGGGAATAGCAGGTGCCACATGAATCTGTTTTGAAATGAATTCCAAGAAAGGCAGATGACTGTGGTCCGAGCCGCGGGAGGAGGGAGCCGGAGGGACCGGCGGGATAATGTAACAAAGGCTCGGTGCAGTGCAGGGTGTCTAATGTGGGGCATGAACGTGAAATGAGCAGCAGCACAGATCTAATATCCAGGGGACTGATCCTGACGTGCAGCCCTCACTAACGGGGGGAGTTCTGGCCAGAACTAACATGACTGCATCTCCAGGTTGGAATGATAAAATCCAGGTGCTTTCTGTATATGATTGCCAATTACTTCATTCTGTCTTCCACGTACAGTTCCAGCTTTTGCTCCCCAGGCAGTTTTCACTGCTGGTTGCAAACACAAGGATCATTAAGTTACAAGCTGGATTTATTTACCGTTTGCAGCTAGATCTGAGAATAGTTGTCTGTTATACCAGATTTTAATTTCAAGTCTGTCTTATGGGTATATAAGATGTGTTCTTACCTGTTCTTGCAATTTCACACAATTATGCTTTGGACTGAGTTCTGCCTGTAAAGAGCCATAACAGAGCTCAGAGGAAGACTCAGGCAAGTAAGGTACTGCTGTGCCAGAGGTTTGCAGGGCACAGGAATGTTGTGGCTTATGGCATTGCTGCTGTAGAGCTCAGACATGAGCACAGAACCCAGAGAGTTCTGAAAAAAATGTGTCAGGCTGTGGCCATGTCTGGGTGTTTGCTGAACTCCAAAGGGCAGGTGCAAAGGCCCTGCCCTGTGTGGATGCAGCTCACTCAGTGTTCGTACAGATAGCCTGCAGCTCATACAGTGGATGCCCTCATACTGAGGCTGCCACTGTACTTTTTGAACTGGTCTATGTGGAGAAGGAAATCCAGCAGGTATTTTCATGACCTTTTCTAAATAATCAACACCTTAGGCAAGGAGCTGGGCTCCAGATCCATCTCACTGAAGGGAACTTCAGAGACTATCTGTCACCTGGTGCCTTGATTTCTAATTTAGCTATAGAGGTGGGCTAGGAATCCTGATCTTCAAACAGTGAGATGATTTGAGATATCAAAAGCAAGGGGAGGTTGGTTGTCCACTGGCAGCACCCTTCCCACAGGTGGCAGGTCACTGACTCACCTTTCTGAGCCCTCTTCCAAGTCATTCTTTTATTTATTTATTTATTTTAAATCAGGCTGAGATATGGGCTAAACAAGTCTGCAAGCTGTGCACTTTGGCTGCTTTATAAGACAGAACCAGTCTTCCTTATTGTAGTCATCTGTGCAAATCATAGCCCCTAAATGCTTACACAATGAGGCTATATTTTAAACTATAATTTAAATGTAAAAGTGACAGGAGGCCTAAGCAGGCTATCCAAGGGACAGATTGAATGATGTTCTTGATGTTTGAAATGAGATGAAAGAGTCACTGATACGGAGAAGCCCATTTGAGATAATGGCAGCGGAAGAGGAAATGGTTCCCGCAACACGAGAGATGAAAGTGGAAGAGGGAAACACTTATGTAGCTGTGAGAGGAATTTGTCTGGTTGTGACTGAAAAAGAAAAGATGCTGAAAAGAAATAACATCATGAAAGTAGTGAGGGGGAAATGATGATGAACATTTTTTAACAGGGAAATAAACCACTGATCAGAAATAGGCACGAATTTAACCAGAGGGTGATAGTACTAAAAAGTTTCCTGATGCATCTCTTCATACAGGATGGAAATTCACATTAAGTGCTAAGATTTAATTAAAAACATATTAAACTGAGTAACTCCTCTGACTGTCTTACACGTGTAATTTTTTTCATGTTTTTCACTTTGTTTAACCATCCAGAATGGGGCAATTGCATAATTCCTGCAATTCAAGGAACCTGACTTGAATTTGATGGTTCCTTTTACAACCCATAAAACTCATATGGGTAATAAAGAGGATTTCTGACCTTCCACATTAAGATCAGTCTGACTGCTTCCCCCATATCCAGCCCATCTGTCTTCTTCTGGATCTGTACTTCTCTTCAACAGTGAAAAAAGCCCCTAACTGGAATGGCTAAAAAAAAAAAAAAAAAAGAAACTACTTAAACTGCAGAACACATGAAAGTACTAAAATCGTGTCTTTAGATGTGATTTGCATTCTTCTGTTTGATGGAATAAAACTCAGATGTCCCAGTGTTTTCACTCAGTTAAGATAAAGTCAGAGCATCATAGAAGAGAGAATCTAGAATATCCCAAAAGCTAGCATCAAAATGTTGGGGGTTTTTTCACATTGAGAGCAGCTACTGATTCACAAGGACAGAGTTGTTGCAGCATCACTTGCATCAGGAAAGTCTTTCCTTTGAAACAGAAAAGGAACCATATTTTTTCTAACAAAAGTTCACATGTTTAAATAAGAAATAAATAAGTAACAAAGAAGATGTTTGTTGTAACTTATGTGACCCCTGTGTACTACACTGAGATAGTCTAATACAAATTCTGGCCACAAGCACATTTAGTATGTAGAGTTCAGTTTGTAACAAAAGCCTTCAGAAACTCAATTTCTGGAAGAAAACAAATCCTGTAAGTTACAGCACTCAGGTAGACCCACCAAAGTCAGTGGAGATATCTTCTTTTGGATTTTAAATCTTGCTCTGGCAATAAACAAAAATTACACACTGAAGAGCTACTTAAATACCAGCCAGCTCTCAGGGGAAAAGAGAGCATGAAAAAGAGGATCAGAAAGAGAGAAGGGGAATGAAACAACCAGAAGGGAGGAAAAGGAAAAAAAAAAAAAGACACAGACTGGAATTGATCTAGAGGATAAATAAAGGTAAAGGGCATGTTTAATTCAAGGGAGAAGAAAATGTCAGAAAAAGAGACAGAGGGAGAATGACAGGGAGAAATAATTGTGGAAAAAAACAATAATAGAAAAATGAAGGCTTAAAATAAGAGTGAATGCAGGAGAGGTAGAGAGGAACAATGCTAAGAGGGAAAGAGAAGAAAGACTGGCATGAGCCCTCGGTGGCACTGTGAGGAGAGAGGCTTGAAAGGAGCCTCAGCTAAACAATAGAGGGATGCGAGACAGAGGCACCAGGGGGGCAGCACAGATTAAATGAGAACCAAATGTAACCGTAACAAAGGCTCTGAGATGCAGGCAATGAAAGCATGTTAAGAGGGAAATGTTTTGTGTGTGCGTGTTTGTGTGCATGTGTGCTTTCACATACTGGAAAAGATTCTCTCTCCCCCCCACGCTTCCTCCACCACCCAGCAACCCAAAACACCTGAGTCTCAAGAACAAAAGCCAAGACCACTCAATGTCGTTCCGGACTTCAATTACTATTTGTGGTATTTTTTTCTACCTTCCCTTTCTCAATTTTCAAACAAGCACCTCTGTGGTTGCTGCCCCTCCTTCAAATCCGTTTAAAAAATTCTCTCTTGCTGTGATGGCTGCAAAAGATGAGACAATTGGCAGGCTGCTGCTGTGCTGAAACTAGTGTTTGTCATGCTGACCAGTTTTCTAGCCGTTTCCTTGTAATTTCTAGATAGTTCTCAGTACCTGCTTATTGTCTTTTCCCCTGGGAAGGAAGCATTTTAGGATGGAGCTGTCCCTGTGCTTAAGCAGCAACCAGTGAAGGGGAGGGAGTATTAGCAAAGATTCTCCCATGATTGCCATAGGTCAATTTTGAAAATTTCTGCCTGTGTTTGAGGGATTCAAAATTGGCCTTTCCTTGATTGAAAGGAGGTATTTAGCTGCAACACTGCATTACTCTTTACACATACTGCACCAGAGCTCACTGAAAAGGCTCCAGACCTGAAGGGAGAATATGGCAGCACCTACGCAGACGGATGGTGGTAGCTCTTATCCTGTGCAGCACGGATGGCTAAGGCTCTGTGGCACAGGCTCGTCATGCCCAAGTTTCAGGCTCCCCACTCATAACCCATTGTGACAGATGAGTGTGCACAGACCCTCAAGGTAAGTTTGTGTTGTCCCAGTCACCCACAGAGTACAGCTTGAGGCAAGAGAGCATGAGGAAGACAAGCCAAAATGCTCAAGTTTGTTCTGTGCCTGGAAAAGCACTGTAAGCCCTGTTCCCTTTGTGTCCATGCTCTTGTGAAGGGTGCAGAGTGGAGGAAGGTTCCCCTGGATACGCACGAGCTTTATCTGCAGGAATTCAACACCCTGACGTCCTCTCAGATGCGGCTGGCTGCCAGCTGTCCCACAGCACCACCCTGCTCTGCCCTGACAAGCGTTCTGTGCTGGCTCAGGGTCTGCACCCACCTCCCTGTATCAGCCATCTCTTCCCCGGCACCAGGACAGCAGGTACCCCATGACCATGGGAGGTAATGTCTGTCCTGTGCGGATGGGAAAGGCAGCTGCCGGTCCAGCTGGGGAATGAGTCCCTGGAGGGACCTCCTCTGAGCCCCAGTCTCAGCAGTAACTCAGCACATCCTTCCCCTGGATTTATGAACACACTTGTTACTCAGTTCTCTTCTGCAAAGCAGCACAGCAGCACTACCTGTGCTACCTGCTGCTCAGACAGGTAGTAGGAGAGAGCTCCTAAATCTACATACAGCAGTTTGGGATATTTGAAGATGTCCGTTAAATATTGACTGTTGCTGATGCCTTGTGTAGATTTTGCTTTTTAGAAAAAGAACTACAGCAAGAATTGAACAGGTCACTTGGGGCAAGAAAAGAAGTATGGAACAGGAATAAAATACAATTATTTACAGTGTAACTGAGCAGCCTTTTACACAGAGTCCTATAGAAGCAACAAAATGAGGAATAGCTGTTAATTTGTCAGAACAGCTTCTTGGTTCTTGGTTAGATTTTTATTTTAATATTATTTTGTGCCATAACCAGGGAAAAAAACCCCCTCTTGAACTACTGAGTGCAACATATTGGGCAATGAGGGAAGCTGCTGTGAATACCATACAGTGCTTCAAGGAGATAGTGCTCCTCAAGGAACTTCTCAGGTACCATTCAATGCAGGCTCACGTTGTTAAATTTGGATCAAAACCTGCAAAGAATTCTAAACTCCCCTGAATCTATTTGTGGCTACATTACTGGGAGATTGCAAGGATGAAGTTATGTAAGTGGATCTGAATTTCCCAAAGGTCTGAGCCGTGCTCTATGCCAAGAAATTCACATTACTGAGTTTTTAAACAAATGATCATTAATGATGATCTTAATGATCATTGACACTGTTCCTGTAGAAGTGCCAGGGAAATGTCACCCAGTGCTATTCTTGCTGCTAAGGGGTTAAACACTTTCTTGGCTAAGGCTGCTTGCTGACCTGGCTGAAAGAGAAAAAAGCTATAGGGCAGTGAGTGAGATTGCCCTTCCTTTAGAACTGCCCAGGAAGATTACAATAAGTGTGCAGAGACTAAGCTAGGAATTAGAGACTAGGGAGTGCTGATTTCAGGTCTTTCATGTGCAGCCTTTGGGCTGAAATCCAGGGAGCTGCATTGGCATAAACTATTCCAGTAACAGAGGATGTATTGCTAGAGCCCACCTAGCCTGGGGGCTTGAGCATCGCTGTGCCTCAGACTGCTGACACTTGGACAGGGAACTGACAGAAGAAAAGATGGATTGGTCTGATCGGATAAGTAGAGTCATGACTAAATGATTACATAGGGTAAAAGGGGATCTAAGTAAAAAGGCATTATTAATAATCTTTAGATTTCTCTCTCTGAGACTTTCTCTTGTTCTTCAGTGAAGAGAGAAAGGAGGTGGTGAAGGCAATATTGAGCATACATTCAGAGAAATAGTGCTGCATTTCAGTCAACGCACAGGACAGGAGGTGGTGTAAAAACCATCAAATTCAGCACATGCAAGACTTGGTCTAACTGCAGACCCTGGTTTGGAGCCTTGGAAATGAGCAACAGAGAAGGTACCCAATCTGCTATTTCTCTGGGTGGGTAGAAGCAGAATAAAGACAGCTTGGGTGCTGTCAACAGTAGAGATTAGAATTGATATAATTAGAGCTATATAATTTACCCACAGCAATATCCCCTCCTTAGCATTCTGAATGTCTGGCGATGCTGGGCAGCCTGTGTCAGTGATGTTTATAACTGAGAGCCAGCTTTTTCTCCTAAAAAGGTTTTAATAACCTGTCTGTTTGAGCTTGCAAGCACCCAGCACCCTGTGTCAGCTGGATGGCACCTGTTCTCACAAAAGTAATAGAACTTGTATATTACCCTGTGGAACAGCAATTGGCTCTTGACAATGTGACCATGAATAGCACCACATTCAGCTACAGCTGTACTTCAGCTTTTGGTATTAAGTAGAGGTAAAGTCCAACAATGAATTCATCAACAGAGATTTGGATAGGAGGAGAGACAAATGGTTGTGCACTGGTTCAAAACTCAAGTCATAGATGTAGACCAGGAAGGCAGAGGCCTGGAAGTGCCTCTGCAAGAGTTCTACAAGAAACTAAATGGTGAATCTGAAAGCAATTCCTTAGAGTTTTCCCAGATGAAGCAGAAGGCAGGGTGCAAAACACTAAGTAGAAATCTAATGGGAAATCTTTCTGGAGAAAACCACCTGGAGGTAGATTGATTTCAAATGTGGCCTTGAAAATCACTTGGAAACCATAGTGGACTGCCTTTAATGCATTGAGACAAGGACCATCTCCCTTCTGTGCTGACCTGTGCTCCAATGCAATTACTTCTCCAGCTGATTGTACAATCCTCTTCCTCGCAACTGGGAGCTATTTTCATAGACCTCATTGTTTTAGACAGTTTTAGAAATTATGGTCTATTTCTAATGCAAGAGAGCCCTAACAGTGGCTTCCCTGCTAATGGAGTGTAATTACAGGATTGATCCCACATCCCTGGCAACATGAACCCTTCTGTGCTTTCTAAGGCAACAACAGCATAAATCAATGGTCTGCTACAACAAGCTTCAGAGGATTCAGGGAGAACAAACCTTGGTATATACCTTGTAAGGCTTGCTAAGTGGGGACAACACACACCTGATTAGCATAGTATCATTAACTTATCTCCATGGTCATGTGAAGGATTGTTCTTTCACTGCACTTCATTTAACAGCTGGCAAGAAACTGATCATTTTCAAAATGGGTCTTTACACTTGAGAGTGGCCCTATCTGTGTAAGAAGCAACAGCAGGAGCTGAAGAAGACATAGAGCAGATGTTGAACAAGATTCTTCCCTTGGGGAAGAATGATCTCTTTCTTACATGAAGATATAGCACTGGCATGTTATTGGATAGGAGCAAGGATATCACAGCATGGACATTAACTTTTTGGTCTCTCATGGATAAAGTGTCTGCAAATTCATGTTAATAAAGAGAAACACTTGTCCGTGAAGTAATAAAGAGGATGTCTTTCAGTATATTCATGAAAAAAGGATAGCTACTTCATACTTTTATATTTGAAAGTGAGACGTCTGTTATGTTACCTGACCAAAATTAACTTACGAAACATAATAGATCTGATTCTTCTCACCCTGTGTGTTTTGACAGGAACTGTTAAGCATGTTGCACAAAAGCCTTGGTCCTTGTCACAGCAATTTTTCAGCTATGCCTGCCCATATACTGCATTGATGTGAGTTCTGACCCTGACAGGCAGACTTGGCCTCCTGGCTTGACTTCAGACCTCCCTCATCCCTGCAGACTTGTCTGCCAGTCTTGGCTCTGGGCTGAAGGCAGCTGCTGTTCCTGGACCTGCTCTGCTCACGTTGCTGGGATGCTAAGGGGCTGGGCTGGTGAGTGCTGTGCCCTGCCTGCTTTGCTGCTGTCTCAGCTCCTGCCTCACCTCTCCTCCCACAGCAGTGTAAGGAAAGACCCTTTTGTCTGTATGATCAGTTGTTTGCATCCAACAAAGACACCTAGGTCCTCTAACTCTCATTTCACAGGCAGTGATTCCATGACAGAAGCAGACACTGTGGGGTCCCGAAGCAAGCTTATGTAGTGTACAAATATGTGTCTTTGACAGCCTGTCCCACTAAGGTGGACCCAAAAACATCCAGCGTACCAAGAGTCTTTGTCAGATTCAATTGTTCTGAATGTCCTAGAGGACGATCTCTAATTTAACTACAGAAAAATGTTTACTCTTATGAATCAAGAATCTGTGTACACTGCCACATCAATCAAACTGGTGAGTAAGAGCAGTGGTTCAATTAAACTCTGAGGGAAATGACCCAGTGATTTATCTGAACCTATTGCTGCAACCAGAAAACCTCGCTCATTATTATCAGTGAGAGCAGTTTCATCAGGTTTTTCTCTTTTTGTCATCCTCTATGGTCCACATACGACAATAAAATGTTGCCTAAGGGGACTGAAAAATAACACCCCTGCCATCATTAAGTGTGCCCAGAAACTAAAAGGTTGGCTAAGAACTTTGTGTGACTTTGCACAACATGATGTCAATTGGGTCCAGACATAACAAGAACAAACAGATAAAAAAGAAGCCAGATGAAGAAGATGTGAGTCTGGGACTGAATCTTGGTGTTAGTGTCCAGCTGGCCTCGTTATTAGCCAGATGGCAGGTTCAATATCAAGCCCCTGGAAGGGTCAACACAGCAAATTACAAGATCTGCCAACTGGACTTAGGAAAAGAGACAAAAAGGGAAAAAAATAAATTAAAAAAAAATATCCCATATCTATCATGTCCATCTGCTGGGCAGAGGAACAGCCAGAAAAGGATTTCTCATAGTCTCATGTACGTGTGATCCAGGGCTGGAGCAAAGTGGTAATTCCTCAGAGCACAGATTATCCCAAGATATCTAATCCTTGCACAATACAAAACAATAACTTGTTTTGCAAACATGTTCAAGGCAATCTTTTTCTACATCTATTGGATTAAATCTCTTTTATCTTCTAGCACTTGTTTCCCCATTTGCTTGTTTGCTTGCCTTTGTGAGGGCACGTGAGGAGTGGCAAAATAAGAACTGTAGAAATGTGGAAGATGGGCATCATTTGATATAAAGCACTTGGCACAGTCTCGATCTTAATGCCAGTCCAGATCACCCTGGAAAGTTCTGAAATTACTTTCCCAAGATACACTCTTGAATCAATTTTTTACCCATGTTGTGCATAGAAAAGCATGGTATGTGTCCTTAAAATTAACCAAAGAAGGCTTCCTTTTTCAATCTGAATTTAGGGTTATTGTTGTCTATTTTTCAAAGTACTGTTGCCACATTTCAATGAAAAAAATCTGACAACCTAACAGACATTCTCTGGGACTTTAGATAACTGGGCAAATTGGAAATATCATCTGGAAAAGACATCCCATTTTCCAATTCTCCTTCAATATTTTTCTTTAAGCAGAAGATCACACAAATACCTGACTAGAAGAAAGGCTTCAATAACATCTAGGACCATGAAATGCTGTTTTTGTCTAAAAAATGACCTGCACTGAAATACTGCCTGATGTTTTTGGCCAAGTAAGAATTATGGTACACCTATTTCATGGTGTTTCGTGCTGATCTTGCTGCACCTTTTGCAGAACTAACCTAGGACAGTTTTTGCTTGTGGATAAATCTCAATGTGTTTTGGGCACAAAGATTTAGTGCTTTGAGCTGTTAGTCTTTAGATGGACCCTGTACAAACTAGGCTGTCTTACATAGGATAGAGGTGTTAGAGGAACAAAAAGAAAAAGGAATATCTGGTGTCATATTTGAGTCATAAGGTCCAATGTGGTTATTAAAGTTACTTCCAATGTTCCAAGCTACATCAAGACTCTGAAATACCTTTTTTTTAACAGTAACATGTTGGTTTATCTATCTTGTATAGTAGCTTAGGAATTATGGTAGGGTAGCATACTTGCAACAATTTTATTTCATGGTGAAGTACTGCCCTAAGTGACAGGGTATTTGAACTTTTTTTTCTATTCCAGATAGGATTGTGGGAAACTGGGAACCAATCGGGAAACAAGCTTTTAATAAATATGTCTGATCTAAACTAAAACACTGATGTGGATACACCTGTAGCCAGTTGATACAGCACAGTTCATGTCTAACATTTCTCTAATTCCCAAGCAGGGCAACCATACCTAAGATGTGAATTCTAGTCTGGGATCTCTGGATCTCTGAGGCATGTCCACTACTTGTCTGGAAGAGTATTGGATTGTCAAAAACATGTCATGTACCTTTTTAATGGCTTTATAGTATGGGCAGTGCTGTGCCAGTGCTTGGGACGTGCCCTGACCTTACTGAGTTTACTGGAGAGGGGGTGACTGTGGGGTCCCAGGAAGGGTTATGGGGCATGAGGACATGGGGAGGAAAGCCAGATTCAATTACCAGCTCCAGCAGATGTGCTGCTTAAGTCTGGTGGATGTGAGGCTTATATTTCATGGAGCTAGAGACTGTTAATCCTGTGATAGATTAGGGTTATCTTAAATTTGTCACCAAGGACTACAAACAATAATTTTGGCAGAGACTTAGAGTAGTAGCTGGAAATTTGAGTAGGAAAGAAATGGAGAGACCACAACAAATCTCTTTCTTTCCTCTGCTCTACCTGTGCTCCAGTAGGGAAAGTTTGATGAGGGCAGACTCTGAATGAGATACTTGGTACTCACTTAAAGCTGCTTTCTCATCTGCTCTGCATAAAGTGTATGTTATGTGCACACAGCTGGTGTGCACGTGCAAGACACCCAAAGTCAAAAACCTAACAAGAAGGAGATGTGAGGAAAAACCCAACTTGTGAAAGACACAGTGGTGAACTGTGAAGTTTTAAAATACTAGTGAAGTAAATATATAATTTTTCAAGGCTCATATAGGCATCATGGATACTGTGTCACAACTTTCCACATTGATTTCACCATGATTTCTTTTTTGAGAATTTTTGAATTCGTCAAGAAAAGAATGAAAATGGGGGCAGTGGCTGGAATTTGGCCAGTTATGTAGTCTGCCACAGAGTTTCTCAGCAAGGAAAAGACACACATGGGTGGATGTGCAAGCATCACAGCAAGCTGAGGTAGAGACCAACCAAATTAGGAGAAGCAGAGAGCTGAAACTGTGCCTCCTGAGTAGTGGAAGAGTTGCAGACTTTTAGACAAAAGCAGCATTTCTAGTAAGTGAATCATAAAGGATTCTCCCATAGCTTGAGTCAGCAAGAGCAATGTCAACTTGTCTAATCCAGAAGAAATTTTCATCACTCTTAGCTTTGTACATGAAGTTGACTCATTGCAAGCCTTCAGGAGGCAATATTTATCCTGGCAATATCTTAATGTCAGAAGGCAAAACAGTAACACAGCAGCAATCATGTAATTGAAGCCACAGCATGCCACTGAAAGCAGGTTTCTACATGATGACCAAAGCTGTGAAAGTGACACCCATGTGAGCTTTTGTGGCCATTAATTGTCTTTATCCTTTCTCAAGCATGTTTGAGATCTCGGTTCCAAGCTAGCAGCCTGTGGCAGCAGGTAGCAAAGACAGAGTTCTGCTGACATGCAATCTCCAGAGAGAAAATATGTGACAAAATTGTACTCACTGGGTAATGTCCTATTTATAGCTTGTGTTTGGGAATGGTCTTATCTGTGTTCCTTTATACACTGAGTGATTAAAGCCTCATTTTCATTTCCTTTTGTACCTTACTCTTATCATCCAGATAATTTTAGTGTCTTTAATCAACATTTGCAGAAGTAAACAATGCTATGCTAATAACAGTGTTGTGCTATAAACATTTCATAAGTCATGAAACATTACCACAAGGAGGATAAATGTTAGATTATCCCATTTTTGGGAAAAAGAGACTGGTAAAGTGAGAGGTTCATGATTATAATAGTCTGTGTCAGACCGGGTATTCCATCCTGTCCTTTATTTAAGCACCAGACAGTTCTTCATTTCAGGTTTTGAAGTTCTGCAAAAAATCTCTTATGTGAATTAGTCTATAGATTTAACATGAAGAAAAAAGCCCCCAAAACAACAACAGCAACAACGACAACAACAAAAACCCCAACCAAATCAAACCCGAAAAAAGAAACCCAAACTCAATAAACAAAACACAAAATATAAGGAAAGATTTATTGTTATCCAGTGAAAGACAACTGTTTCTGTAACACGAAGTGGATGGCTAGAGAAAGAGATACACAAGTTACCACTCATTACCTGTACCACAAGGAAAAAGCAAAGATGATGAACAAGCTTGTTAACAGATATGACACCCCAACTAACCATGAAGCACTTGCTGAAACAGTTGGGATTTTAGTGCCAAACATCTTGATCTTATCATATTACATGGCTAAATAATACAGAAGTGAATGTGAAGTATTCTCTCCAGTGACATTATCCCATAAATGGAAAAGTGTGGAAGATGGAATGTGCTATAGAAGCATAAAATATAGATGTAGGCCTTAATTTCCGCCAAAATCAATGAGCCTGGATTTTGCTTTGCACTTGCATAGCACATTCCATCTTCCCTATGTTACTGCCTCACCAATTAGAAAAATTAAAAAGTCAAGACAGAAGGCAGTAGCTGCAACATTCAACAAACAATACAGAATCCAGGACTTGAAGAAAAAACTGCATGTTTTTCATAAAACTATAAATGATAGCAATCTTAAGTCCTAAGACAATCCCATCATCTTTATCTCTTATTCTTACTTATTTTTCAAGGGTTTTTTTTTGTAGTGCCACTGTGACTCAGCTTGCCTGGAATCAGTAAACGAAGGGAATACCTCAGTTTCTGGCAGAGCACACAAGACATTTTATCACTATAACAGACACTCAAGATTGTCTGATTGAAAGGGGCAAAATATGCCTGGTCAGATTAATGTATGGACCAGACAAGAAAAACCAGCATCAAACCAGTATTTCAGACACCATGCAATAAAGTCTTGCTATATACATGTACATAAACAGCAACAGGGGGTGTCTTGAGCAGATACAAAACAAGGAAAGAATGCTTCTTTCCCAAAGCCAGGTGGCCTCCCCCACCCACCTGCAGGTGTGACATCATGGATGGTAGCAGTGCCTGGCCCCTTCCTGCTGTTGTGCAAGTCTGAGCATCACCAGGGAGCCGGTAGAGGTGAGCAGAGGGGTCAGTCACGGCCCATGCCCTGGTCCTGTGCTCAGTGGCTGTTAATTGCTTAGTATAGACACAGACAAATGTCCCCACTGCCACGTGGATGGCACAGCCCCAGGCCCCACTGAGCCTCCCTGTCAAGGCTGTCCAGCTGAGCTGCTGGGGCTGGGCTGGTCAGCCCAGGCAGGTTTGGGGACGAGCAGAGGTCACAGTGCTGTTCACATGCTAGGTGTGGTGGATATAGGCAGGGCTGGGCACATCCAGTGCAGCCCAGCAGCAGGGAATCTGAACTCAGCTCAGGCACTGTGCAGCCCCACTGAGGCCCGCTGATAACCCCGGTAAAGCCAAGAATCAGGAAGGAAAGAGCATTGTCATACTGCTTTGTTAGTAACTGTTTCATGCTTCTGATAGAGCAGACACAGCCAAAGATTGCAGTGTCCCAGCTGGCCCTTGGGATCTAGACATATGAACCTAAGGGGGGCAATACTAGTTCTAGGTTCTCCTGAACTTCCGTTTCTAATTCTGTCATAATTCTATCATCTATCATAAGCATTTTCCCTAACTTCTGGAGGTCCTCGAAGGGTATGTGGTTGCAAGGACAGATGAGATAATGTTCAGTCTAAACTAAAAGCCCAGCACTTTTTGTGTGTATGCTTCGGAAAAATACATTGGCAAAATTTGTGTGCAAATGAAATTTCTATACATCCTTATCCTGGTTAGAATCAGAAACTAGACAGTTGGGAGATATTTAGATGTTCTTTACACCTGGTGACCCACAAGATCTTTCAGAAGCCCTGTTCTCACAAGAAAAAAATCACATATCTTGCAGATAAATGAAGAGTGGAGACTTCTTGGAGCAAAACAACTCCTGATTCAAAGCTCTGTTAAGATAAAATTCTCCTTGGCCTCTATGAACTTGGAACAAACTTGAAAGCAGATCTTGAATATTATATTACTTCAAAACTTCAGTTTTTTGCATAAATCCTGCCTTAAATGTCAATAAATGAAAGAGATCTAATTATTATCTGGGAAACAACTGCCTGATGCACTGGGAAAAAGTGCCACATGTTCCTCCTGTTCTTTCCTACTTTGATTTGTATGACATAAAATATTTGGTTTCATTTTTCTTTTAGCAGATAGATGCCAGCATGAACTGATATGAGGATGTCACTTTTCATAAGAAAATTTTTACAAGCTCACTGTTTAATCTTTCTGATTGGCAAGTCTAAGGGACCTGCACTGTTAATCAGTGCACCAGCATCAAATTAAAAACAGTCCTCTGTCATGCAGATGACTGGTTGGCTAAAGCAAATAAGACAGGAGTCCAAGAAGCTGCTGTGCCTTTCTCTGTGAACTGAGCAAATGCTTTCATGTCAAGTATTTCTAGCTACAAAATCCAGGCAGAACACCCAGGGAAACCAGACAAAAAAGGCAGATGTTTGGACTGACTACTCACTACAATTTGATTGACACATTGGTTGGCTTTGCATAGTTACTGAGGAAACCTTCATGTGAAGTGGGATGTTTCCCAAGAATTGCAAGGCCACCTGCAACTCCAACCCTTCCTTCCTTCTCCAAGTTAAATGGTACCACAGGGATTCCTGTACTGGAATGTTGGCATGTCTGATCCCTCTGCTTGGGTTCAGGATAATGGTATTAAATGGGTTAGAGGTTGAGCTCATGCAGCAAATGACAAGCAAGAGGTTCTTGAATTATTTCAGACAAATATTTACTGGTCAATTATCCATATTCCTCCATGCATTCTGTACCTGGCCAATCATTTATCCGTTTGTGTTGCTATTGCTGGCCCAGGGGCCTGCAATATATTGGCCAGTGTGTGGGAGTTGGAATATTTTGAATAAGCTAGGTCTAAAGAGAATAAAACATTGCAGACATCTTTCTAGCTGAGACATTCCTAAAAGACATATTCAGGGAAGTGGTAATTCAAGAATAACTGGATAGGAAATTGCCCAATCAATGTAGTTTGATGTTTACATATAATTTCACAATATGCTATTATGTTAACCACTTGATTGGCATGTATTTATGTTGTGGTGATTTCCAAGCACTCAGGAAATGTGGACCCAAGAAAGGGTGATTTCTTTGGGAGGTGAAACAGTTGTCAAATACAAAGAATACTGATTGCTGCTCTACTTTGCTTACCCATTTCTGATGTCCTTAACGAGAGAGATGAAATGGCAAAGCCCGGGGCAGCTGACAGGTCAGAGATGAAGAACAACATTTTCTGAATCCAAGGAAGTTCAGGGCCTTTGTGTTTATACTTTATTTTGCACAAAGTGCTTCCAAAATTTGTTGTAAAAGCTCTCAGCCCTAACCTGCTTCCCACACCACTGTAAGTGGAGCTGAGCCTATGATGGCTCTGGGAGGCCACCTCTTGTCTTTGCCTTCTGCTCAGCCTCTTCAGGCCTGCTGGCTCCTCACAAAGGAAGAGTTTTCACGCCAAATAAGTAAACAAACATTTCATATTGGTCCTTGCTTATCATGGTTAGTCCTGTCCTTATAAATAACATTAATAGTTCAATAGCTTTTGTACTTTTGCCACACTACCACTTAGTCAGTTTCCATCAATCACATGCTGAAATAAATCTCTGATAGAATCAAATTAAGTGCTCTGCGAAGAGTTTACATCACTTCCCGAGCTTGGTCCCTGAACAAGGACTCTCCAGTGCCTTTTGAATATTTACTGCATGCTACCCACTGCACATTGCACTCTATTGCTCTTATCCAGAATCCCCATACTTAATGAGTCTTTTAGCATGTGGGAAGGAGAGGTTTATAAATAACTACACTATCAGAAAACACCCTCAAGCACTTCCTTTTACAGTATTTACTAACAGCTTTTCTATGTTATTTTTATTATTTATCCTGAGATTAAAATCAGACTTTATTGTGTCATGTTCAATATTCTACTGGAAAGCTATATAGCAGATCTTGTCTCACCAACTGCCATTCACAAATTGCCTGCAAGATGCAAAGCAAAGTGACATGTGGCCCGGAAAGTCATTATATGCTATGATAGATCCAATTGTGTCTGTCTCTAATGGATTCTTGTACAAATTCTGCCCTTAAGGTTACTTCCACGAAAAACAACATTCAAGAAGCCAGTCTCTATCCTGGAAGTGACTCCATGGACACGTCTTTCGACAGGTGGTGCCTCTTCTTTGTTCCTGAATTCAAAGTTAGCCCTGCAGAGAAACGCTTTGCAGAATATTGTGATAATTTGGAAAAGGGAACAGTATCTCTAAGTATATTCAGAATAAATGGGTGTGAATGAGGCATTAAGCAAGGTTATCTAGAAGAGTTGCACGACTCTCCTTCTTGACTTTGATCATGAGCAGAACTTGTTAAAGATTCCACCCTTGCCAAAAGCTAGGGAACTGTCCATCATTCCAGAATAAATCCAAAATTATTTAAAACAAAGTTTTATGTTCTGAAGTCTGTTCCTGTAACCCCACAGGGAGCCCACACTGGGGCCATTGGTTTCTGAAGGACTTCTCCCTATGGACAGGAATCATGCTGGAGCTGTTTTTGAAGAACTGCAGCCCATGGGAAGGACATTCCCTGGAGCAGTTTGTGAAGGGTTGTATCCTGTGGGAATATCCCACTCTGGAGCAGGGAAGAGCATGAGGAGTGAAGAAGAGCAGAGATGAAACAAAAGGAGCTGACAGCTGCGCCCATTCCCCCTCATCCTGCTCTGCTTGGGAGGGAGGACATGAAAGAGTTGGGAAGAAAATTCAGCCTGGGATGATGGGAAATGGTTGAGAAGGTGGTTTACAATTTGTTCTTATTTCTCATTATCCTATTCTGTTTAATTCTCTATAACTTAAACTAATTTCCCTAAGATGAGTTTGTTTTGCCCATGATGGTAATTAGTAAATGATCTGCCTGTCCTTATTTTGATCTGATATCAACCTATGAGCTTTTCCTTCTAACTTTCCTCCCATCCTATGAGAAGGGGGTGATAGAGCAGCTTGATGAGCACCCAGCAGCCAGCCAAGGTTAACACACCACAAAAACTGAATAAGTCACCTCATTTAAAAGGGAAAAAATACCTGCTTCTGCCTGGCTTACAGATAAAAATCCTCTTTTATCCCTATTCCACAAGTTTCCATTAGTTCAGAAGTGGGATGAACTACTATAGATTCACAGAACACTAGTTATGTGCTTCTGTTATTGTAGATTATGTATTTATTTGTTGTGTAAAACTCCTAACTATTTTCAGATTAATCAGTGTTTTCCATTCTATCACAAATAACAGCCATAATAGCAAGAAATGTGAAGATTATAAGTGAAAAATCTTTCTGTTTATACACAAAGCCATTGGCTTCTTGCAGAATTTGAAATGAAAAATCTGTGGTGGCTCTAGTAGAATTGTTTACAAATTGATCTTTTATTTGTTTGGTTGGTTTTTTTAATTCTATAAAGAAATATTTCACATTTTGAAACATTTGCTCTGGAAAGAGAAAACCCCAAAGTGGAATATTTCTATGAATTTCCAGGAAGAACATGGATGTAGAATCTTTATTTTTGACATAAAATGAAGAGGTTTCATGCCTTTCCACTTGGGAAGCTCCCACTATATGTATCCTTATTCCTTTCAGAAAAGGACTTAATTAGTGAAAGGACTTCATTTTTCACTTTTGCAACAGTTTTTCAGGGAAACAGATTAGTTTCAAAACATTTACCTTTTCTGAAGAAACTCTTAGCTTTAAACTTTTTACACATACAAGAATTTTTAGTTTTTAACAAATAAGGATTTTTAAGTTTTATGCTTACTTATCATTCTGCAAGGCCCTCAGGGCACCTTGCTACTTCACAGACATGTCCCTACCTTCACATCCCTGCTTTTTCACAGCTGGGCCTGGGAAATGGATAAATGATGAATGGGATAGGATGGTGGCACAAACATTGTAAGGAAATTCAGAGACGGTGATGAGGATCTAAGAGGTAACAAATTCCTTTTGTCAAAAATGTTTGTATCACTGAGGAACATGTCTTGCTATTCCTCTCTAACTGCACTAAAGCCCACTGAGATGTCAACTCAGAATGATGGGAAGGTCCTTTCACTCTATGACAATAGGTCTGAAGAAGCTATTGAATTTTTTGTTTCAGCTAATAAGCCCAGTTGCAGGAGGACTGTAAAACATCATGTTGCTCCTTCCAAAAGTGTTAGCATGTGGTGCCAGTAGATCTGGGCTTATTTAATTTTGTGATTAAAGTTTTTATTGATTCCCCTGAAGCGTAGAATATATCAATATCTTTGGTTTCAAAGGATCATTCAGTAGTACAGAAATGGAGGACTCAACTGCTTTATTTTAAATTTATGAAACTCCACAGTGAATCCCCTGAGCGTGCTGTCAGCAGTGCCTTTCAATTGTGGAACTCAGCCTCTGTTGTCAAACCGAGTCACTTCGGTGCCTCCTAGTTCACGTGTTGGTGCTTCTTAACTGGAAAAAAAAGCCTGGTTACAACTCAGTAGGAATTAATATTATTATAAAGAAAGCTTTTAAGCCATCAGGTGGATTCCATCAGAAGTTACTGCAAATCATGTACGTTTATCCCTTGTCTGCCACTGCAGTGTGGCAACCTAACCACTGTCTCTGTTGCTCCTTGGTTGACTGCATTCAGGACAGCTGGGAACATGGTGTATTCAGGAAGCTGTTTCAAACCACCTAAAGGGAATGGCTGGTAAGAAGTAGATCCTGTGGAGGTGCGGCAATGCTTTTTTGATGCCAACTTCCCCTTTTTTGTCATAAGGCACAGCTGCACAGTTGCAAGAAGCAGGGTCAAACAGCGGTCCTATCCCTAGGGGTCTGTGGGCCATCAAGGGCCCCAAAGCACCCCCAGACTCTTTCTGGGAACTCTCCATCAGAAGACTACACATGCCCCATAGTGTTGCATCAGAAACAAAGAACTCCCTCCCAGAGGAGGGGTCTGGGCATTCCCATACCAACTTGAATGTGTGTAACCTGACAAACTCTTGGTTTGGTGAGCCATCCCAAGGGATTAAGACTGTGACCATTACTGCAGTCAAATAGAAACAATCAGGTCTTGTTGCTGGATCCGTGAGTAGTAATATCTTTCTTCTCCACTATCTACTCTTATTCTTTCTTTCTCTCTCTTTTCCTTGAGTATTTTCTTTTTGATATTTTTATACTTTTATTTAAAAGAACAAAGATGGCAACATACCTCTTTTGCACTGCCTTTAAATTGTTTAAAAATAAATTTCCCTCATGTACACACTGGTCATTTCACTCTAATTCACCCCAAGGGATTTATTAACAGAAATCTCAGTTATCCTGCTTCAGAGTGGGTTCTAACAGCAGGTTATGGCATAGTGCCTAGGAGAGGACAAGAGAGATCCTTTCACTGGAGCCTGTGAGGAGAGGTGTGAAGAATTATAAACTCCCTAGGTTCAGTGTGGATGATGAAACCAAAGCCCTGGCTACTGGAAGATATATTTATGACTTCTGTGATCTCTAGAAAGACATAAACCTGCTGGAGTGGGTGCAGAGGAGAGGCACAAAAATTATCAGAAGGATAGTACCTCGCCTATCAAGACAGGCTGAGACAACTGGGGGTTTTCAGCCTGGAGAAGAGGCTTTGGAGACACCTTATTTCTGCCTTTCAATACTTGCAGGAGCCCATTAAAAAAAATTAGAGAAGGGCTTTTTACTGGGGCTTGTAGTGATAGGACAAGGTGTAACAGTTTTAAAGCAAAAGAGGGTAGATTTAGTTCAGATATAAGGAAGAAATTCTTTACCATGAGGTTGGTGAGGCACTGGAACGCGTTGCCCGGACAAGCTGTGGATGCCCCTTTCCTGGGATATTCAAGGTCAGTATGGATGGAGCACTGAGCAATCTGTTAGTGTGAAAGATGTCCCTGTCCATGGAGGGGGAGGGGGAGTGGTGGTGTTGGAAATAAATGGTCTTTACAGGTCCTTTCCAACCCAAATTTTCTATGATTCTATAAACCCATAAAATATATTCAATTCATTCATGTTTACAGAACTTAAAACAAAGCCACTCATCCAACTTGCACACGTTTTTCCCTCAGGGTTTTTTGTATAGTAGCACATTTCAACAACAAACATATTGGCAGCCTAACATGGGGAAATCATTACAGCCCACTCACCCCTGAGTGCATGTGCATAATTCTTGGTGTGTCATGAGGAAAGAAGACCATATAGGATTGGTGAATTAATAAATGACATAGGTAGAAAATGTTTTCACAGAAAATACAGCCCAAATCCCCTAAAGTACTTGAATTCTCTTTTGAGTAAACAGAGAAAGAGCCAAAGAAGAAATTGAATTCACAGAAGGAAACTCCAGATAAAAATGGAACAGAATTTACCTGAATTCATGTGTTAATTTATTAGCTTGGGGTTTTTTCAGGCAGGAAGGATGTTGCCTAATAGCCTCTTTGACAAGCTTGTCTGATCAGCTCCTCTTTCCATTTTAGAGAGAGACTCCACATCTAAGTGGTTTGTAAAGGGTTAATCAATTATTAATAATGTCTGAATACATAATAGGCACAAGGGGCTATGCCGCAGCTGGATGTAAACATGCCAATATAAGGTGCTGGCGTTAGGGAGGGATAAAAGCAACCTGTTGACCCACTGGACTGCTTGCACCCTGAAACATCTATGAAATTGTTAGCGAACCTTTGAATGTGTTTTGTAACTAAATCCTTAGTAGAACATGTAATCCTTTTTTCTTCCATTTTTGTCCATCCATTGTTTTTAAACGTTAAAATGGTAGCACATCATAAGACAAGTTTGCAAAACCGTAAGTGCAGAAACAACCAACAGAGGGAATACTGAGTGTTTGCAGGAGGAGCCGAGCAACTGTGCCGTGTCCTGCGCTGGGAGAGCCGACAGCGAGTGAAGGCTTCTCCTCAGTAAAAGAAACATGCCAAAAGAATTCAACAAACACAGATGAGCTTCATTTTTCCTACAAGGGTGGCCATTCCTTTTGACCCTCTGAGCCATGTGCCCAAATCTTTCTGTGGCTGAGAGCCATGAGGCACGCACCTCGGAGACCCGAAAGGAAAGGGACCTCCAGGAGAGTTTCGGAGGCAGGAAACACTAACTGCTCCCCGGGGCCCTGCTGTCACAGCCGAGCCGGGGTGGTCTGCAGTGACCGCTCCCCTCACTTCCCCGGTGACCCCCCGGTGGCGATCCCAGCCTCCTTGGCTGTGGTCGCCGGGCTCTGCCTCGCCCGGCAGCGGAGCTCCCTCGCAGACCTGCGTGTGCCGCCGCCCTGCTTTGCCCAGCTGGGACCGCAGGCGGGGAGCCGCGTTCCCGGTGCGGGCCTTGAGCCGCTGCTGTTCTGCAAGAACAAAAACAGAAGGTAAATTGTACAAAAGGAAAACTCTGATTGCTTTGCCGACATTAGCTGTTATCTCATGCAGTCTTTGTCAGTTTGTCCCGTCTATCTATTTCTTATTCTGTGTAGATTTAATGACCTCTTGGGCAGGAATTCTGCTTTCACAATGTGGTCATTGCAATGCCTAAACAAATGGATAAAAACTAACACACATTCTTGTACCTAAATAAATCTATCAAGCAGCCACATCCACCTAACTGACTAGTACCCCAATCCTCTAGCCTTGGAAAAAATTAAACTCCTTAGGAGTTCTTCCTGAGATGTTTTGGGATACTGTTTCTATCATGGCTTTTAAAATGGGTTTTTTCCATTCTCAATTCATGTTCAAACCACTAACAATTGATTAATAATATTATTATTGTGGTCTTAAACCAGCATGTTCTAGTGCACAAATGCACGGTCTCTTTTTAAGCAAGGGCAGAATCTTTCCATCCTGCCAGGCTTAGTTTCAGATATCTTAACCCCACATAAACCTCACCACTCTTTACTGGAACACCACAGAAACCCCTAACAAGCAGTCAGGGAAATATTTGTTCCTCCTTTCCACTTCCAGAATGTCTGATCATTCAGGATCTGTCATAAATGTTTCCTGGCTGACTTTGCCTTACACATGAACTGTGTTTTGATGGGTTTTTTCCCCTTCTCTTTTTTTTCCCCCTTTTTTACAAGCATCATTGCATTTTGTCAGCAAGCAACTTAGGCCAGTCTCACAAATAGTTTAGTTTATAGCTTATGAAATTAAATGATGTAAGGGACCACTCCAACAAGGGTCAATTTAAACAGACAGCCAAGTCTGTAACCTCAAGGGACTTGGATTGGGTTGAGGGAAGGCACCAAGCAGTGTGGGCTTCCAAAGATTGCTGCCAGGTGGACTACAGATGTTCAGATTCAGTCCACTTGCATGGCATTCACCTTGGGAGATGCTAATTTGGTCCCATGCATGCAGAAAATTAGCATGTGTATACACAATCACCCTGCAAAGGCCCCTTCTGGCTCTGCTTTCTGAAACCCTGAGGTTTATAGGTAGAGTAAAATGGCTTCGTAGGAAGCCACAGCACTGCCTGTATCAGTCCTGAGTTTGAATTCGTTTAGTCAGCTATCTCAGAAAAAAACCACAGTGTCCCTTGCTATAGATGGAAGCTGCACATGCAGCTGTGGTCACTGTCTTGCAGCTGTTAAATGAAGAAATACCATGTGAACATTTGGTCTGGTTTCAAAAGACCTAAAAACACTGGCCAAGAAAAATGGTACATCACGGTGCTGCTTGGCTATTTGCCAAGACAAAGAAACTTGTAGATTTCTAGGGACAAGAGGCCATGTGAAAGGAATTTTCCTCCTTTCAAAGGCACATCAAAATATACCAGAGGGGTTATTTATTTATTTATTTTGTGTGTGCTCTTGGCACAGGTTTGATTGATCACTAATGCAGTATCAGCATTAAACTCACATTACTTAAAGACCAACCCAGAAAATAAGGCAAATAGAACTGTAGGTCTGAAGCGCAAAATAGAAGAGTAAGGCAGAATTATTTCACACAAAGGATGAAAAGTAGATGGATAAGAGTCCCTAAAAGCCAATTAAAATAAAAGTTTATAGGGAGGAAAGGATTATTCTGTGGTGAAAGCTCAAGAGAAAAATCTATTGGAGCATTTTTTTTTTTTTTTCTGACTCAGGCTTAGACATTGGCATGGGTATGTCCACAGGAGAAAATAGTGTCCTGTGGAGCAAAGATTGTTCTCTCTCCACGACCTACCTCAAATCCCCAGTGCATCAATATAGACACAACACTCTGCTAATGGCAAATATTAATTTGGAGATGGGCTTTCCTCACTACCTGAACTAATGCATATGTCCCCCCAAGGAGCTGCACCGCAACCTCCTTTCACTAGCTCCGAAAGAGCAACTATTCCAGTGCCCCATTTGTATCAGGAACAATCACATACATATCAGGAAACTGTCTTTAGAGTCAATTGAAAAATTCATTAGAAATGCAGAACAAAATAATAAGCCTTCTCATTGCTTTTTTTTTGGCTGTTTGTCCAGAAGGACAGAGGGGGATGTTTAAAAAGCCAGGCAAAGGGATATAGGACACCCAAAAAGAGATCAGGTCCTTTGGGGACAGTTATATTTTCTTTATTCTAAAGCATCTTCTGTAGTTAGCTGTGCAAAATTTCTGGCTTGGGCCAGCTCCTGGGCTTGTTTATGTACTGGAGATTGGAGCCAAACTCTCCTGACAGGAAATGAGTGAGACTGCAAAGAGAGTATTTTGACAATACAAGAGAAACTCATAAGTTCTGGTGACCATGCTATTTTATTGGTTTATTTGTTTAATATTGATACTATATTAAAGGTCAAAGGTACATTAGATGTTAGGAGAAATAAATGTGCTGGTGAATAGATAAATCCTATGGAACTCCCAGTAATTAACAAGGTCCATATGTATAGTTTGTTCATAAGAGAATAAACTTTTTTCCTCCAATCTGAACAGACAAATCCTTTCTTTTGCTAAATCCATATGCAGGGTTTATGAGCTAAACCTCGCTGCCCTTTCTCAAGGGAAACTCCCATTGAGCTTAGGGGGAGTTTCCTCTGAGTAAGATTTTGGCCTGTTACTCTGGCCGCCTTTCCGCTGCCCTTGAAAATTTCCTTCTTCTTAAGGCACCCTGAAATTCAGTGCTGACTCGATACTGACCACACTTCTGAGAGCGGAGGATATGCTGTCAGGCCCTTTTGCCTGGTTCTCGGAAACAATATCTCCATTCCTAGTAGATTTTCCTGCTCGCATTCCTCTGCATGTACAGACCTAATGGAGGAAGTTGAGCTTCCTGCGGGCGTTAGTCTGAAATAGCATCTGAGGACTGGAAGAAGTGGTTTTATTATGGACTTAATCCCAAACTCTAGAAATCAAGGGATTACAGTTCATTTGCAATAGAGAACTTGAGAAAGACATTCGTCCTGCTCGCAGTACGAGCCAGATAGCTCATGCCAAGAATGTCCCACGGATCTTTGGTACAAGAAAGAGGTTAAAGCCAAAGCCATCAGAGCACATGGTTACCTGCACTGCATCTCATATGAAATGTGCTTAGGAGTCAGGAGATTACTATGGAGGCAAAATGCCATTTGGAACTGAGGCTAAGTGCTGATTAAAGAAAGCTGAATGTTTCATGCAGTGATCCCTCCCACAAACATACCCTGCATTTGCATTCCCTCTTTACTCTAGCAATCCTCTTTGGCTGCATCGTTATTCCTTTGCAAGTGTTTGTCCCAGATGCTGAAGAATCAGGACCAGTCTCACTTGCTCCCCAGAATTCCCCAGAGCAAAACTGAGCAGAGCTGGTATCCCAGCCCTCAGCTGCTGTCCCTTCAGAGCCCGCCTAACTGTGACTCTGAACTTGTTTTGGAGAAATTGACCAACAACTGAATTTATAAAAAATAACTTGAAGATCAAAATCAATATGGCACCAAACATTATAGCAAAGAATTTTAAGTGTTGTCATGAGCCCTGATCTTCAGGGGCAGTTAAAGATTTCTTAATATACCCTTCAGGGGTGTCCTGTTCAGTGAAGAGCTTTAGAAAGGTAAGCCCATATGTTTTGGATGACATGATTTTTTACCTAAGGAACAAGTCATGGCCCTGACCAGATGGATCATCAGGGCCCATGCTCAGGCTGAGTGTTAATTGCCCCCTTTGCCCCTTCCCTGTGAGCAGTTTCATCAGCAAGGCCACTGGGATGACTGTTGTCGGGGCCTGGGAGGGGATACGAGGGAGTGAGCCATGACTCCCATGTTGAGAAGTTTCTTTGAAGGTCTGCCAGTCTAGGATCTTTCACATAACATTTGTTTCAAAAAAAAAAAAATCCAAAGGTAATAGATTACAGTGAGTACAAGGTATTTTATGCTTTGTGGTGTGATGATCAAAAGATGTTATCATTCTGTTTCACATGTTTGCAGACAGTTAGTTGTTATTCTCAGTAAGTTACAGGCAGCTTTTGTTTCCCTTGAAAGCTAAAACTTCATCTTGTTAAAGGATGGTTTGTGGGTGAGTGCACAAGGGAAAGGAGAAGAGGTTTTCTTCCTTTCTGCCTCCTCTTTCTACCTTGTCCAGGATTCATTCTCAGATTCTCCAATATGAATACTGATATTGAGAGCAACAGGGGGAAACAGAAAGAGGCAAAAATGCCATTTGCCATTCTGATTAGTATTTACAGCATCCACTCAAGAAATTTGGATAGAATATCCCAAGGACTTAGGATGACACAGCTCTGAGTTCCCTAGAAAACAGGAAATATTTGTAAAGTGTCTGTGCAATCCATTACTGTACAACCAGGGCGGTCGTCCTCCAAGACCAACATCCTGGTAGACACTTTGGCTTGTGAGTCATCATAAAAGAGGCCAAACCCTTCTCCGTAATCTGAAATTATCAGAAATTTTCAATTTACAGGGTCCTTTGTTCTAGTTTTTATGTCGTCTCTATTTCCAGGTTCCATATGGTATCTAAAATGAAAACGTTGTGAAAGGCAAGTCTGGTAGTACAGCTGAGATGGCGAAGAGGGAAGGTAAATCCCAATAAAAAAGCCAGCCACATCTCAGACTGACACCTAATTTTGATTAGATTTTTAGTATTTCTTTTGAAAATTTCCACTTTGCATCTCAGGAAATAGCTCTTGCATTTCGTTCTTTAAATGGAAAAGCCATTGGATAAAATGAACCTTAAAACAATAAAAAACCAACAACAACAACAACAAAGATGCATTGGCAATACAATAGCAAACAATTTTTCTATTGGCACACCTTCATAACGGTTTCTTTATGCAAACTTTATAGCTTTCGGACTGTTTCCTGATTCTGTTATTTCCAGTACATTTATTTCAATAAAAGAAGCTATAAACCTTTTAAACAATTCTGAAGATTGGTCCTTATTCTCATGGTTTAGGATGTGCACTTAAATAGACAGCTTGCATTAACTGCTAGGATGGTATAAAGGGAGCATCCTACTCTTCAAGATACTCTGTTTGTAAGCCCAGTGTAAATACTTACTCTTTATGCTACAGTTCAATGACTCTTTTTATTTCCCACAGAGACTGCCTTTTTTAGTTGTTGGATGAAGAATGAAGATGAAGATGTTGGATGAAGATGAAGAACAAAACAGAGAACTGGATAAATTGAAGTAAATAAATGTGAACTGACCAGATCCATTACTCAGATTTTGAACTGAAAAAAAATCTAAATCCTTTTACATGTTTACATAAAAGAGTTTGCGTTCTCCTTTCTCATTCATCCAGTCCTGTTATGAGTAATCTGTTAGTACACCAATCTAGTCACAACCCAGTAATACTGCAACATTTCAGGAGGCTCTGTGGTGGCAGGATTTCTACTAGTTTCTGCTCCACATGTTCTAAATTTGCAGAAATATTTTGGACATCCAGATCTTGAGATACGGACAGAGGTAATCTGAGCTATGGGCAAAATTGACTGGAAAATCTCTCACTATGGCTTGAGTCCCATCTCTAGGTTTGAGGCTTGTTTGTCATCAAACCAGAAGAGTGATAATATCATACTAAATATACTTCAACTTCTATCTCAGCAATTTGAGTACCATAATATTTGTATAATAGCAAAATTTACATTGCTTTCTTGTCTTCTCTAAGTCTTCAAAGTGTATGTGGGATTTATTATTATCATTATTCTGGTTTGGTATTTTATCTGTCTCCCCATCTTTCTTTGTTTTGATGAGAATGAAAAAGTGAATCAGATGCAATAAGTTTTGTTTTTGCCTTCGAAACTTGTGAGATCTGCAATCACACTCACCTTTTTCAGAAGAGAACATTGCAATATTTGGCCATATGTTAAGAGGATTCTGTGACTTGCTGAACTTTAACAGAAATGTCAGCTTCCCTAATCAAAGTATGTGTCAGAGTTGCTCTTTCAAATGCTGGAGATACTATCTCAAACACTTCATTTATGGTGTCAGAATTCTGAAAAGGATTTGCTTAAGTTTGCTAAGGCCATTAAGAATCATAACCTTAATGTTGTGTGGTTGGTATTGTCCTATTTATCTCAGTAACTTTATCGCTTAGAAGAGTATCTAGATGACAAAGATATTTTCTCTAAGGATCCTTAACCTGTTGTGTTGCGTGTAAACTGCAGAGAAAGCTTGCAATAAAGTATATTAAAAGATGTGGTTTCTCTTACCCTTTACATAGGCATTAGTCTAATATTGCTGAAGTCTGTCACTGTGACTGGAACTACTCTGTGAATAGCTGCAAAAAAAGATTGGAAAGATGTCAGAGTGGAGATTTTATAGCTTTTTTCCCCTAAAAAGTAAGCACTGGAGCTATACCAAGGTGTCTTTACACAATGTGGTTTAGCTCTCCTAGCCAGTCCCTGGCAATAGGATGCTAGCAGCAGACAGTCCATTTTGCATGAATAAAATGCTCTGAGCTATGCTCAGAATATAAGCTCAAGGGGTTTTAAAATGGTGAATTTAAGGGCATGATGGTGTTTTCCCCTGAGTCTCTTCAATTTTTATTGAAATCAGTATGTGTGAAAGCTGCTCAGATCCTTAACAATTTCCTTCTGAATTTATGAGTTTGCATACTAAAAGCAGTTTTACATATATCTTCCTTTTAATTCACATGGGAAAGATATTCACTAAACACTTTATTTCTTTTTTTTCTCATGGGAGAGAGACCTGCTGTACTCATCTGTACTTATGTTTTTGTTATCTCTTTTCAAAAATCCAAGCTGAACATAGATTTCGCACCTTTCACTCAGGAAGAAATCCAAATGAAACATGGGCGCATTTAAACCAACCAAAGCACATAAATTGGATTTTAAGATTTTAATGGAAGTGCAACCCTGTCCTTTGATAGAGAGTTTTCCCACTCATGACAGAAATAGAGCTACAGTTTACTGAGAGCAGTTTAAAGAGAAATGTTTAAATCTTACCTGTTAAAGAAGTAGGCCAGTTTCATTAAAAACAACATAAAGAAAATGTAAAATATTTCAATAGTTTTTTTTTTCTATACTGCTTTTCCTTTTGCATTTTGGACTATGGATTGTAACATTTATAGAAACAAAACAAAAATAAGCCTCTGTAATAGTGGTTATGTCCAGGGTTTTGAACAAACCGTAACAATTGTCAGTGTTTTGCAATAGGCCAAGGCACATCAAAAGGCTATTTTTAAAATGTCATTTTTGGAAAGGTCTTTCATTTTTAGGCCCACTTGGCCTATAACCTGGTCAGGCTCCTGATGGAGGCAATGACCCTGGTCTGTCCATAAAAGACCAAAGATCCTCCAAGGGGTTTCTATGCAGCAGTCACTGAGGTGCGTATAAGCATGGATGAGCCAGCTCCTGGAAGATTCCTATCCAGAATATTTACTCAGCAGACTGCAATATTGGCCAGCACAGCCAGTTTAAGGACTCTTTGGGCACTGCAGCAGAGATTGCAGTCGTTGGGCTGGGTAAGTACCTGACTGGATGTGCTCCTGAGTAACCTGCTCTTGACCTTCAAAGGTGCTTTCCCACTTCAGCCAAGTCTGTGATGCTGCATTATGTCTGCTCTCTTTTCCTCTGACTCTTTGAATATTTAACTGCTTCACCTAATTTCACAAAGCATATTAATCCAATATAAATCCAATATAACCATGTAATACTTCCATCTACCCTTCACAGGGCAATTCCCCCTCCTCTCCACTCTTTACTGCCCTTGGCTTGCAGCAAGGAGCCCTGACAGATATTTTCTCCCCCTGCCTCCCTTGAAGGTGGCACCTCTCCACCTTGGCCTGGTGCTGTGCCAAGTAAAAGCCATTTGCCAGTCTGCCATGCTGCCCACACCAAACACAGAGCTGTGGCAAATGGGGAACAGCTGGAGATGGCCAACATTCAGGCAGCTGCTGCTCTTTCACAGTCCTTTTCCAGATACTGTGATGAGGAATAAATTGAGACCTGGATGAATGCTCAATAGGAGAAAGGTATAAGATGCCCTCCTTCTCTCAGCGGTGCTTTTGCCTGGCCCTCATTTCAATTGCTGAATCCATTTAAAGTTTATCTTTGTCCTGCGGTACCAGTAAGCAAGGCTGGCAATTCCCCCACTCTTGCAGCCTCACTTTGCTGCTCTTTTCTTGGATGCGAGCATTTCCTGTTAAAAGGATTCCATTTAATACCCTGCAAATTATCTGGGGTGGTGCAGAGCAATTTATTTTGTAAGCCTTATGCTGCGGATTGAAATTGCTTTTCCTCATCTCGGTGCGTGGCAGCGGGGAGCGCGGTCCTCTCCCAGTGCTGGGCCTGGGGCTGCATCCCGGTTCTGAGCACTGCTGCCACGGGCTCTGTCAGCACCTAAACCTGCTCCTGACTCCTGCCAGGGGGCAGGAAGCAACGAAAATGAGCAGACTTTACACACGTAAGCAGGCTTTTGAGGAGGCTCAATTCCTGACTGAAAACAAGGCTTTGACTCACTTTACGCCATTTGAGGGAGAGAAAAGGCTAGACCTGTTCTTCTTACTCGGGGTTTGTACCCAGAAAGATGCCCAAGTTGCAGTCCCAGGCATGGGATGAGTAATTAGGGGTCCTGGCACTGACCATAGGTTCTTGCACAGACAAAATGAAGGCAGAACGAAGTCACACAGGATGATAGTGGTGTTTTATCTTTTATCCTGACTGTTTTAGAAATCAAAAAATAACAGCTTTGGAGGAAAGGAATCCCCAAACTTCCTGTTTTTGCCACAGCAAAGCTGTCTCAGAGTCATCTCAAATTAGAAAGAGGATACAAAAGAGCAGACTCATTTGTTTGATGTAGTTTAACGAAGAACTCCATTGCAAAATGCACAACTCAACATTTTCTTTAATGACTAGATTCTTGCCAACATACAAAGGAAAGGAAGTTTAAAACTATATGAAGGACCTCTCTCTGTTCCCTCCCCTGACCATTTGCTTTCCTACCAGTGTTTATATTTTTGTGAAAAACTTAAAGTCCCAGCCACCCCATAGCATAGATATAAGTCAGACAGACATTGAGAATCATCTAGCAGAATGCATTCCCACATTATTTAGCAGAATTTAGGAGAGGATTTGGTGTGGATATGAATAAAAGAGCATCTTATAATACCTAAAATAAACTTGTCCAGACAGAAAACTTCATGCTTAATGGTTTGGGTCAATCTCTAATTTCTAGGGATTGAAGTGAATATTTCAAAAGGATAGATTATGCTTCCACTTCTTTCCCTGGAGTATCTTCTACTGTCTTATGAAGATCTCTTCTTAGTCAGTGCCAGAGGGAAGGCATTTCATTTGATGTCTTTGATTCCGAAAGGCAGCTCCTACTTCTTGGTTATTTATATTCAAAAATAGGCCAGAAAGGTTAAGAATGGAAGAAATAAAGTAACATAAGTCTTACTTTAGCAATGGAAGACCAAGGCTTGGAGACTTTTGTGGCCTTTTTCAAGGGCATTTAAAGAATTTGTGACATCCGTCTTCATTGTCTTATCCACAAGAACAAACTTATTCTTGACCAGTATTTTTCTTTTGATTGAGCAGCACTCTTGGTTTAATTTTTGTTTCAGAAAGAAAATCAGAAAAAAAGGTGCCTTATCTTTAGACTTCCAGAATTCATCAGAGTTTTATTTACAATTGGGATGCAGTAATGTTGGCTCACTTGTTACTGATAATTTTTCCAGAATGTGAATAACCATTTGAGCACTTGTTTAAAAATACAAAAGCGGTGGAATCTGAGATTCATGTAATGGGCATGAGAGGTACAGAGTGCTGAGGAATACAAATATGTTTGTGACTAATTCATTAGAGAAACTCCTCATGGAAGATGTAGTTGATCATGATTTCCCTGTAGTGCTGTGAAAATTAGTACTGCCTGGGTTATATCGACCCTGTAAATAAAAAGAGCTCAAGAGAAATATCAGCTTTGGCCTTACTTTTAAGAATGTGTAAATTTAGAGGGTCTGAATAACATAACTTGCTTCGATCCTGGGTCTTTCTCGGTATTTCTGATTTTCATGCCTAATCTGAACATAATTCCACTTTATCTGGGACAAGAGTGTCTGCCCACAGAGTCATCATAGAAGGGAAATAAATTCCACACTACTCATTTTATTTAGATGGGCACATTATCAGATTTTTTTTTTCTTTTTTAAAGTAATATTTTTAATTTTTTCCACTGGCTGTCATATAATTTTAAATGATCTCGTCTCAATTTTCTCAGCCTGTAAAGTGTAGTTAACAACTAATCTGGGAAGTTCTGCACCTACAGCTCTTTCATAACATGACATTATAGTACAATTCAAGTTGCACCAGGTATTCAGAATGGGAAAATTTGTTTCATTTTAACACCCAAGAGTAAAGATGAGACCAGAAGATATAATTAAAGAAGGTATCCGTCTCCTTCCTTTCAATTGGAATAGTATTTAAAGGTGAAGTTGAAGTTATTACAATATTGTTGTAACAACTGAGCTACATAACGAATGGCTCATAGAAGGAGTGATAAATAGTTCTAGATAGTTGGTGAATTTTAGTTTATAATAAAGGTTATAAATTTGTATTTGAAAACAGGAAAAAAAATTGCTGTATCATCGTTGGATTCCACAGCTATCTTCACTTAGATATCCATGGTCTGAGCATGGGAAAAGGGCTGTTCAAACTTACCATCACACAAAACCAGATGAGTTGAGTTGGTTTCCAGTCCTTCCAATGTTTAAGAAAGGACAACTAGTGAGCATCCACCTTGCACAATCTGCACGTTTGTCAGTGGAACAAAGGCAAGGAAGTACATTTACAATCCATAAATATGCATTGCACCAGACTTGAGGTTTCAGAAACAAATTAAATTCCGTTACTGTTGTACAGAGTGGCTGCAGGGCTGCAGGGATAGCAGCTGCCATTTACTCTGCCTTACACACTCAGGGGTTACTGAGGGGTCTGTCTGGATTGGTTGTTCAGCCACTGTTTTACTGGGTTAAGGACTTGCTGGTATTTTCCAAATTATATACAGGCTTTCCACTGAGAGATAATGAAATACTTGTAAAGTGATAGATACAACAGCTTTTAGCTGCACATATCCTGAACTATGGGTCAAACACACCAGTCTGCTAGAAGCTTATCCCTTCTTTCTGCTTTAAACCTTACTGTAGAATGACTTGAAAAATTCTGGGGCAAAATAAACAAATCAGACTGACAGAGTGGGAGAAAAGCAGCTTAAGAGAAGCCTGTCAGCACAACCTGCTCCCTTTTCTAACCTGGCAGCAATTCCCTCTGGGTTCCTGCCGTTCTCCTATGCATTTCCCTTCCAACCCTCATTTCCCTATGGAGCTCCCTCAGCCCATCCGATTTTGAACATCTGTTGGCACTGAACTCCTGCAACTCTCAATCTGTTTCCCCTTGGCTTCCTTCTTCCTTCCACTTAATCTTCCTTATTTTTGTCTTGGTGAGACTTCCCTCCTTCTCTCTGTCTTCCTGCTGCTATCACCATTTTAATCTCGTCACACTCCGGGTGACACCAGACTGACTCTCCCTGGTGAGGAGAACGGAGAGAGTGACTCCCCACCCCCTGAGGCAGCTGCTTCTGCCTGCTAACATGCTACCATCCCAGGGCCAGTCTTACTCTTCTCCTCCAGGCTGACAGCATCCGTGGGCTTCCCCTTTGGTTCTTCTTGTGTTCTTTTGACCTGAAATAAGCTGGAACAATGTTGAAAATGGCGTGAAACCAACACAGCAGAAAACAGTGAATGGTTCTCTGCAGTTCAGTGAGTTAAACTGGCAGTCTGACATAGGATGCTGCTGGAGAAGGAGGAGGAAGAGGTTTGGTTTTCTTGCCCTCTATACCTGTAGACCATAGTGGCAGGATCATATTGTAGAGAAACCACTGGGGTACAGATGAGAGGGGAGATAAAGTGAGAAAAATAAATGGATTTGAGGGAACCACTGAGCCTACATCATGTTAAGCTTGACCAAATCTGTTCCACCATGCGGGATATATTCCATAGGCTGGGAAATATTGTAATCTTATACACACAGGGCCAATACATTGCTGCCTCCAAGCATGCCTTCCCACGGGAGAGTGAAGTTGGTCCTGCGTATTCCCACAGTTATGTTAAACCAGGCTGAATATAAGCCCAGGAGCATTATAGCAATCCAGGCCTTTGTCTGGGGGAATGAAAAGACATTCCTCCACTTTCATCGGAAGGTTCTTGGGAATAATATTGTGCTTTGTCTCATCAAAAAGACACATAAACATAAATATCCATGTTAATTACATTATAATTCAGCCCTAAAGCAGAATAAGCTGAGACTACAGAGGCTAAGTGATATGTGTCTACAAAGAGAACAGTCTGAGGTCAGCCCATCTCTCCACTATTTGTCAAGAACAAGCATTTTAACTCCTTAGTTGAGAGAAATGCTATTTAAGTCTACAAGGTCTGATGGCAGAAGCATAAAACTCAAGTTTGACTTCAAGCTCTTCCAATAACTTTCTCTCAGTAGCCTCAGATAAGCAATTTAGTTCTCTAATGTAAAACAATAATGGACACCAGTACTCTGACAGGCACATCATTCTTATTTCAGCACAAATTGGAAACCTAGTGTCTGGAAATAAAAAGCAGGGCAAATAAAAACTGAAATGGAGAAATAGGGGACTGATTTTAGAAAAACATATACAGGGTGGTATAAGAGGGCCTTGGGGAAGTCAAAAGTACATTTGTCCCAGGGGCACTTTCGAGGTCTATTGTCCTATACATTTCCTGCCCAGAAGCACGAGCTTTAAGTATAAAGGTATTTCTTCAGATTTTGAAATACTGAAATTAGGTGGAGCTATTTCTGTTTCATGCAGCATAAATGAGAATCCAGCCCTGTTAGATACCCTACCTGAAAAAAACCTGCACGTTTCCAATAAAGCAGTCTGCCTTATACTCTTTATGTCGTGTAATGTCTTGTTGTACCAACAGGCATGGAGGCAACTCATCAGAAACAATGACAAACATACACAGATGTATTGTTAGTGTAAAATAGTTGTACTTAATTCCCTTACTTACCTTGATTTTTTTTTTTTGAGGAGTCTTTTGTAGTCATCTTTTTCTATTCCTGTATGTCTGCAGTTGATAAATTATTTCTGTTCTCTTTAATCCATTTTTTATTATTCTTCCAGATATATTTTTTTTCTGGTGTTGGTGAAAATAAATCTTTTCAAGGGCTTGGCAGTATATTTGGAAAGATGTTTTGAACAGTATGAGTGCTGCTTCTAGGAGTTAATGAATCAGAAATTAATGAAATAGTGGTTTGAAACTTAAAAAATTCATGTATTAGTGAACGCTGCTAACCAAATTGCCATGTATTGGTTTTGACATATTCCCCACCTGAGTTTCCATGCTGTCTCTTTGTTTCTTTGCTAAGAGCATGAGCTGTGTCCTAATGCACCGTGGTTCTCCAGTCCCATTTCATATGGGAACAAAGATTCTGCAGTCAGCTCTCAGGCTTGTACTCCTCTAAATTTTGAAGTTGTTGACTGATTTTGACAGAGAGGTAGATGTCTCAAAGATAACCAAGTTCTTACAAGCTTTAATAAAACAAGTCACCACATACAGAAAGATCTAAGGAACTTGACAGAAGGAAAGGATCGTTATATAAGCACGTGTGTCCAGACTTCAGAGGATCCAAGCAGAAGAGAGACCATACAAAGATAGAAGAGAACTTTAGTCAAATCTTCTTTAAATCCAAAGCCATAGAAACATGGAATTAGGTTTAATTCTATTTAGGTTTAGGTTGTAAAATACCTCTTAGTCCATTGAGTGCAGCTGTTAAACCAACACTGCAAAGTCCATCACTAAACCATCTTCTGAAGTGCCACACCTACACATTTCTTAAATACTTACAAGGATGGCAACTCCACCACTTTCCTGGGCAGCCTGTTCCAATGCTGGTCCGACCTTTCTCCTTAGCCCTTCTTTTGTGGCTGATTTATTTAAAGAAATATTATTTATCGTCTTTTATGGCAGTAGGTAGATTTAAGTTCTAGGTTGACTTTGGTCCTTCTAATTTTGTCTCTGCATTAGCTCATGACATCACTGCAGTCCTCCTGAGTGGCCTGACTCTTCTTCCAAAGGTCATAAACTCTCCTTTTTTCACCCTGAATTCCAGTCATAGTTCTTTGTTCAGTCAGGCCTGTCTTCTTCCCCGCTGGCTTGTCTTTGTCCTCCAGGCCTGTCTCCCGAGAGACTCTGTGAACTCTGTGAACCAGGCTCCTTAACAGCCCCAAGTCTTGTCCTCGGGAAGTCCCTGTGGTAGTTCTGTCTACTTACCCTCCTGACTTCTCCAATGCCCAAGACATGCTCTGATCACCACATTGCCCACCAGTCCTTCTCTGTTCACAAACAGCAGGTCCAGCAGGCGCCTTCCCGAGGTTCACTCACCAGCTATGTCAGGAAGTTATCTTCCACACTCTCCAGGAACTTCCTGGACTGTTTCCTCTCTGCTGTGTTGTAATTCCAATAGAGATCTGGCAGGCTGAAGTCCCCCATGAGACCAAGGGCCAGTGATTGTGAGTTTTCTGTCACCTGCTTATAGAATATTTTGTCTGCATCTTCCTCCTGGTTGGGTGGTCTGTAACAGGTTCCCACCAGGAACCCTGTTGGCCTTCCCCCTGATTCTTATCCATAAACATTCAACTCTAGTGCCACTATCATTTCGTTCTAGGCAATCAAAATGGTCCCTAATATATACAGGGCTACCCCACCACACTTCCTTCCTTGTCTGTCCCTCCTGAAGAGTTCATAGCCAACCCTTGCAGCACTCCAGCTGTGTGAGTCATCCCTCCATGTTTCTGTGATGGCAACTATGTCGTAGTTTTCCTGCTGCACAATGTCAACCAACAGAGACACACAAATCATAGCAAATCAGGCTTCATTAATTCTATGGCTTACCAACATAATTGTTTTCTTGTGCCAGCTCAACACATTCTCATTTTGTTTCCTTACATGAACTTACATCTGTAGCCAGTGTATTTTTATTACTGTTTATTCTCAAAGCAGATCCTCCTGCAGCTGGACTTTTTTCCCAGGCTCCTGCTGGTTTCGCCTCTACTGCATTTCCAAATATTTATCTTGCTTGCATTGAATCAAACTCTATCTCGATTTTAATAGACTGGGAAGTCAACTGAATCAGCGCTGTGTCCATGAATAGGACCTATGGCTACATCTTTATGAGTAAATTAAGCATGCCCAGGAACATTTGCTGGCACTGAGGCAAACTGATGCAGAACAGCCTGAATTTGTACTATTGAATTAACTTACCCTCCAGAACAGTGTGGCTGAGTGCAAACTGCCTATGGAGAAGGATTCCTTCTCCGTGCTGTTCCTGGGAATTGCTTGGCATTCTGTTAGATGGGGTGTTTGTATCTTTGCCAAAAACACTCCAGCCATCATCCTAACAATTTCTTAGTATAAATAACCAAGCTCCAGTGCCTGGGAATGTCCCCTGGCCCTGCCTAATTAACTGCATGACATAAAACTCCTTTATCCTTATCTATGGGCAGTTTTCACATGGCCACCTCTGCTTCCAGTGTGCCAATTCATCTGCTCGTGTGAGCTGGGCATTATACATAAGCTGAGTATATGAGCTAAGCCTCCCTGACCTGTTCAATTTAAAAAAGAGTAAGCTCAGACCGTCAATTTAAATGAATTCAGATTGTTTAGACCAAAACTGAGAATCTGCATGCCGTATAATCATCTCATCTAGAGGCTATAAGGGACAGGATTTCTGGTAGATTGACTAAGGAAGCAGGGCAAACCAAGAAAGACATGTAAATAAAACTGATCCCACATAGTCCTGAAGCTCCAAATACTCAGTGGGTGTCATTTTTCTCTCATAAAAACCTAATTTTCCTGGATGTTTCAGTGTAGTGATTTAAATATAAGGCCAAGAGGCGCTGAATTGTTTTACAATTTACTACACATCCTAGTTTTTATTTTGTCTAAATCAGCAGTCTAATCATCTGCTGGGAAACTCAGTTTTGATTTGCTGTTTTCTAACCAAAGCCAGGTTCCTTCCTTCCTTCCTTCCTTCCTTCCTTCCTTCCTTCCACTGCTTCCCACATTACAAAATATGTAACTAAGCCGTACATTCCTTTGAAAAGCCACAGTCCAGAAAAGCACCTAACCACATGCTAATCTCAAGTGAAGAGGCTACTCATATGCTCCAAGTTATGCAAGTACTTAAGTACTTTGTAGATCAAAGTCTGGATTTACTGATGTGTATCTGAAGATCAGAGGCTGATGCGTTAGTCCAGAACACCTTGGAAATAGGTTTTATGTTTGCTCCTTCTTCTCTCTTTGCATTCCTCTGAGACTTTGGTAATGAAGAGAACTATTTATTTTCTTGCTCCTAATGTTCTAAACAGGAAGGCAGAAATCCTATTTTAGTAGTACATTATTCTGTCTCAAAAGGGAGAAGAAGAGAGAATGATGGAAATTATTTATGAGTATAATATACTTTGGATTAAGATATCAAGCTACTTTATTGAGGCTTGCTTTGTCAAAGTTTTTTAAGGGAGGATCTAGGGATAAAAGGAGTGGGAATGGAGGCTCCCAGCATTGCAGCACTTGTGCCTGGACCAAGGCTTCCCTGCTTCCAGGCACCTTTTTCCAGGGCCTTCCCTCTCAGTAGCAGAACCTATGTACTCATGAAACTCATCAAGAAAAACCCAGGTGATGAAAGGGTTTTTTTCTTTCACCTTTCATTTCATTCTTCAAATCATAAGCTAATTAAGTCTCATCTACAAAACAAAGAATTATTTCACAGTCCCTCAAGCCCATATCTCTCTACAAGCAGCAGCTCATAGGAAGATGTAGAACTGGCTGATCTGTAGGAAAGATGAAAGCAAAAGAACCTGCTCCCTTAGAGCCTTGCCTGTTGGTTTCCCTGGGAACTGTGGGAAGTCCCCAGTGAATAAACCATGGGATCAAAATTTTCCATGAGACTTTGAGCCAGAGAAAACCTTTCTTGTAAATGTTCTGACTTTCCTCTGGGAAATCCACTGGGGAATTAATGGGGATGTATCTCTGGAACACTCACTGTAGAAGAACGTCCCTATCTCTTCCCCAGCTACTCTGGGGGTGACATTCATTTCAGACCAGAATGCCTCTCTATATGGATAACAGTGGTTCAACATCTTTAAATGAGCTTCATAATACTAATCTGCAAGTGATCTATTAATCTTCCTCTTCCCAGTCCTCTTCCTTCAGTGGCCACTTTCATTATACACAGTAAGACTCATGCCAGTCTACTGGGAACATGGCAATGTCATTTGCTCAAAGGGGAAAAAAAAATCAGTCCTTTTAAGAAGTCTTTATCCTGGTCCTTTGCTCTTGGCAGGTGACAGTCCTCTCTGTCCTCTAGATGTTGTGTGCAGCTTGTGACTCCTCCTTAGCACAGTGACTGTCTTTCATCAGCCTGTCATAATGCCTGCAATCCTGGATGGGCTCCGTGTGTGCACAGATGCTGTATTTGAGAACAGGATGGTTCTGCCTTCTCTGAGATCCAGGCACAGCCAGATTGGAGACCCAGGGCTTCATCCTCTAAACAAACACCCGTGCTGCAGCTCTCTTGGTAAGATCTCAGTCAGTGCAGAGGTGGGCAAGCAGCACAAATGCTCTTGATCCCTGGAGGGGACCTTCCTTTCTTACTGCAAAAGGACAGCTAAAATCCAGTTTGAATGCATGCTGAATTCATCCCTTAAAACTTGCAGAATCCTTTTTCAATAAATGGTGGAAAAGTCCTTTAGATCAAATGCCTGATGTATGATGATAAAACTCAGTCTGTGAGCCAAAATCCTGAACAAGATGGAGGTCAAAAGAGCCTGAAGGAAAAAAGCTCAAGGAGAATCAATTAGCACTTTCCAGTCATCAAAACTGAACATGCACAACCATAGCTGTTCATCACAGTAGAATCTATTCCCACATAAGCAAATACATGGGTGGTGAAAGTAAATAGCAACATTACCCTAAGTGCCTCATAATCATCCTTAATTATTAAGAACAACCATTATTACTGTTATTATTACTATTAGACCTGATACACATAACGCTGTCTTCAGGATTTGAATTAGACCTGAAAGTGTCTCATGGTAATATGGCACCGGCCTATAATTTCCATCTCTGTTTTCTGATTCTTTCTTTAGTTGTGCATTGCCACAGTGAAAATATAGCTATACTAGGGGAAGAGATTTAATTTATCAATTTTAAACTTTTTTGCTCAATCACTAACAGAATTTTATTGTGTCAGTTTAGTTTCTCATTTCTAGAGTGTTTGCAACAACCTATATGTTAGACTCTGACAGATACAAACAGTTTCTTTAAGAGCAAAGATCTCTCCCTAAAATCATTATGCTAATTTTTTTGTGAGGATAGCACCTATGGGAATTTCATGTTGTCAGAGTTTTTTCTAAAAGGCATGTGTTATGCCACTGTATAATACAGACTGTCTCTGCTGCAACATTAAACCAAGGGAGAGAAGAAAATTTAATCCCACTTGCAGAGCAGTTATTCAAAACTAAATAGAGCAGTCACTTTCAGTAGAGATAAGAACAAACCAAAACTCTGGTGCAAACCAAATTCCTGACATTTTATTTCACCCCCTACCTTTCTTTCCTATCACTACACAGGCCTAATCATAGCAAATCCGGTCAGATTGTCCCTTTCCCTTTGCAGAATCTTGTGTCTTTCTTATGTCAGGTTTTGCCAAGAGGCATTAAATGACTTTCTGTTATGGTCTGGGAAGATCTTAACTACATGTCCTAGGTCTAATTTTCTCTGTACACAACCGCCCACACTTGCAGTGTTCCTGAAGGTAATCCAAGTTACAGGTCCACTGCCCCTTCAAAAGGAATTCCAGGATTTAAAACTCAGCCTCTGATTTACTATGCAAAATCTGTGATTACAGTAAAAGTTGCTGGCTTCCCGGGAACACAGTCCAGCTCTATCTTAATGGAGATTCCATGTCATAAAGTATTTTACTGGGAATGTAAGTACATTAATAAGAAAAGGATTGATTTTGCAACTGGCACAAAATTCCAATGACTGAAAACAATGTGTAGATTTTTTTTTTTTAATTAAAGCCATCTTGCTATTCATAATGGAAGGTTCTGCCCTTCTTGAAATTTATCCTCATAGGCCTTGGGTGAAGCTTGCTATTTTGCTCTTACACAGTGAATGTAAGAGAAGGAGTAGAATATTGAGATGGATGGCTTCTTTATTTTATTTATTTAAACCTGATTAATGTTAGCTTTTTATGTAGACAAAGAAGTGGGGACAAGAGAGTCTTGGGAATTAGATGGGAATAGATACACCAAAGGAAGTAGTAGCCTAGACTCTATCCTGCTGTCCCCAGTGTACAGCAGGACTTGAAAGTTGTCTTTCAAATTCAAGACTGAAACTTCAGACCTTCATGAGCCTACCTACAGCTGTGAATGCCTGGTTGGAAAAGTAAGACTTAAGGCATAAACCTGAAATAAGTCCCACTCTGCCTGTGACCTGTGTGCATACTTGAAAGCACTAAAAAAGGAGGAGGCAGAGCACTGAAATGAGTCTTGTGAAAGATGTCTCACATTGTTGCAAATATAGACTTCATCCCTCCAAGGTAAATTTTCCAAGTTCCACTGGTTTTAGGGATTTCTCTAAGCTAATGTGTTCGGCTTGATGCTTCTAGGACAAATTCCCCAACTGTGATGTTTTCTTACCCAGAAGAATCTGTAAGGAGGTGTCTGTCTTCACTCTTCATCTTTAATGTTTATGCACAGCATTGCTCTTTTTTTAAGACAGCATTTTGGTTTTGTTGTTATTATTATTCCATTACTTATTGCTTGTTTTATAATTTACAAAATCCCCACAAATTAAGGCACCATTCCCAACAAGTGATGCTAATAAAATCACCACTAACTTGTCATTAGCTGATGATTAAAAGAAGGGACAGAATAATAATCTGCCTAAAGCAATGCAACATCAAGAGTCATATGCACAACTTGCACTGAAGGACTCTGTTTCTTCCTGCAAATGGTATCTCATTGAGTCTAGCCAACAGGAAACCAACTACTGGAAGAGGAATCTGTGTTTCTGGCTCAGGAATAATGATTTCGAGTTTGTCCTGCCTATCAGTGTTACAAGAATGCTTTCCTTTGTTCTGCGTGCTGGCACATTTACCTAGTTACTTTGCTCTGTCACCTGGTACAATCTGCATGGTGAGCACCCTGTGCCCAATGATAAAAGCAACTAGCGTGAAGCCTTCCGGAGCAAGGAGTAAGGGCCAGGTTTTCTCAGTGGTGTAGAGTAGCTCCACTGAGGTAGGGAACAAATAAAAGCCAATCACTGTACAGCAACACTGATGGAGCCTCGGAGTGTCTTGTGGTTGTTTCTATTCCAGTGGTATTTACAGTCACTGTGCCAACAACAAACAGAGGTCTCTTATTTTCACTTTTGCCTATCTATAATGTTTGATCCAATGCTCACCAAAGCAAATGGAAAGCTTTCTGTTGGTTTCAGTGGGGTTTGGCTCTCACAGTGCTTGTGCATATCAGAATTATTTAACCTACACTCTGCAAACCATCCTCAGGCAGCTAGGATAATTTATCTAGGTCATGGCCTGCCCAAACCTCCCTCTTCCCCTGGGAAAATGTTCCCTCTCCTTCATGTGATTCCCATGATTTGGGAAGAGGGCAGCCAGGAGCAGGCAGGCTGGGTGGCTACAGAGGAAGATGTGCCTGTCTGGCTTCCCACTTTTTCAGGATGTCTGGTTCCTACCTGTGTTATTCTACGCTGCAATGCGTGCAAAGTCAGACACGTAAGCAGGAGCATATTAAAACCATGCATGTAGCAGCAAGCACACAGTAGCCCTGTGAATAGCCTCTGCTCCGTAAAACAAGCTGTGCTCCCCTGTCTGCTGGAAGAGTTAGGACCCACATGATCACAGCCATAATATCACGTACCCAGACCGTGGAGACAGTGTGCTGGGTTAGTCTGCGGTCAGAGGGAAGGAGGTGTGTGGCTTTTGCTGCTCCTGCTGTAACCAACTTTTCATTCTTTCATAATGTAAAATTCTCCCTGGGTTGCAGCCCAAGTCTTTGAGGAGGCAAAACCACTTGCTGAATGTCATGAAGAAAGCAAGTTGCTATGCTAAAACGCTGGCAGGAGTTCAAACCCAGTCGAAAAGTTTAGAGCAGTATGAAAACACAGCACACAAAAATCATGTAAGCAGCACTTTTTGTCTGCTGCAAATAGCGTGCATTTGGGCAAGTTCTCTCTATCATACAACAAAATAGGTTTTTTTAGGAAAAGAAGAAGAAAAGTGAAAGAGCATTTTCTTAAAGGGAGACCACCTGGTACGAACACAGCCGTGGCTGTTAGCTTTGGCAGCAGTTAAGAGAGGCCAGTATTCAGCAGCCTGAGCTTGTTGGGAGTCTCTGCTCAGTCTAATCACTGACCAAGGACATGCAGTAGGGAAATTAAGGGTTTGAATGGGTTTGTAAAAGTCTGACCTCTTTTGCTGTCTCTGGAGTGACTCTTTCTAACAAAGGTACACCAAGTCAGCCTAACCCTGCAAAGTGCAGTTTACAGATACCTCCAACAAATTAGGGGTATTAGCCCAGTTAAATTAATTAAAGCAATGTTAACATGCACAGACTGCTTCTGAGGCTTGGCTAACTAGCTCAAAGCGAGCTCGCGGTTTTATGCAGCTCAGACATACTTTCGCAGGGCTGCGTGGGACTTCATCACTGTCACACACTGAGCACTTCTTCTGTCTTCCAGTGCTAACACTTGCTGTCTTGTGCCAACACTAGCTAGTCCCTCTATAAAAACACTTGGTTGCACATTTTGCAGCTTCTGTAAGCCATGTTCTTGGCTTAGTCTCCAGAGGCTGCAATCTTCCCTGTCTCTCTCCTGACATGTCAACCTCCTGTTGATTTTTACTTCTCCAGTTCCCTTCAATGCCTACTTCTTGCTTATTTAAGCCAGGGACTTGAAAAGATTCAGTTTCCTTCCACTTTATGCTGTTTTCTTCCTTGACTGGGGAACATGTAGGCTCCCAATACATTCTTCTGGACTCTCCCATCTCCTCTTCATGCTGTTTTGGTTACATTTGCCCCAGTTATAGTTCTCATGCCCTTTCCTACCCCATATCAGAGTTTCAGTTTGACCCCAGTTCCCCTTATTTTCCTGCTCACTGGCATAGTTTTGTTCATGGTTCAGGTCAAATGATACCTAAATCAAGCCTTGAAGTTCTGGCCAGGCTAGCACTTATCACAAAAGTGAGCATTTATTTGGGCCTAATTTGCTTAGAAATTTAGCTTTTTCAAACAAGTTTTCTCTTTTGAGCAGAGGTGTGCTTCTAACCGGAGAGACATCAGCCAGTCCCAGAGGTCTGTCAAGGTGGGCAGCACCATAAACTGACTCCTGAGGACAGCAGTAACATGGATGCTGAATAAGGGCATTCTTGGATGTGCAGCTATAGGTTTTGTACACCCAGAAAATACAAATTCCTTTCTGCAGCTCATCTCATTTTGCTATAGTCGGCAAAAAGACCCTTAGTTCTCTCCTCTTTTTCTCCTTCTCCTGTGGAGTGTCTTGAAGGCACATCTCAAAGTTTTAGTGGTGCTTTAATGGAAATGAGATAACCAGCCCGTGTAATGGGCAGTTTCCTGGCAGATTCTCTTTTCTTAAATGTACTATCTGAGTTTAATGAGTTGAAACTCACAACTATAATTAGCAAAATGCTTAAGATACTACTCTCTGAACTTAATTGAATTTAATTTACAGTCTGAACAAATACATTTACATGTTGAAGCAAATGTTTGCCTTTATTTTAAAGTATTCATCTCTTCTTATCTTCCAGGCCTTAGTGAGGCAAAAGTTCACTCATTAAGCTTTGTAGTACTAGGACATCTGACTTTACTTGGCTTGAATACTGAATTTGTGAAACTTGATCCCTGAACATATCATAAAAGAACTTAAGCTCTTCTAATGGAAAAAAATGTTATCAGCTTTCAAATGTATGTGCTTAAGACTTAAAGGAATGCTGTGTAGTATTAGCACAGCAACCTGCAAATTCACCTCAAAAAAAAAAAGAGAAGGACTTAACAGTAATTAAGCTGTGGACAGTGTTTGAAAAAGATAGCGGGTTTTTGGTGTATTAAAAAATTTATTTATTTATTTTTTATTTACTTCAGATTAATTTATAGGCATTTTGCTATGGAAGGCTCTGTTGCTCTAAATTCTGTCCATTTTACTCTGTGACTATGGGATTTTATTGAGAGATTTTTTAAAGTGAAATCTATATAAGAGACAGGATAGTTTATTTTCCTATGGAATTTCCTACTGTTGCAGTTAGCCAAGAACATCAGATCCAAGCACCTTGAGCAGAAATTCTTTGCCAACCAAAGGTCATGAAACCGAGGGCAGAAATCAGTATGAGGAGACCAGGCACCTGACTGTCTGCAGTGTTAATCCTCAGAGCCTATTAAGGTAAATAAAGGTCCCTTCTGTTCTGGACTTGGAGAGTGAATTCAGCAGCAGTTGGGGACTTTTGCTGAAGCAACCAGAAGCCAACTATTCATCAGCATATGAAGTGTTGGAAAGCTATAGATGGCAATATCCTGCAGTAGCAGGTGCAGGGGCTGGAGTCAGACTAAGTGGAAGAAGATGGAAGAGATGAGGAAAACAGCCTGTGAGCAGCCAAACAGCTCACAGTGCAGGCTAGTGGAGAAGCTGGCACTGAATGGGTTCTCTGCTGTCCTCCCCATGCTCCTGCATCAATATTTTTAGAAAGAGACTGCTTCTTAGGAAAATCAATTAGAGAGAAGTGAGTGCAAAACAAGATATCTATGTGGTCATATGTGTGCAAAGGCAACTAGAAGAAAGGTTTTACTCTCAGATGTTCCAATCTCATCCTGCTTTGGCAAACAACAGAAAATTGTGATCTAAGCTGAACAGTGAAGGCTATATTCTGACTCTGACTTTTTCTCTTACCAAAGCTGTAAATGGACTCTTAGAGCTTCCTCTTACAGTAAACAGGCTACTAGACATCAAAGATCACCGGGCCTTATTTCTTTTTGTCTCTAGGTCTTTAGAGCTAGAAAAGAGTCTCTGTCCTCTTCCTGAGTATAATGGGTAAAAATATCAATGTGCAGGTTCATGATTTCAAATTTGATAGTGGTCAGAATTGCCAAATGGGATTCATTAACCTGTCAAACAAGACACTGTACCTAGTGTTTGCCTCTGGTAGTCTTAGGAGAAGGTAAAAGGAAGTTATTATGGTTTAAAGGCGTGTCTTTGAGAGTTTCCATGCTGCAACACGACTTGAGGCATGCCAGGTGCCATTGGACTGGCCAGGCTGGGGGCAGCGGGCACAGCACCTGCAGTGGCAGCAGCACAGGGATGACCCTGAGTGGATTCTGATCACTAAAACACTAGATCTCATTTAAAATTTCATCCAGATATGTCAGCAGGACCTGCAGCAACCTTAAAGTGTTGCCTGAGTATACACCTGGATCAAGCCCACACCAGTGGTTAAAACTGCAGCATCTAGGTCCAAAGGAAAGCTGATTTTGTCTGTGCTGGGTGAAGGTGCTGTGGTTCCTTTCGATGTGTTTGGAGTTTGTTTGTGTCACTGCCTGGCTCATTATTAACTTGCCTCTTTTGATCATTACACCTATATGAAAACCAAGTGGGGTGAAGCCCACAAACTCTCGCCCCGTGGTTCCACACAGCTCATGTTGTAAACGCTGTTGAGTTTTATTACACTAACCATCAGCCTCAGCACATACAAAAGGGCTCATTTGAATTTGACAGCTCTTTCCAAATAGGTGTGCATGGGAAAAGGCCTGCACTGTGTGGGGTCGGCTGTGATGTTGCCCCTTTGGGAAGCCATGTGTCCTGTGGGCCTTGGTGCTGCTGCTCCCCGGCGAGTGCTGGCCTGGCTGGCTGGGAGCCAGGTGGGAGCCACATGCCATCCTGCAGCCACGGTGTGCCGCAGTGGAATTTGCTCTGGGCTTTGTGCAGCCTCCTTAGGACTGTAGGCCTGCTCACACGGCTTCCTCTGTCTCCTCTCGGTTCAAACCCAGGAGCCTGTTTGCAGGTTTTTCAGGCTTCCCAGCCTAGTTGAAATGGAGGGGAAGCCCACTGGCCCAGTGTGTTCACTCACAAACATGCACAGCTCCCCGGGACGCCCCGGGAGTGATTTGAGTGCAAGGAGGAAGGATAGAAACCTCACACCTTCTTTTCTCTCACACCCACACACCCACTCATGTGCATAAGGACGAAGCTCTGATCCCATGCCTGTGGCTACCCTGCTTCCTCTTGAATCACACCACCCACAAAGTAAGCAGGCTTTAAAACTTGGCATTAAGAAAAACAGAAGTAGATTTTCCTGCTGTTAAATTAATCTGCCAAGGCAAACCCATCCCTTATAACATGAAACTTTAACAAGCTCTTGCATTGAGATGCCCTAATTTGAACAAGGAAAAGTTTGCAGGGAACTGAGAGCTGAATTTTCACTCAGAGATAAGGCTATATACCTCTCTGCCTGCAAGCCCACGGGTATTTAAAAAAACCCACAAAACAAAACAGAATGTCTTTACATATTTAAATAAATTAAAATGAGCCTGGTCTAGATGAAACATTCAATTCAATTCCTTGACTGAGTTTCTAAAGGGTGAGCTCCACTACAAAAGAAACTTATTAAAGAATAATGAAGACTGTCAAAAACCATATGCTTAAAAGCTAGTAAATAACAAAGTAAGGCTTTTAGTCATCTTGACTGGACAAGGTGAGGTCAAAAAGAAACAACAACACATCCAGCGCAATGGCAATGGGCTTTTCATGCTTCTCGTCTTCAGCAATTGCTTTTTCAGAAAGAAGTCTTCCTTTCCTTGGGTCAGACATTCTCTTCTGTTAATCACTGTCTTTAGCCTGACCCTCTGAAATAGAAATTCTCTTTTATGCAATATTTCACTTGAAGTGGCGTGTTTCTATTTTTTTTTTTGGCTGCAGTTATGTTTCCCTCCGTTGGAAGCACAGGCAACTGAATGAAAGAATAACATATTCTAAGCCATTGGTGAAACGCTTTTTCAAACAACTTTGTGTTGGATGGATCCTGGGGCTGTCATTTACTTGACATTCATTTATACTGAATCAGTTAATAAGTCAGATCTTGTGTCACGTTAAGCATTTTTTCCTTGTTTATTTTCCCTGCATTAATAGCCATATTGCAATTGTACACAATGCCCTAAGCAAAATTTAATTCACTGGCACTGATTTACAAGTGTAGAACATGTTCTGATGGGGATAGCTGTTGAAAAAAATATCATTTTAAAAGCATATGCAAGCATAAAGAACCGATCAGTTGACATCTAGTTTTTGCTGCGTGGGAACGAAGTAGTCGTTAATTATTTTATTTTTGTTGTTGTTGTTGTTGTTTCCTCGTTTGTTCTTTATAAGTAGGCAAATGTTCAGTGGTGATCAGGTGCTGTTTTATCTTAAATACTGTTTGACAGCCTCAGGGTTAACAGAAATCTCACTGCAAAATGTTCATAAACTCACCATGACAAGAGCAGAGGCTTAGAGTACTGTGCTCAGTCATGTAAGAATGCGTCTGAAATTGAACTTAGAAGCCAATAATATCTGCACAATCAACACTGCCTGTGTTACACTTTTTTAAGTAAAGGAAATCAGTCTCCAATGTGACCTTGATTGTAAACAAGAGGTAATTAATAAAGGTATTGGTGCAATTTCATGGAACATGAACTTCCTCCTCCAAAATCTTAGCACTGAAAATCAAAGTATATTTTGGTATTTCTGATGTCCAAAGCATTTTAAAAAAACCCCAAACGACAACAGCAAAAAACTCCTGAAGTCTGAAGTTACAGAGCCAGGATTTGATAGCTAGAGGACACTGGAGGAACTATAAGGCAGCAGAGGAAATGCTAATTCCTGACCCTGGGAATAACATAATAATGTGGTCCTGCAGCTTGTACCTTCAGTTTCTAGTCTTCTTTTTTTCCAAGTCCTTTACAACAGCCAACCAAATAACAAAATCCTTTCATCTTTACCTTAGTACCCTATGTTTAAACTAGGAAACAGAATGTATTATTTGCAATGAGAGGCTATTCTAAAACTACAAAGTTTTATTTGAGTTTAATTCTGACACTGCTCAAGATTTTTGGATAAGCCTCATGCATAATAAAAAAAAAAAAAGCCTATTTAACACAGGCCATCTGTAATTTTTGTGTCAGTAGTGAGCTACATAATTGTTTTGAAAATACACATCATGCATTATATATGAATAATTATATAACAGAAAAAAAAGACATAGCACAAATCATTTCAACACAGTTTTGGCCCTGATGGGTATGTGAGGTACCTATTTCGAAGATATAAATTATATTTTAAAATAACCAAGTGACTTTATTAAATGCTGTATAAAGCTGGTATAGTGTTGCATACTTGTGGTGACAGAAGTGTTTAACTTCGCTTTCCAGTTGTCTTACCCTAAAAGCTTGTAAAGCATACTGCCTTGGAAAAAGGGTGGGGAAGGGAGAAAAGTAAAGAAAAGGAACGGTAGGAAGGGAAGGATGGGAAGGAGGGGAGGAAGGAAGGGAGGGAGGAAGAAAGAAAGGAAGGAGGGGAGGAAGGAAGGGAGGGAGGAAGAAAGAAAGGAAGCAAGGAAGGAAGAAAGGAAGGAAGGGAGGGAGGGAGGAAGGGAGGAAGGAGGGAAGACACATGGACAAAACTTCATTTTCACTCATTCATTTCACTTATCCCATCAACACCAAATTAGGATTCCCAAGTTTTATCGTACATAATTATATCTTCCTGCAAATTTAAGTCCTAGAACTAATTGCTAAGCATCCCATATAACACTGACAGGCAAGTGCAGTGATCTGTAGCATCTACTTAGTCCATGTTATTTGAAATTCAAACTATGCTTGTGAAGGAGGACACCTATTTGAAGGTCTCATGAATACTTTAATCTCCTTTTGTTGATAGTCTAGTGGTAGCTACCTTGCCTGCTGTAGTATTATTTATCTCAAGTTTTTGCACTGAAAAGCTACTGGAAATTTATTTACATTTTGGTTGTTTTTGACAAAGATAATTACTATTTCTAATAGGATTTGTACACTTGTACACTTGTACGCTTTGTACGCTTTGTACACTGGATGTGATCAAGATTTGGAAATCCACCTTTAATGGGTTTTTGAGATCCTGGTTGTTTTTCTTTTCAAATTGGAAAAATAGCAAATGTTCTGCATACGGAATTCCAAAACAATTGTAACTGTAACTGTAAAATTAGAATTTTACTTTCTTTTCATATTCTTTGATTGTATTTACTTAGTTTATGGTGTCATTGTATGGTATATCATAATTTCTTAGTGTAGTATTTTAAAAATTAGTAAAAGCTGTACTTGCATTCATTGTACTTCAGCATCTTTTCCATATTAAAATCTCCCATTTATCCTATAGTGAAAAGGCTGACAAAAAACCAGTTTCATTTCTAGAACAACTCAAATAGTATACAAATTAGGGGATTGGTAATATTTTCAATATCCTTTGCTTCATGTTTTAATATTAATAAAAGTACTGTTACTGTAATTTATACCTTGAATAACTTATGTGCTACATTAGAGTGTGTGTTGTAATGAAATTTAAAGTGCCAAATGGTTTCGTTTCAATACACATGAGTGACGCTGTGTTCCTGAAAAGGTGACACATTTCAATTAGAACCAATTAATGGATGTTTATAGGTATTTTGAAAATTATGTGAAATGAAGTCACAGAATCACAGAATTGTTAGGATTTCCCCATGATTTTTCAAAGATAATGGAGAGCAGCAGAGCAACAACATCTGCCAGCCCCCTCAGCACCTGTGGGTACATCCCATCAAGGCCCATGGATTCAGGGGTGTTTATTCTGTCTATCCAATCTCCAGCCCAACTCTCTGCAACCAGGGGCAAGTCTTCCTTTCTTCAGCCTTCTCTTACCTCTATTGCTCTGGTTTTGTCGGATGTACCATAATTCTACACTGCTGCTGCTAATATTTCATGCAAAACTGTAAACCATTTTTAAAAAAAGACAAGGGAAAACGTATAGAATTCCTACTAACCTCACAGGGAAGTTTGCGTGTTGATAGAATGGTGGTAGCTGTCAAATTTGTGCTCAAATTTGTCATTCACTTAGTTTACACGTCTGCATAAGAGGCTGGATGTCCTTGGCCTTTTCAATATATGTCACAACTTACGATCAGCACTAAAAGGAACCAATAAAAGGGAAATCACAGTTGGTCAAACTATGGATCAAGTGTGTCCAGGCACTCAGATTCAGCTTAGGCAATAAGAACCAGCCATCCATTGAAGAAGATCCTTCCTAGAATCTCAGTCCAAACCGGAAAGAAACATTAGGTGATTCCAAAATTTTTAAGTGTTTTAGCACTTAGATTTGCTAGCCAAGCAGGAGATCAGCATGACATCGAGCTGTGAAGGGGGCTGTTCCCGTAGTATTTACGAATGCAGGTAGAGGAGAAAGCATTTTCATGCAAGATTCCCACCTGAGTTTTGCAAACACAGAAACAACACTCCAGCTCAATTCAAAATATGAGCCTGATGTGTCTGCACAGATAATACAAACCACACTACCAGAAAAACACATTATCTGTAACTTGCAAAAAAAAAAGGCACCAGTTTCTATGGAATGCCTCAATATTCATTTGTTATTTCTTTCTTCTTTTACTGCACTGCTGTAGATAATTTCTCTTGTTCTGTCTCACATTGTTCTTGTTTAGTGGCACTTGCCTGAAATTAGTTTCTAATTGGGATAAATGAACTGCATGTATTCATGGGGCCTGGGCAGTTGTTTTTGGCTTCCAGCAAAAAGCAGTGAACAAGCAAATTCTGGTGGCTGCTGACAGCTGTTTCACATAGGCTCGTGTTATCAGGGCAAACACATGTAAACGATATGAATAAATAACATGCAAATGTTTATAAATTGAGTGAATTTAACTTTATCAGATTATCCTCAAGCTAGTTTTAGACTGAATTTAGTGGCACTAAATCCTTTAGCAAGTATCACAGGGTAATGCTTCTTATCAACACAGTGAGAGTGTGGTTCCTTTTTTTAACTTTCCACTTGATACTCATGGTGCAAGAATTTCTAGTTCAAGACAAAGCAAGGTCAGCAAGCAGTTTGTGACAAGCCTTCTGGGTGTGTACTCACGGGAGCAGTTCACCATCCCATCCTGCCAAAAAGCTCACCAAACCCAATATGTACAGAAGTACGTTCTTATTTTCTAGCCAAAAACATTGCTGGGTTTGGCTTTCAAATGTTGGCACCTACAAAATGCTGTACAAAGAAACATTTAATGTGAGCTGTAAATCATAGTGGATGTTAAACAGTTGCTCAGTTTACCTAGATATCAAGAATGGTTTGGGAAATTGGAGACAGAATCCTCCATTCATCTTTCCTTTTTTTTTTTTTTTAATTAGAAATTCACTGCAAAGGAAAGATTCATTCAGGGTAAGTTGTCTCAGTCCCCTGTGTTGTAAACAGAAATCACTGCAAGAAGCAACCAAACATATTTAGGAAAAAATCCAAGTCTAAGCTAATGTTCTCAGGGCATCTACCTCCACTGAAGTATGGTGAACACTTACCCTTCTATGGGTCATATACAACTCTCTGTCAATTTACTGTAAAATTGCTAAACCTCACTGCAATGAATTTCTGGATTATACAAAATTCTTTTTAGACCTGACATATACACTGTGACACCTTCAACTAAGTTCTAAGTTGGTAAGGTGATGGTCTCATTTAACTAGACAGTTTACTTAACAATTTCCACTTTCTGCTTTTGCTGGGATCTGTTCTTGTCCCTGTTTTATTTATGAAAAATTGCTGCTTGCCCTTTAATATGTTAAATTGTCATTTTATTGCTTCTGCTAAATATGTTTTTATCCATAAATCTATAGGGGTTAAAATCATCTGTATATTTGATACTATTGATTCAATTACACTCTGAATGAATATTGCATATTGAATTCTACTCCTCTTTTTTGTTTAACATACATGGGAACTAACTACATAGGATTTTGATATAAATCAAGAACTAAGATATTAGAAATATGTAAATATCTTTACCTCCAAAAGTCCTTGGTGATTCACTATAGATGTAGTGCTTGTAGCAGAATTGACTTACAGTGAGATTCAAAGCTGAATCCAAAACAAGCCTGAGTTTAAATTCAAATCAATAAAACTTCTTTAAGTCCTTAGTATAAAAATATTGCATAGTCACGTGATTATTTTCTTAATAAAGGTTTTGGATTCTGATAATTTGTAGTTATTATATTAGGTTCTTCCAATGCATATTAAAAATGTTTCATCTCTAGCTAAGATTTCCAGGGCTTTGGTCTTTTCTTAATGGAACTTCATCCTCTGAATTTAAGAATTCACTATAAGACAGCCTCTTCATTTTAGATAAAACTACCTCTTAACTTTTTACTTGACCAACAAAATAGACTGTTCTTTCTGGATTTGAAACTGATTCAATATATGTTCACATAATGTCTTTCCTATGGCTTGGAGCCTGGTTTGTTCTCTGCCTCCTATGAAATCTGGAGGACTGCAGATACCTTACTCCTTTCTTTCCCAGTTTGCTCTCTTTAGGCTTTAACAAAATTCTGATTACACCTGCTTTCAGAATGAGGTGTCCTTTTGAGAATGTTCCTTCTAAGAGGGCTTTTTTTGTCGCCAGAAGTACAGTTTGATGCTTAAATGACCTTGGGAGTTAATAACTTCTTCCCCACTGGGCCTTAGATTTGGAACAAAGTAATTCTTGGAAAAAGATCTGGCAGATGAAATTATTTTATTTCTTTTTCTGGCATATTGTCAAGGTACATTTACCTGTGTTAAAAGCACCAAATGAAACCCTTATAAAAATAAAATCTTCCAGAGTAAAATTTCTTTCTTGCTGTTACACTTCCTGAGCATTATGCACAGTTTTATGTTCATTTATGTGTTCAGAAATTAAAGAAAATGTTTGTAGTGTTCACTCCTGAAAGAAAGATTATAAATAAATGATTCCTCTCAGAATAATCTGTATTTGACAATTTTTGCTCAGGACATCTTGGTGGATATCAAGAAAATCAGATCTTGAGAGAAGACAAGCACAAACACAACGTGTTATGAGATAAAAAATCAGATTATTGTTTTCATTAAAGGAACTCATTTGTTGGCCACACTGAGGCACAGGTACTATTCCTCATGGTACCACAACGCATCAATGAGGAGGAGATAAGTGTTGCATTCCTGTGGAGCACCTATGAGGGAGTTTGGTGCCAAAATCCTGTTGGCACAGCCCTTGTGCCTGAAGCCCTGAGCCTGCACTGCAAGCAACAATAGATCCTGTCTAGTGCTTCTACAGTCATTGAGAATAACAATTCTCCTCAACAGTCTGGAAAAACAGATACTCCTGAAAAGTATATGTGTTATGCTAGCCATATTGAAGCCAAAGTACCATCATGGAGACACCAGAACTTTGGGTTACATTAAGTCACAAATGCCCCAAAGTAGAGATTTCACTCCAGCTAAAAAGCACTGTGTAACAGAGGCAGCAGATGTTTAATGGTTGCACCATTGACAATGTGTTTAACTGTTATTAATATTTATAATTCAGTAATGATAACCATGGCTCCAAAGTGCACTAAATGCACTCTCGTTATTGCTTTAAGTTAAACCCTTGTCTCAGTTAATTGGCTATGTGTACCACTCCTATGCAACCCATATGGCAAGGCCAGGAAATAATAATATTGATATGCTGGAAAAAATTAGTGACTGCTCTTGAGTGACTGTTTGGTCTCCAGACAATTATTGAACTGGTTTAGCAGTGGTCATGTTAAACACCCATCCTTCAGCCTCAAGGAAGAGGTAATTAAACTACGTTTAGGGAGATTCCTAGAAACAACAAGACTTGATCAGAAGCTGCTACCTGTGGCCAGAGAGGCTGACTGGTTATAACTTCAGGGACATAAGGCTGGCATGGCAAGTTTTGGACAGGTATTTCAGCAGAAAATGTCTTTCCTTAGCCATCAAAGTGAGAGAAGGTGTCATGGGTATGGCCAAATAAAATGAAGGAAATATTGTTTTGTTATGGGAATTGGTAGAAAGAAAGGCTGAGGAATTTCTTATCAGGAGAGTGGCAGCTTATAGCTAGTGAGCTCCAGGAAAGACCCAGTGGTATACTGTCTTGCAAAATGAAGATGGACCGAAGAACACATCCAGGAAGTTTTCCTTTTCTTTGTCCTTGAAACAGAAAGCAAGGCTGCTGGCATTTGGCTAAGGGGTTATGCCAGAAGGGTTAACAGCCATGCAACTTTGATCTTATAAAATGCTTTTAACTGATAGCCTTAAACTAATCAACAGATCGTGACGGCAGTACTGTACTTCATACTCATGTATAAGATTTTTTAAAAATGTTTGTATATTTAGTTAGTCTCCAAGCCTTCCTTTCATATAATTAGAGAAAATATTTTTACTCTCAAACAAGATTGGATCTGACCAAAGCAAAAGAGAACCCAAACATTGGATGAGGGATTGAAGTAGCAGACTGCAGTTTTGCTTATATCTGTATTACATACACAACATTCAGTTATATTTAGCAGAGACAGACCCTTTCACTCACCTCCTGGGGATCTCAAGAGAGGAGACTGAGCTTGCTCAAGTTATCCATTGCAGTTTCCTTTTCCAGCCAAAACATCCTCCTGGCCACTGGGTCACAGCACCAAGTACATTGACATTCTGTATCTAAACCATGAAGAATTGTTAGATAACTAACCATCGCTTGTTTTTCTTTTAATTTTCTCCTTCAAAACAAATACTGGTAGCATTAATAATCAGTTAGTTATTAAATCTCGCTGTGCCAGAGTGTATTCATAAATATGTGACAACTTTATGTCTAAAGACGGAAGAAATGATCAGTAATTCAGACAGTATTCATATTTTCATTAAAAATAAACAAAACATTAAAAACAAAACACAAGAAGTAAAAAAGAAACTAAGGATTTAAACACAACGTTAAAACAGGTTGTTAGTTGAAAATGTTTCATGAAGTTCTTAAGTCTGGAACTGTTTTCTTCTGCCTCATCAAATCTCAATTTAAAACACATTCCCTGTCCCTGCTCATTTCCTCTACTCCATTTTAGTATATACTAAGAAGTCAGGTCCTGTTATTGGTTGAAAAGTGTCATGTGCTAGGTTCATACAGTCTTACTTTAACAATATATTTAGATTATTGGTGGAAAATAGTAGTAGAATTACATCTACACATTCATAAATGCAGATAAATGCACTCTTGCCATTATGTTCAACATTCCTCTACCCATGGACATCCTGATTTTTGAATGTTATGCTAATAAAATGGAGAGTATAATTGCTGATATTTCTGACAGGTATTACTCATAGTTTCAGGATCTTCTGGAAGCTGCCAGGTATTCGGGGAAATGTTTAAGTCCTAAAAGTTACATGAATTATGTATTTCTAGTATGAAATTTCAGACGATCCAATGTTTGTTATACCCTATTTGCTATTCATCATTTGCTATTCATTATACTTGTATTTATAAGTCTCAGTTACCTAATCAGGAAATGCAGACAATAGTATGTGATTTGGTTGACCAGTCAAACACTTCAAATAGTGAATAGATGACACTATTTGAGAACAAAAAATAGGCTGAAATCTGTTCGCATAAAACTGTTCAGTGAATACTTACAAATAACAAATGTGTTTGTAGAAATCAGGATTGTTTCCAGAATGATTCATGAACTGCAAAACGGCCAAATTAGCAACAAACACTATTTGCAATGGATAATTCAATCAGTCACAGATATAAGAAAATTCAGCAGAATCTGTGATTCTCTTCTCTAGAAACGTTGAGTAGCATTTTCTTTCTCTGCTTCACCATGAAAACTGACTGGAAAACATGTTCTCTTCTTGAAAACCTCATTTTTTATGGGTTGCCAATCTTAGCATTTTGCAAACTGTTGTCCTCCCTTTCTTAAATCTCCAGGTATTTTTTAGTCACATTAATTGGCAATAAACTGAGACATATCTGCATTTGTTAAACCTGAAATGCCATGCCTGCTTAAGTACCAAAATAATCAATCAATTTTGAAGTTTAGCTGTAGAAACCTAGTTTAACTACTTTTGGACAGCCCCAGGAAGATGGTGTCAGGACCAGATCCTCTCCCCTTTCAATGTTTGCCGTGACCTGTGAGAGCCACAAGCAGAGCAGAAGCTGGTGTCTGCTCCTTGTCTGTTCAGACAGCCGGAGCAGGGATATAACCGTGATCTGATGCGATGGCTGGTGGCTGAGCTGTACTGCATAGAGACAAACTCATGTAAAGATTTGGCAACACTGTTTGAATAATATTCCAGCACAGGGAGCAAGATTGACATTCCCTACCTTTTACCATGTCAGGGACTATTCTACTTATTCATCTAGGTTCCCTTCATGGAAAGAGGGAAAATTCATCTCTACTGAGTCACCTAGAACAACAGAGATGACTGACAGTGGTAGGAGAGCAGATGATGAGCCTTTGGAAGACTCATGAAGGAGAATCAATAGGATGATGTTAGAAATGCCCAGTATCCCGTGTGGCTTCCAAAGGCCTCTCCAGAAAGCTGTGGGTCTCTCCTAGGTCCTGTGCCATAGTTGTACTGGTGTCCAGCATATTGTGAGTTGCATAAAATCAAACTAGATGTCTTTATACGAGCAAATGAATTGGTGTTTCATGTGACAAAGGAAGCATTTTACCAGTGTTATTGAATAACTTCTCTTAAATGTCTCCTTTTCCCTGTGTTTTGGTGAGATGCTCAAATGGCATGATCTAGATTTCCTTTGTTTTTATTTAAAATCTGCAACACATCTAAGAAATGCTAGAGATTGTACTCAGCTCTTACATATTACAACGAACAGCCCATTATAACATGGGAGGAACATACAGTTTCAGAGTATGGGATGGTGAAATTTCTTCCTTTGCTTTAGTGATATTTGCACTGTTGCCTCTCTATGTGTGTGCACCACCTGGTTCATGAAGCCCAGAACAGAGTTTGGCAGGGAAGTCAGAAGAAAATGCATTTTCAGCCTGTACAAGATCTGTGAATCAAATGCGGGGTCCGACCCTGGCTCCCAGCTTGCTCCATCCTCTTTGGAGTGTAGGAAGAACAGTGGGATGCTCCCTGTCTCCCACCTGACCACAGTTTGTGGGGCATGCAAATTATGGGAGATACTCAGGTTATTTCTTACTCATCCTCTCTCACTTATTTTTCTACACGTATTAAGTGTTTCTTGTTTTCCTTACCAGCTCCTTGTGCCAAGCTACAACGCAATAAGCAGTAAAGCAGCCATGCAAAGCAGGAAAAAGTGTCACAATGAGCTGATTGATCAAATATTTTTCAATTTATTCATATACTGTGTACAGTACCTACTTCAATTTCCTCATAAACTGCTCCATCATCACTTTAATATACAGCATCAAGCCCCAAAAGCTGTATTAATTGTCCTGCTTCTTAAACTATGGGAATGGTTTCTTCTCCCACTCACATTCTGGATACACATGATTATAAGAAAAATCTGCTCTATGTTTCAAAATGCTCTCTTTAATGTGTATAACTATGTTTGTTAAGTAACAAAGCCATGAAAATAGAAGGCAACAGAATGAAGTACATCAGGACAATACTGAAAAATTGTTCATTTTAACTTACAGCACTTGTCACAAGGAAATCTCAGCTTCAGATTCACATTTACATTTATTTATTTATTGTTTTAATCCTGAGATGCTTTAATCTTCAGTCCTGGAAATGAGAATAAATTTAAGGTAAGTTAGCTCACCTACCTCATTGCTTGTTTTGTTGTTTTGGGTTTTCTTTAATGTATCTGAAGTCTATATCTGGCTATGGAGCTATCTTTTTTTCTCTCTTTTTTTTTTTTCCTAACAGGAACATGTTGCTGTTTTACAAGCCTTAAAGGAATTTTTTTTTTTAGATTAATTAAAAAAGGCTTACCAGGCTTGTACTAGAAAAAAAACAGATGGGATGACTCTGTGAGTAGAGTCATTCATTTACATCAGAGCTTGAAATGAGTGGGGCTGCTCAAGTGCGTCAAGTCGCATAAGTAAAGCGCAGTTCAGACAGCAACAGAGACTATTGCAGCTAATCAAATGTTAATGCTGGGAGTCCAGGGATGACCTTAGGTTACCAAATCTGGCAAGATGCTTTTACCCACCTCGAGTTGAAAAGTGTCACAGAGGAAAGCCTAAATGTTCACTGAGAAACTCTTTAAAATAGAAGCATCATTGCGTCTCTGAGTCACAGAGCTTTGCAGAATGCAAAGAGGTCACAGCGTGGTCATCCCCTTGAGGAAATCTGAGTAATATAAAAATTTTCTGCCCTCTGACTTAACTGCATGGGTGGCTGAGCTATTTTACCACTCAGGAAGTCTTGAACAGCAAAAATGCTGATCAGAGGACAAAAGTTGCAGTACTGTTTTCCTTCCCCATTCAGTTTCTTTCACGTTTATTTTGATATTGGGGGTTTTAAGTTGCATGAAATTATTTGGTTGATTATTTTTCCCATAGTGTCCTGGAAAAAAAATCCTATATGACTTGAAAAGAAGAAAAGATTTCTTATTTTGCTTAAAAAAATAAAAAGTGTCTATGAAGGAAGCAGAAGGTAAATTAAATTTTCGAGAAAGAAAAGAAAATAAAAAATTGTGTAGCTCAGCCATATATAGGAAGACATGAGTGCTTGCACATATGCATTCTTTGTCAGTATAAAAATAATACCTAAATATATGCAAACAGATCATCTCACACAGACATTCCTATAGTCATACAGAAGTATTAGCACAGGCATACATTTTTGCATTCCTTGTTCATCCTATGAAATTATATATGGCATACACTATATCATATACATTGATCTACCTAGAAATCTTTTAGTCTAGCATCACTGGTTTTTAATAATTTTCACAGTTTACTTCTGCCAGAATATGGTGTTTCTGAGAATAATACAGCATCTAACTGAGTAGTTGGAGGTGGTGTATCTCCTAAAAGCACACATATTTGCCTTCCATTAGAATGCTTTTTCAGCTCATCCCAAACTTATCAACAAACTTTTTGAAGTATGGAATTCTTCATAGGGATGGTTAAGAATGAAATAAAAATCCTAGAAATAATAAATTCATTAAGAACTCTTTAACAAAACACAACTACTAACACCTATTTATCTTCTGGCTCCTGTTCACACATTCATACCTGGTAAAGATAGAGTGGAAAAACCTGCTGAACTGGTTTCTTGGCTAGGCTTCTTCCCATCTACCCCTACAGGTTATATCTTGCCATTAAGATGAGATTTTTGGGATAAGGACGACCTCTTGACTCCATATTCGTATGACAGCCAGCAGAGTGACTACTGCAAAACACAGCAAAAGGGAAAACTCCTACTGACAAGGCCATAGTTAGATGAATGCAATAGCAGCTGTTCTGACTTAGGCCAACAGTCCATCTTGCTGAGTATCTTGTGTCCATCAGCATCCACAGGTAAAACTCCAAGGGAAGAGCAAGCACATGTAGTCCTTTGCATATTCAGACTGCTACTATTTTCAGCACAAGGATTTGCTTATCTTGATGAGATTTTCCTATTTATTAATCTCCAGAGGGCAATTCATGCAAGTATTTGTCCAGCTACCTATTGATATCATGCAAATTTTATGCACAACGTTCTCTGGGAAGTTCTCCCACAGGTCCAGCACTCGTCATATGGAGAACCATCCTCTTTAGTTAGTTCTGAACCTGCCCCTTATGTCTGAACATGATGGCATCAGTTCTTTTCTTTGGCAAAGAAAGTGTGCTGACAATCTCCATGTCACCCATAATTATATTGAGCTCTGCCAAACCATCCCTAAGTTTCTTTTCAAGGCTGAGGATCTCCAGCCTATGAAGCTGCTGTTCATGCAGAAACCATTTCTGAAAAAAAGGGAACATCCTTGTTGCCCTTTTGTGGACCTTTTAAAATCCTAATACACCCCAGAGACCATTTTATAAGTAGAGCTGGGACTGCTGTTCCTTATGTGCATCACTTTACATATATCTACATTGCATTTCATCTATCATTTTATTGCCCAGTCACTCAGTCTTTGAAATACTTCACAGTCTGCCCTTGTCCTACAGGTCTGAATAACTTTGTGCCATCAGCATATTTTCTTATTTTACTGCCTACTTTCTTTTTCTGGTAATTTTTGACATTTTTCTCCGAAGCAGTGCTGGTTTAACTAGCTGGTACCTGCTGCACACCCTCAGCACAGTTGGAGTAGCTGTCCATGACCTGGACTGAGGTGACACAGTGACCTGGATCAGGAATGTGACCTGCAATTTTTTTTGCTGGATTATTTTTAAGTGGGAAGGCAGGAATACAGCAGCTTATTCTTCCACTGCCCCAATGCTGAGATGAATGAACAATCTTAGCCTATTTAAAGCTTTTCCCTATTTCAAATATAAACTTTAAATGCAACACTCAACACTTATAAATTTTCATGGCCGCTGTACATAGTGTCCCAGATGATGGATAAGACAAAGCATAGGGAAAAGAAGAACTGGTAAATGTATCCTACTTGGATTAATCACTGTCATAAGAGACTCCAGTTAAAAAAAAAAAAAAAAAAAAGAGTAGGCCATTAACCAAACTCTGTAGAAATGTTAACCAAGAAATCTTATGAGGAAGAGGATAAAAGAAATGTGGATTAAAATGAGTATGGTTGGAGTATATCTCTAAACATTAGGCATAATGTAGACACCACAGTTCTTAATTCCAATCTCCCTTCAGCCAAAAAAGATGGGTATTTTTAGGAAACAATTCATAAAATATCTTTTGCATACCTACATTAGAATGAATTTCAATGACCATATTGATTATATCACCACTAACTGTAAAGAAGTTTGGAAAATTAGTTCAGACGTAGACATCTTCTGCTGTTCTGGACCCCACCTTCAGCCTGTCCACCTTGTTAGTGTCTAGAAATAGCTAAATAATGTATAAGATTATAGCCCATCCTTTGGAACTAAAGTTTAAACACCTTGGTTAAACCTTTGGGCAGTTTCTTAGGATGACTCCCCAGGTCATCTCACTCATCATAGGTCAATCAAGATAGACATCATGGATAATACATGAAATTTTACTTCACTTATGGCACTTGTCCTCTGCTCAGAATTTGTAGCATGAACTCCAAGCTTCAAAAAATGAAAATCTACTTCCAAATGGCTACAGCAATCTCAGTGGTTCCTGTTTACCCACAACTATTTGAACAGCATTTGAAAACAGTGACCAAAATTGTTTAGTAATATAGAAAAAAATATAGGTTGTTTTTCGTGGTTTTTTATTAATTTCCTTCCCATGATCAAAATCAATAAGTAAAAGATTTAGAAATTTATGAACTACTGAAAACAAAGGACTGGGATGGAAAACATTATACAAAATTAATTATAGCGATCACTGTTGCCATGATTGTGATTTACAACACATACCTCTGCTTGTAGTAAGAAAGACATAAAACAGAATATGGAATTAGTTGGAGAGCAATACTTTTTCTCTGTGTTTTTCTGAGTGCCAGATTTCGAAAAATTCCCTGGCTGTGACGAGTTTCCTCCTGCACTGCAATCACATTGTGGGTAGCTTTATTTCCAAATGTGAAAGGGATTAGATAGTGTGTCCAAATACAAGGTTAGCTGACATTCCTTAAGGCAAGGAAAGGAAGCAGAATAGGATGCTGAAAAGTGGGATAACCTTAAAGCTGTGGGACATCTGGCTGCCGGGTACGAGATGGAATCAAGCAGCTGCTAAAGTGTCATAGGAATGCTCCACAAAGGCACACAGGAATTATCATTCCAGATCAAACTAATGGTACCAGTACCAGATGCTTCAGAGGAAGACGTAAAACTTCCATAATAGGCAATTATGCAACAACATGTTGGGGAGGGAAGTTTTTCCTTTAAGTCTCAGCCATTTAGTGCATGATTTATATCCTGAAGAATGTGGATTGATTTATGTCCTGGAGAAACCACAGTCACCCTAATATTTCATATAATGGCTAATCCTCTTTTAAAAAATATCAACAAGCTTTTTCTACGTGTTGTAGTTGTGTATTATTAGGAAACCAATATGAAGAAATATTGAAACCAACTGAAACTCAAGGAAGAATGTAGAGGGAAAATGCAATGATGTAAATTAGAATATGGCCAAAAGGCCAGGAATAATCACAAAAAAATGCAATACACGTGTTTTCTCTTTAACCACTTGACAGCATTAAGAATGGTAGAAGTATAGCTAACAAAGCACAGGTTGGAGAATTCAGGTGTGAGGCTGTGGGAATGGGGGGAGTGGGAATGAGCACTGCCAGTTGGCTGGATAAGGCCCCCTTCCTTCCCTTCCATGTGTCAGAGCTGACAACAGCCCTGCCACTACACAGGAGAAGCACCAACAGGGGCACTCTCATCCCCATTGCCTTAGCCACTAAAACATATACCTGATTCTGTGACTCTGTGATTAAAATACATCCTTAAGTCCCATTCTTCTCAGAGACAGAGATTGTATACTCTCATCACATGGCACACAGTCTGGTATTATCTTTGGGCAGCTTTAGTCCAAATTGTGGCCAGGCCATTGAGCTGCTTCTGAGAGCTGTTAAATGATTGACCAAGCCAGTAGGGTTGTGTTACTGAGACAGCTTCTCTAAGGGGAGCATTAAACACGCATTGGTCAGGGCTGCTGCAGTAGACTGAGCAATTTTTTTCTCTCTCAGAGTGTGAGCATGTATTCTAAACTATTTATGTTAAGAAAATGCATGCCAGGATCTGAATGTTTGCTAGGGGTATGACATGACAGGCACACATGCTACAGCTGTGTACATCCTGCTGCTGCCAGAGACTGTATTTCATTCTGAACTACTTAAAGAAGTAGTTTAAGTTTTATGGCAGCCCACAAAGTGCACCAGCATATAAACACATTCTCATCTGAGAGAGGAGTTTTGGTCCATGCTACCACTTTTGAGTCAGTACAAAATAGTGAATATTTAAATGGGAAATATCCATTTAAACATAAGCAGACTGAATAGCTAAGTCACCCAAGTATTTCTTAGATTATAAAACTATGAGGAACCACTGTGCTAATCTAACCCAGTCTTTCTAAAAGACATCCTCTTCTGAGTTACAGATTTCCAGAGATAGAGTTTTGCTGTAATCCTTGTTAAATTGTTCCAGAGGTTAATCATCCTCTTCAAAAAACTAATGCCTTTAAACTGGAATTTTTCCAGCTTCAGCATCCATCTACCACATTTTGTTATGTCTTTGTCTGTTGAACTGAAGAACCCCTAATTATCAAATGTATTTTCTCCATGGAGATACTTATAAACTGTGATTATGTCATCTGTTAACCTTTCCTTTGATAAACTAAACAGATTGAACTCATTGAATTTGCAATCCTTGTTTTCTTGTCCTCTAACCATTCTTGTACTTCTCCTCCAGACTGCTCACCTCCCCTCCCAAGTTTGCAGGAAACTACATAAGATGGTGAACCCCAGAACTGGGCATATTAATGTTGTCGCAACCACACAAAATATAAAGATATAACAGCCCAACTTCTCCTCACTAGTCCAAGCATCACAAAACCATATTTGTTCAGTTAAGATTCCCTGTTTATATTTTGAGACCTAACAGTTAGTCAGTTTTAATAAACTCAATGTGTTCTGTGTTGATTTTTAGTCATTAGAGTTTCTTAAATAAATGCTTGCTGGGTACTCAGATGAATGCCTGACATAAATCTATGTATATTATATCAATGTTATTTACCTTTATTAACCCAGCTTGTAATCCCATCAGAGAGAGACATCTGGTTGGTTTGACAAGAACTATTTTCATAAACTCATGTTGATTGACATTTAATATATTATGCTCTCTTGGAAGTTGCGGTATCCCAAATGTTATCATTTCATAAGGAATTATTCTATCAGCTGTTGAAAGACCAGGTTCTGTCCCTGTGGAAATTCTGTGGGTCATTTTGTATTAACTTGATTCTAACTTATATTAAACCTCTTTCAGCCTTTTTTCATCTACTATAATGCAACCACCACTGTAAAGGGGTTGTCTTACACAAGTGCAGTGAGTGGGATAAGAGTGCCAACACTTAACAAATTAAACTAAGCAGGTAGTCATATTTGAGCCTTAGGCTTCCAGAAAATCAATCTTCTCATGCAAGAAAAGCTCATTGATCCACAGCCTATGTGACCGTGTTTGTTTTAAAAATACATTAAGTAAATTATGATAGCAAAGGTTAGTATATAAAAGGATGCATTAAACCCAAAACACTTGGATTTACACAAAGCTTATGTCCCAGTGCCAATACTTTACGAGTAGATAAGAAAATTCCCATCATTTTTTATAAAACACTTTACTCCCAAAACTTCATAAGGGCAACAGAAATTATAATCAATATAGCAGAGCTGAACTGCAATGGACAGAAGTGTAATAACATGGAATGTAGTCAAAATACCCAAAGTTCACATCGAATGGGTTTGGACAGAAATCAGTAGTGGATTCTAGGGTAAAACTTAGACCATAAAATCAAATTCAAAATAAATTGATGCAAAAATACTATCTAGGATTTCCTGGCATTCTGCAATCCTAAGATTAGGTCAATAAGAGCACTGCACTTTAGACCACTGTAGCCTCTAGTCTTTAATTTATGCTATGTATAAATTATTTATACATATTTATTACTGTGTACTTTGTACATTACTATGTACTAGACTTTATTACTATGTAACCAAAGCATTGTAATGGATAATCCTGTAAGAAGTTCTACCTAAAACAACGTGGTCTGCTGAACTGGAGTTTTTTAAGAAATTACAATAAAAACATGAATTCTGCACCCTTTCTCCTTGAGCCCCAGGGTCTAGGCACACATTTCTCCCATTGGTGTGCTGATTTCACTCCAAAAACTAGGTAAAGAGCTGTTTCTATAATGGGTTCTTTTAAAAATCATCTGGAGAAGGAAATGCTGTTATTCCTCACCACTATTTTCCAGAACTTCTAGGGGCTGGAGCAGTCATCTAGAGACTGGCGTTCTGAGTTCAATTCCCTTCTCTGTCTAATTAATTTAAACCCTGTTATTCTAACTACCTAAGGCACTATATTCGTTAAGAAGGGCTTTAGAGGTTTGTGAAGTGTTGTTTTTGTTCCCTCATACTGGAGTTCTTCCATTTTATGTGACCCATTTAAACAACGGAATGAAAAAGTACAATCTGACTCTAAATTCCAGGGTTTAAATTGCTCACGGGAATGCGTAAGAGTGAAACATTATAATAAAAAGAAGAGTTCCCTAGATCAACCTCTGTTACTTGGTACTTGCTCTCTGTCTCTCTCAGTGAATGTTTAAGTTGCTCATATAAAGCAGAAGAGCTTTGGGATGGGAGAATGAGAGTGTCCGCTCCTTCCCACTCAGATTGGTGGTAAAGACACATTCCAGGAGACAGGAGATGAAGGCTCAAATCCAGTTGACTTAGGGAGAAGCCGAACTTCTCTCCTGGATTGGTGTCCTGATGGAAAAAGTCACTAGTTGTATTCTTGTTCCCTGGTTTTATTATTGCTAGCAGCAGATCAGCTGCTAGGTTTGCTCTAGAAGACACTGATACTGATGGGAGAATCCATGTGACTTATGGCAAGATATAGGGACAGGTCTTGACCTGTTCTGCAAGTCTGCCTAGAGTGGGAATTTAAGAGAACCAAGGAGGTTTTATCTCCCCAACTTTGAAATGGCTAACATGCAATATGTTTAATGTAAGTTATCTAGGATCATTCTGTGATGCCCTGAAGAAATGTATTTTGTGAGAGAGCAAGTCATTACAGCTATCGTATAAAGACGCCTTGCACACATACCTGGTTTGCTCCAGTGACAACAGAAGAGGGATGAGCAACCCACTCAGATTAGATGCATCCTTTTAATGGCTCAGTTAAGGCAAAATTAATCCTACTCTTGAAATCATAGATATACTTCAGGTTTAAGGAACAACTACTGAAAGAGTTGGGGAGCTAATTTGTAGATCTAAGTACCTGCAATGACCAATCCCATCTAACACTCCTGGTTGTGCTCCAATCTATTGTGGCTGGACTGAAGCAAAAAAAATCTTGCTCTTTTTTTTTTTTTTTTTTTCCCACAGAAATTCAAAATCTTCCCTTTAGAATTCACCTTGCAAGTCCAGCAAGATATATGAAGTACGGCTCCTCTTTGCTGTCACACATGCCTTCCCTGTACTTTTCCCTTTGACCCTACCAGCATAATCCCAAGAAAATGTTCTTTTCAGGGCTTAACTCCACTGATGAGCTGTGCTTATTTGTGCCAAATGTAATGTTCTCTACTAAGCTCCAATTCATTATCAATATCGTTGACCCAGAGCTGACCTGAAGGCATAAGATAAAGTCCAAGACTACCTGGCTGGAACCAATCAAAATTTCTTTGTATTGAAGACAGCCATATATTAACTGAATTTTCTGTATCCTTGTGTTATCTCAGTGATCATCAGAAATGTATCTGCTCTGACTGCTGGCCACTGACTGGTAAATTGATTCCTTTCCTGGCTTGCGACAAGTGACCGTAGAGAGTGACTGCACAGATGATAGATATCTGGAATGTCCATTCTCCAGATCTCCTGCATTCTGAGTCAACCCATGATTAATTTTTTTTCTGGGAGAGAGGGGAATAAAACTGAAATGAACATTTTTTATTTTGCTTGAACTGAATTTTTTATTTAATAAATTATTCTGACAAAGCATTCCCAAATAATGCCTATTTCTTTAGTTCAGGAGATGATTTTTCTTTTCTCTAAAAATGACACAGCGTTTTCAAAAATGTACAATCTGGAGCAAAAAAGATTCATGCACATATTTCACTATGTTGTAGAGGTGTGTTCTGAGATAGTAAAAAAATATCTGAGTTGTCTACAGCAGCAGTTATCATTGCTCTCAATAGTATCAAGACTGTCCAGTAAGTACCATACATGCATGGCCAGAGCTAGGGATAAAGAGAAACAAACAGATTGGGATCAGCTGCTGGAAAAGCCTAAAGGTTTTGAGGAGACCCTATAGCAGCCTTCCAGTAAATAAAGGGAGCTTACAAGAAGGCCGGAGAGGGACTTTTCACAAGGACATAGACATAAAACAAGGAGGAACGGCTTAAACCTGAAAGAGAGTAGGTTTACATAAAATATTAGAAGGTGAGAGGGTGAGAAACTTGAATATGTTGTCTAGAGAGTATGGGGACTCCCCATGCCTGGAAGTGTTCAAGACGAGGCTGGATGGGACTGAGTACTCTGGTGTAGTGGAAGGTGTCTCTGCCTATGGCAGGGGGTTGGAACTTGATAGTATTTAAGGTCACTTTTGTGTTTCCAAGAATCATTGCCAAGGCCTATAATTATACACATTAGATTGTTGTACCTGGGTTAATGACATTACCAAGTCTGACAGCCAAGCCAAAATTGCCATGTAGCATAGACTTGATTGCAAATCACAGATTCCCTGAACCAAGTACTTTCAAGAACTTTCTCTGCAAATAATCCATGAGCCTAGCTTGATCCCCATCAACATTACAATATATTATAACTAAAAAATTAAGAATGTACAATGAACTGATTCAGCTATCATTTTCTGGTTCTGATAAAATCAGATACAGTACATAGGAAATGCTTCATCTTTCTTCCACTCCCTTCTTCAATTCTAAAGGAAAGTCACGTTTTCCCATATACAGAAAAAAAGAAGGCAACTCATTTTCAAACTAAAACAAATATTTGCTTAAACCAACTCTTATTTTCCCAAATATTTTACAGGAGCAGACTTTACTGAAGAAGTTTAGTCAGCTGTGCAGATTGACTTTTGAAGTGTAAAAAAAACCTTTACTTAACAGATGTCAAGAATATGACTTTGCGAGATAATCACAGGTTTTGTAATAAGTTGGTGGTAGTTATTTCTAAGTGGAATGAATGAAGTTTAGGTGCCAACTCTTTGAAAAAATGACAACATGATTATTAACAATTGACTGGAATCGGAAAAGTAAAATGAACAACAAAACTGACTGTACTTTTTTTGTGTGTCTTTGGAAGGCACAAATTGTTCACTAAATGGCATGGAAGTACAGCTGTCTTTAATGGGTATGCTATTGCTTCATTTGGGGGTGGCAATGGAACTGCAATCAAGTGCCCGAAGTCCAGGGACAGAAAGGGGAATTTTCTCCATAAATCATGGCTTTTACCATCTTCCCAGAAAACAGGGCTGCTCCTGCTGTCAGCACAGAGAACAGCACGAGAAGGACATTAACACACCCTCTAAATATTTCACACAGAGACAACGCTTTGCTGTACTAAACACCAGCAGTGAAGGCTTGGAAAAGTTGACGCACCTGAGATGAGTGGCACTAAATTTCCCTGCTGGCTGAACCCAATGGTATTTGGCATAGATTCCAGCAAACTTTCCCACCCTCCAAAAATATCCCTGTGGACTGTCATGGTGCCGCCTGGCTGGCTGCGATTGCTCTGCGCTGTCAGACAGAGTACATAATCTTGAGCTGGAAACAGAAACGTGGGCTTATTGCAGGATTTGGAGAAAAGTTGAGGGACGCTTTTATCTGTGGTGGCCTGACACTGAACTTGCGTGATGGCAATCAGGAGCTGCTCTAGGCAGACCTGGGAGTGGGAGTTTTCACAGGGGCTGGGTCCCCATTCGAAAGGAGTACTAACAAGGACATGTGTACTGGCTCTCTTCGCACTTGCTGGCCTTGTGCCTGAGAGCCAGACCTGCTTCTATATATATCAAAACTTTTGAAGTCCCTTGGGAACAGCTATCCTTTGCCAGTGAAACCATGTGCTGCTCATCCCCCTGTCTGTGCTGTATTGCCAGCTCCCAGCCCTGCCAGCTGACACACTGCTGAGGCCAGCAGTGGAGAGGGTGGCCAGCCGTCCCCACCTGCTTCTTGGGTCACCCAGGGACCAGGGCTCATCACCTTTCCTGCTTTTTCATTAGTGTCCTTCAGACAGGCCCTTCCAGTACTGCTGCTACTCCAGCTTACCGCTATTTTTGTCTATTTTTATTTGGGATCATCTTCTTCCTGCCAGCTCCTCATTGCTTTGTCGAAATAACATATTTCCTTTCCTCTCATCTTCTCCTTATTCCAATTTTGTCCGTTGTTTCTCACATTCCACTTCCAAACTTCAGGTTCCTAACCCTCTGCAGCCAGTTTTATAGCTCACCTGCACACATTACTTTATCCTTCCTTCCGTCAATACACTCTTGACAGTCCTCTCCACTCTGTTGCTCCAGATTACCCAGTCTATTATATTCCTGAATATTCTACACAGGAATGAGGAGGACAAAGATGAGGTAGAATCACCCAAAATTTTTGTACATTAGTACAAACACCATTGTAAGCAAGGTTTGAGAGGCCAGCTTATTAAAAAGTGGCCATTAATACACAGACCAAATGTCATTTCAAATAAACTCCTTTCCTCCCTCCCAAAATTGCTGTATTTTGTTTCTGACAGAACCTAAAAAAGAAAAAGAATACTTTACTCTGTGGAGGAAATTAATGCAGCAGGCCTGCAGTGGCTCTTCTGGAGCCCTCCTCATCTACAGTGAAAATCCATGTAAGTCCCCTGTAAATACACACCCTCAGCATTTCTGCTAAATGCATGCTATTTACACAATAGCCCATTACAACAGCCCATCTGTCAACCCTTTTTCATGGCCACAGGTGGAAAATGAAAAATTCTTTTGAACAGAGCACTGAGGGTCTTTGGAGGAAAGCTTGTTTGCCGCTGTATAGCCAGGCCTCCCACGGAGCCAAGATCTGCAACCTTCTGGGGCTCCCAGCCGTGCCTGGCCTTCAGTCAAACAGTGCCCAGGGCAAGCCAGAATTTCATGCCTTTCCAAAACGCTAATTGATTGGGGATAAACATTAACCTAGAATTTCAGTCGTGCACTCTGGTCCCAAGCATGCTGGGCAGCCACCCAGCTAACCCATCCCTCAGGCTAACCCTACTTCAAGGGTCTTTGTAGAAGACCCAGAAGGTCATGGAAGTTTCATTCATTTTATGGTACAGACAACTACAAAGCATCTAAACGTTTTTATTTTTAAGAGCTTCCCTTCAATTCAGAAAATTATTGTGAAACTATGGTGAACAGAAGCAGGGCATGTGCCAGGCTCTGGAGACAGACTCCCTGGTTCAGAGATCAGAGCAATGAAGCAGCACCTCATCCCAGACTGCAAACTGAAGTCAGGCAATTATTTAGATCACATATGCACTTACAGTGACAGATAATCTACCCGTTCCCTGAACTCTGAGAGACATCTTGCCCTTCCAAAAATGTCGTCACAGGTTCTCAGCAGATCTGGCAAGGAGTAAGTGCAGTTTAAATACCACTGGCCACAGTCCAAGTCAGAGCATATAAGCCCTGGGCTCTCACTCCATCCGCCAGTGTGGGAATAAAGTTTCTAAGAGGCGGCTAGAAATCAAAGAAAGAATGAAAGAGATTTTTGTGACACTCTAAAACTATTTGCTGAGAGCTGTAAGGTTGCTAGTCCCCCTATTTTGTTTCCATAATGATTCAATTACTCAATTAAAAAAGAAAAACCCACATTGAAACACAACACAGGATTTAAAAATTCAGCAGCAGCAGACTGTTCTTAAAGCCAGGTTGCCCCTTGCCTTGGCCATGTGGATTGTGGCCATATCTATTGTATTATTTTCCCCGTTATTTTTCTCTTTTTTTCTCATTCTTCTCATAGAATCACTAGGGTTGGAAAAGACCTCCAAGATAATTGATTCCAAATATTAAGCTAGCACCATTGTATTCACCAATAAACCATAACCCCAGGTGCCGCACCCACATGCCTTTTGAACACTCCCAGGGATGGTCATTCCACCACTTCTCTGGGTAGTCTGTTCCAGGGCCTGACCACCCTTTCAAAGAATATATTTTTCCTAATATCCAACCTAAATCTTTCCTGGCACAATTTGAGGTCATTTTCTCTTGTCCTGTCACTTATTACCTGAGAGAAGAGATCAAGTTCCATGTCACTATCTCCTCTTTTCTGGTAGCTGTAGAATCTCTTCAGGTAGGAGTAGAATAATCTCAAAGTTTGTTCATAATTCTATATCACCCTTGCTCATCCCTGTTTTATTTATTATTTTCTTTACTTTTTTTTTTAATGAAATTATTCTTTTTGAGCCTTCTACCCCAGTTTCATCCTGTTAGAACATGAAACCAGTAACACTGAAAGTAAACTTTTGAACCCGAACTGTTTGAGTTAAAATTAGGTAAAACCATCTGTACACCAAAGGTCCTCCTTATGTTGAAAGAAGAAATAGGAAGATAAGACGTGGAGAAAGTGGTGCAGATAAACCTTTCATTCTCTGCAGCATCACCAGCTGAGGACACGTCCACACCTGCCAGTGCAATACTACACCTTTGGCTGTTGCCCAAATCCTCTGTAAGGAAAAGCACCCTGATACTGACATCCTAGCTCAGGTGCTAGAGGCAGAACTACATTTACCTAGCACAGGGTCCTAACGAAATTACTCTGACCCTCAGCATGGCTAATTATCAAAGACATAACATTATCCTGAAAACAGACGAGAAACCAGCTTAGGAATATCTATAGTGTGCTGAATGGTTCAATATAGACATGCCAACTTCAAGCTACTGTTCAGTACAATCCTTCCTGTGAATGCTACTCCCACAAATGTCAGTCAGAATCATATTTCTGACAAAAAGCACCCAATGACAGCAACTGTGAAGTGTTTGGGAGTCTGCTGCCTTCCAACTTTTAAGTCTTTTATGTATTTAAGATGTATAGCTGTCAAAAATAGAAGTTTTTCCATTATTCTTTGTCCTTTCCATCTTTTATCTCACAGCTAGGCATATTCATTCCTACTGAGAGTTAAGTTTTCTGCCTGGGGTGCATAAATGCAAAATACTGGGTTATGTGGACAGGAAGGGTTATGTTGTCCATTAGACAACAGAAATTTCATGAAAATGTGCAGTCCTAGAATATTCATTTTCATCAACCTAATCACCCCATCATAGTCCTAAGTGGCTTGTCAATTGTCCATTTTGAACTCCAGGAGTGTTTAGATCTGAGTAGTTGGAGAGGAAATCTGCCCCAGTAATACCTTTTAGGAAAAATAACATCAGATCCATGTGCTTATACCATTGTGCTTTTTTTTTACCCTCTGTAGCATCTTTCAGATGAATAGTTATAGCTCATAGAAAATACATCCTGCCTATTTCATATGATCTTGACTATGGGTCAGTTTTAACTATACATATAATTTTGCCTGGGTACTGCTCAGAGCAGGCTGATGAGCTGTGGTACAGAATGCTGTAATTCTTTTATTTTGGGTCTGCACTGTCTGTCTGCCTTATTCATAGCTGATGGCTAAATTTCTCTCTTTTACAATTGCTGAAATAGCCTTGAAATGGAAACTGCCTGTAATTGATGTAGTGATGTCTACCAGCATTTGCAGAATCTAAATGACGAGCTCCAAACACTAGCCTCATCTGGAGTAGTATGTCCAGTTCTGTTTATCCCTGTTCCAAAAAGACGTATTAAGCTTGGTGCAGGCCAGGAAAATTGCTCCCAGTTTGGCATGGAGAATGGGTTTCATTTTAGAAGAGACTGAGAACAAGACAAAGTGAGAGGATAGAGACAGACTTAAGGTCTCCTTAGGGTACAATAGTGGGATCACAGCACTCCACGTCCGTATGACACTGGGTCAGATCTGTCCCATTCAGAACATGGCAGGAGTGATTTTTATTTGTATCAACACACAGATGCATGTGGCCTGTTTAGCCTAAGAAAGCAAAGGTGTATTAACATCAGTGTTTGGATTCAGATGGATTTTGAAGCAGATCTCCTGATCTGATTGCTCCACCTCGCAAAATGGTTGTAGAAGGCATCAGATGGATTCCTTTCAGATTAAATCAATCTAGACAATGTGACAAAAGCTCATCTGGTGAGCTCCTGCCACTAATGGAAGCTCAATGGGAGATTCCTTACGAGGGAAAGTGGTGGGGCAGGCACCAATCTTTTCTCTCTGATGACCAGTGACAGGACCTGAGGGAACGGTATGAAGTTGTGTCAGGAGGTTTACGTTAGATATTAGGAGAAGTGGACTAAGGGACCTCTTGTTGAGCCTTGCTGCCCAGCAGGATTGCTCCAAAGACTCCCTGTTTAAAATTAGCTCAAGCATTTTCACAATGCTCGAAGTTAATAAGAGTGATTGCCATGAAGAAATTAAAGAGAACCATTAAAATTATAAAGTTCTGGATCATCTTTCTAGCCAGACCAAAAAAGGATAAGGAGTTTTAAAAAATATTTTAAATTTATGGAAAAGATTGCACAATCTGACTGCTTGTGTTAATCAGGGGATGGAGAGGGCTTTGTAGATCTTATGAACTGATTCCCAGGGGGCCATATCCTTTGTGACTTGTTGAAAGGTACATCAGCTCGGGCACTTCTGTAATCACTGAAGTGCACACAGTCTAGCTGGTATCTATGCTCAGCAAGAAAATTAGTGCAAGTGCCCAGGGCTCTCAGCCATAACAGATCTTTACTTCTCCCAGGTACATGCCCTGGGCTGTTGCAAAAGAGAAGGACACCTGCTGCTGTGACAAGTACCTGTCAGAGACCCACTCAGAAGAAACATGCTCTTGAATTTCCTAAGGCTAAAGTGGCAGAAATTTGATTCTGGCCTTTCACTGTTTCCCTTAAAAACTTTGTTAGATTATACTTGCTATATAGGGAATTTTGATAAAAGAATCAAGTACACAGATGCATCTGAACAGTCAGCTCCTCAGCAGCAATGGAAAAATCTCTGAGGTATGCAGAAGACATGCGGTTTTGTGATTAGTGAGCAGGACAGAGAGGTCAGGAGCTCTGGGCTTCTCATCTCTCTCACTGTCTTCCTCTGTGTCCTTGGGAATGTCACTTAAACTTCTGTGCCTCAGAACCCACATGTCTGAAATGGAGATCATGAAACCTATCTACTCATTATGATCTGATCATATTTGTAAAGTCACCTCACATCCTCAGATGATAGGACTTCATGGGTCCTAAGAACCATTAGTGTGGGCGGAAAGATATGCAAAGTAAATAGCTAGAGTTCCACTATAGGAGTTATTTAAGGAAAGTGTGGGTGTAAGCCTAATATAAGTCATGTTCAAGAAACACACTTTCTTTGTTTCATTATTCATTTCCCACTTGGCATTCAAAATATTTAGAAATGAATAATTTTTAACATTTGTGATGTTTTTTTTCCTGTGACTGAAGATGCGGTAGTTCTTGAAAGTTGGACAAGTTTTAAATAAGCAAAGTAAAAATCCACAAACTTTGGAAATTTGAGCACAAATTAATATATTCTTTAAGGGGGAATTTTTTATATTTACTTTTTTTTCTATTTCCTTACTGGCTGTACTTGTGATGAAATTAAAATAACATGACAACTTGTTTTCCAAGAAATGAGGAACTCCAAAAATACCAGTATGATTGTTACTTAATTCTGTACAGTTTTTAAAATAGTGTTGCTTAGAATGACCTTCTTAAAGTAAATGACACTAAAGCATGTATCAAGAACAATCTTAGAGAATTACATCAAGCACCATGTGTTGGTTCTGCCTGCTGTGTCTGCCCATCTCTTTTAGTGCCACAGCTGTTTAGTGCTTGTTCATGATCAGAATGTCTCTCCAATTCCAACAAGAAGCACTAAATCAAGTATCATAATCAGAATTATCTTGAAAGTGTAGCAGCAGTCACCAAACCCTCTGCTCTGCTACCTGGGTTTATTCTACATGTGTGAAGGTCAAAGGCTGGCTTGAGGTTGAATGATGGTTGTTCAGGTCATGTCCAAACTGGAGTGGATGTGGAATAAAGATCTGAGACTGAAACCAAGATACAGCTGGTTCCAGGACTAGTATTTTGGGACAGGCCTGTAAAAAACTCCAGGTAAATTTTAGTTTCATAGATATATGACCAGTACAAGCAGTGATATGAGAATTTCCCCCTCTACTCTGCACTAGTGTGGCCTCACCTTGACCACTCTATGCAGTTTTGAGCACCAAAAGGGAACAAAGATTTAAAGCTGTTAAGGACCGTCCAGAAGAGGGCTACAAAGATGCTGAAGGGCCTTGAGGGGAAGCCATGTGAGGAGCAGCTGAGGTCACCAAGACAGACCAAGACAGATACGTGTCACTGGCCACCGCCTGGACATAAAGCCATTGACCACAACACTCTGGCTGTGTCCATCCAACAATTCCTTATCCACCAAACCATCCACCCTTCATATCCAAGTTTCTCCAAGTTGGAGATAAGGATAAGTGTGGGACCGAGTCAAAGGCCTTACAGGTATTTCTAAGGCCTTATCTTTTAACCTAAGTAGTTCTACTACTCTATGATTTCTCTGATCGAGTTCATAAGAGTGTTCAGAAGAATGGTTTTGCCAGACTTACAGAAAGACCTGGGGGTAGACAGTGATGAACAGCAGATTTTAGAAGGATATTGGGACCTCTTAGTGACTGCACTCACTTATGTCAGTGCAAAAATGCAGCCTGTGTCTGCAGGAGAAAAAAAGCACTTTTTTTATGAATGTGCAGTTTGTGTGACTGGTATGACTACAAGACACTTCTTTTTATTTGTATTTTTATTGTATGTTTTGTGACCATGGGGAAAATCAGCAATGAGATCCTATCAATAGAATGACTTGACACCAACTTACAGTTTTAATGTGATTTTCATAAGGGCTTTGCTTTTTTCTTGAAAAGAATTGGAAGGAAAACAGACTTTTTTCACATTTTTGAAATCAAAGGAGGTCTAAGTTGTATTGGCCTGGTGTAAAATCTCATATGCAAGACAAAGTCAATTATGTGTTTCAGATGTCCTTGTGGAAACTCAGCAATTCTTTACAGCACCTGATTTTGATCCAGAAAACATGCTCCTTCTGGTTTGAATTCAACCCAAAGCTAAACCACAGGGAAAGCTGAGGTCCAGAACTTGGAATAAAATACCACTAAAAGGGCACAAGTGCCATTGTTGAGGAATTTCTTTGACAAGTCACATTTGGTTGCATCTCAGTAAAATGCCAGATCAAATGCCTGCCAGTTACTGTGCAAGTTAGATTCAAAACAATATTCTGGTTACTTTGAGGTAGGGTCGAACAAGGACAAGTCAGGGAAGATTGTGGAGGACAGGCAAGGGTCACACACGGAGAGCAAACCTCACACACTCAGTTCCCAAAATGTTCACAGGCAAACAGATCCCTTCCAATTACACAGCTCTCCAAAGCCACTCCTCTATTCCGTGAGCCAGGTGCTAGGTAGGCCCAGCTGGACAGACAAACCTTCCATCATCTCTGTTCAGGACAAAGGTGGGACAGGTGACAAGGAAGGGTGAATTTCGTAGCTGAGCACTATACCACAGCATGTGGCTGACCACTCACAAGACCTGAATCTCCATAACTCATTCACTGGTGGAGAAAATCCTGCAGAGCTCTGTGTTAGAGTCCTTGTCTCATGAATGTGTCTGCAATGGGCACTGAGAAGGGCCCAATGTGAGGCAGTCCAGCAGAGACAGACTCAAGGAAGTATTCATGGAGAAGTAATGTTTTCTCAGAAAAAGGGGAAATTCTGTACTTCCCTGCTTGCCCCGGGCTGTGAAAGGGATGGGGCTACCTCTGGCACAGTCACTGCTCAGGATATCCCTTGAGCAGCCTTCTGCGGCTCCCAATGTCTCTTCCTTCATTTTACAGAGACATTTGATATAGTTGTTGTCAATGCCAATGCATTTTCCTCATTTTGTCCGTGGTATTTGTGAAATTGCCTCACAGGATTTTAGTGTATTCAGTCAGGATTTATGAACGGGCTCCAAAGCAGAAAACCTGCTGCTGAATATCTATGCTCAGTCACACTTTGATAACCAGCCACTTAGGAGGTTAAAATATAACTTCTGTGACATGGGTTTCCCCTCACTTTACTGCAAAAAGAGTTTGCACACAGGGCTGTATCACAACAGAGCCCTTCTTCCTGTTTGTCTGTCCTATGGCTTCATAAATCTCTGCTTGTGACATCATAATCTGCTGCTGTGGGAATCCTGCTGGTATCACAAACAGGGGATTACGACCTCAAAGTAGGAGCAAACAGAAAAAAGAGATTGGTTCCGTGAGAAACAAAACATCCTCAGGGAAGATGAATAGATCATTCTCCCAGACCTTTCAAGATCAGTCTCACCCATGTCCTGGAAACCTGAGATTGGATTCCAGATTGCTGTGTCTTAGTAACCTCATCTTCAGTGTTGAGAACCTACTGAAGACTCCCTTCAAATCTACCCCATCCCTGCAACACACCCCCTCAAAACAAAACAAAACAAAACAAAACAAAACAAAACAAAACAAAACAAAACAAAACAAAACAAAACAAAACAAAACAAAACGCGAAAAAACAAAAACAACCAACCAACCAACCAAACAAACAAACAAACAAAACCCCAAAGAAGCCACAAAAAAAAAGGCTAGATAGGGATGCAAAGCCTTTTAGAACTAGTTCTCAGGCAAAACACAGAAAAAGTTCTCTTTTACAATGAGTATAAAAACATGTTCCTACCAGACAAGGTAAACTAGCTAGAATCCACATGTAAAATGATTTTATACAGAGGAAGTTCAACTCAGCCTCTATCATCTGCCCATTTAATAATTTTATTTTCTTGATTTTAGCTTTGAAGAACATGCCACAAGGTTTTGGCCATATTACTGTTGACACCTATGTGAAGGGTCCCCTATGGGAACTGCTGCAGGGCACTTACATCTAAGTTCAGGGAACCAGGCAGATGTCAGTGGTATCACACACCCTACAGTTGCTTCAGTAAGAGGGAAGAGGAGAGCATCCCAAGATGTTCAGTGTGTCCATGCTATGACTGACTGAGACCCCTGAGAGTCACTGCAGCTTTGGAGCTGATGCCAGGGCTCACAGGAGTACTGCAGCTAGAAAAGGAGAAAAGGTTTGGTGCTCTTCTTCATAATTTCCACACAGGGCTCTTCCAATATTTATCCTTTATTGCTAATCTATTCGAATAGAATTTGAAGGAAATGCAAGATCAGTAAAGGCATATGCAAATACAACGTTTTTCTTGTAGGTCATTGCCATAGAAACTATTGCTACAGGATCTAGAGAGACATGGCCAGATCATAAGGCCACAGAAATGAGGGTCTCGGCCTCTTGGGTCCAGTAACATTAATTCTTGTGAAGATTTACTCTATTTTTTAAGCAAATTATTTATGGTGTTTTTCCTTAGTTTTGCTACCTGCTAAATGGGATAAAAATTCCAATTGATCTCACTGGAGTCCTAGGAGGAAGCCTTATTTTGTGTGGACAGGCAACTGGAGAAGACAATACAAGTGCTTTTGGGAATCACTTTCCAATGAGGTTCAACCTCTTTTCCAGACTCAGGCCTACAGAGTCTTTGCATGGCCACAGCCTAAGGACCTTCCCCAGCTTGTGTCTTACAGCAATAACTGAGTGTCATCCAGCAGATCCTGACTCTTCAGCAAGTGATGGATCTGACTAGAATCAGTTCACAGTCCCTGTGTCCTACCCCACATTTTGTGCAATACCTCTGCACCAGGGCAGCACGTGGGGGCAGCAGGAAGGTCCCTGGGATTGCTCTTCTAGTCCCCTAGGCTCAGATAGCCTGTTTAGTAAAATCAAAATTTATTCCTTCAAATAAACCACTCTCGCTGAGGATGTTGCTTCTCAGTGAACAGCCTTTGACTGCACTGTAGCCTAAAGGAGTCTTTCCCCCATGCTTCCTGCCTTATGTTCTTGAAGAATCTCTTGTGCTGGCAGTAGCAATGCAGAGCCTCCCAACACAGAAAACTGATCTCTTTCTTTTTCCTGTAAGTTTTTCAGACAAATCAGCTTATTCATATGGTTGATGATATGACAGCTAGTCCTGAGGGAAGGGACTGTGTGGTCAGAGCACAAGGGAAGAGCTGAACTTCTGCGTTTGGCAGAAGCTCCACATTCAGACTCCATGGGCTAAACTGTTGAGGAAATGGTTCCCTCAGCAACCTATTTTGTCACCGTTCTCTTGCTTTCTTTTACCATAAGCCTCATTCCTCTGGGTGGGTACCAAAGGACTCCACTTTGTTTCATTACAGTTGCTTCCCAAATTTTCCTGGGCAGGCGAACATCCAGGTAGTGTGGAAGTCTATATCGGATCTTGAGAGAGTACTGGAGTGGAGGGTACTTGGGAAGGCAGAAATTGTTGTTGAAAGCTATTTGCTGGCTGGTTTCTAGGAGACAGCACGACTCATCGCATCTTTCCTTGTAGTCTGTGCCTCTCAACCATTTATCAACTATCACACTTGATCAAGACTGATAAAAAATCTCTTAGAAAAATTATAGAGAGCTGCACTATAGAATGGGAACATTAAAGTGTGGAAATAAAATGATTGCTGAAGATAAGGTCTATTCTACTAGCATTGAAGAATGTACACTCACATTCATCCCAAGGGACTTATTGGTGGAAGTCCCACTAGTGCAAATAATAAATGCATGCATAAATCCCTTTGTATCTTGACAATTTTCCCCTAACCATACTTTGACCAAACTTCACAGTCAGCAGTCTTTCTGTGTTTGGGGGGGTGTGTGTGTGTTAAAATTAGTATTGCCATTATTTCATTCAGCACTGCCTAAATATATGAAAGCTAGAAAAGATTCTTAATTTTAGTTGAAAAGCATAATTTACACCATTTATAAGAACAATAAATAACAGTAGTTGCAATAATAACAGTAATGGTCCAGAACACGATTTTAGAATCACAAAAAAAGCAGATGTGGTGCAATAATCATAAATAAGTAATAGCTGGCAATTAACACATTGCATTTCAAGCTCTGAAAGGAAAAATGACACTAGGGTGATAAGGCTGTTTTCTGCAGCTCGTTTAGAATAAAGGTGTAAATGGCATACATGACATTTCATCACTGAATATGCCCAGAGATTAGAATGCAGGAAGGAAGGCAGGGCCATCATATGTAGGTTACACAGGAAAGTTCAGCTACTGCTGTAGAATGTACAGATTTGGTCTTATAAAAACAGTCCTCTGAATGCCTTTTCTGACAAGCAGGAATATGTTGTCAAACATTTGATTCATCAAATGTTATCTTCACTATACAAGAAAAGTATTCTAAGCCCTGACAAAGCCCAGGAAGTAGAAAATGAAGTAAAAAAGAACAAGTTTGCTACGCATCCAGAAAACAAATCAATAAAAATGACCACTAAAAATGACAAAATTCCTTTTTATGAAAATATAGGACTTCCATTTTGAGGTTGATGAGGTAAAAGCTCTGTTCATGTTGAATTTTAAAACACAAGACTGAAGAAAGCAGATGACATTTTCCACAATGTGTACCTGCTTTAGAACTGTAAACCTAGCTTTAAGTGGTTTAGATTCCTATAAAAGACATGTTCAGGATGGAGATGCTAAAAGTCGCAGATGTGCACCGGAGAGTGCAATTTCAGAGCAAATAGATCTTCTCCTGAGCCCAGGTGGAATCCATGCAAGGAGGGTTTGTATGAATGAAAAAAATTAAGAGCAAAACTGTGGCTGTGGTTAATGCCTCCGGCAGCCTGCTGCACCTCGAGTGCATGGGCAGCTGCTCTCTTTGTGCATCTGGGCTCGACACTGTGGTGCTGCTAAACAAACTGGAACTGGAGACGGCTTCCTCCTGACCATGGGCTCCGCTGTGCTGCAGACGGGCAGCTGGCTCCGAAAAGGAGCAGCCACCCCCGCAGGGCAGCCTGGCAGAGAGCTGGAGCACCAGACTGGTCCAACCCAGGCCCTCCGCGCTTGGACCTGTCACCAGTGACTCATGGTGAAGCTTGGCATTCTTCCCCAAACGTGTTTTTTGTTCGCTGGAAAGGCTGGAGAGTCAAATGTTTTATCTAGCTTGAAACTTTAGTTTTGTTTTGGTAGAATTTCTACATGCATGTGCACAAAGGGTACACTAAAGTGTCTTTGAAATATATATTCCATTAACCAGAAGAAATTAATATTCTGAATTACTATACAGCCTTACCTCCTAAGTGCCTCTGCCATTTTACTGGGAAGTCTACATTCACCTTGGATATTTCAAGTTTCAATTATTTAAAAATAATACATAGTCCTTTTTTATGGCTGTGCCTTAAATTCCTGTGCATCTCTATCAAGACTATTATTTGCTACAGAAAAAAATACATGGAAGTGGGGAAAAAAAATGCTGGCACCCAAGTGATCTGTTCTCCACCAGCATGTGGGAGAAACAGGTTCTCTTCCAACCCTCTTGTTCCCCAGGCTGTCATGGGCACCGAGTGCTGCAGAGATAGCAGCAGCAGCTTCTCCAGCTGATTAACCAGAGACAGTGACAGACTTTAACAGGAGTGCTACCCAGCACTCCAGAGCCAAAGGAATAGTTGCCTCAAAATAGAAGCAGATGGATCTGCGCAAAATGATGGGACTTTGGAATTCAAAAAAGTGTGTTAGTGGTGAGGGAAAGAGGGAATTGTGCATCTCATTCTAAAAGGAATGTGTACACTCTGTCTCTTACTATCTTTTCCAGCAAGAAGATAAGGAGGTCAGGCTGTACTGAAATACAACAAGCTGTGGTAAACCATGATTTTAAAATATGTTGAAATCTTTAATAGTAACAGTAGAAGATATTTACAAAAATACCATGCATAGATAATTTATACAGGGCTAATTATCCTGGTAATAAATATAAGTAGAAACAAACATGGGGGTTTTTTTCATATATTGGACAAGTCGAGTGAACTATGTGGAAAGCAGAGAAATTTCCTATTTTACAAATAAGGTCCAAGTGTGGAGCTGAATTTGACATTTGTCATTGGGATTTCCTGAGTCTGAGAGACATTTGCTGGTATAAGGACCAAACTCAAAAGTCAATAGGCCTGAGTCTCCAGCAGTTTTTTACACCAGGGGAACTTCCTGGACCTCAGTGAAATTGCTCTAGATCTGTACTCTGGCAACTGAAAAGTGAATTATCCTCAAAGGATAACTTCCTGTCAATTTATTGATCTGATTCCAATATAGCAAATCTGCATCCTAAGTGCATGTTGCAGGGCTTTAGGATTGCTTTATACTGCTCTGAGAGGAAGTCACTTGTTCTCCCACTATATCACAGATGTGCCATAGCACTGAAAATTACACTTACCGTAGGATTCAGCTCATCTTTGGCTACAGACTTCTAAAGATTCACTCTGTATTAGAAAAGTACATGGGATCAGACCCATTCTCCAATCTCTGGGCTTCCCTCTGGGCTAACTTTTTTCACATCCACATGATTAAACTCTCTTAGCCTGTAAAGCAGCCTGACCACATTTAACACGCTCATTGAGGATGTGTCAGGCCCATGCTGAGCCCCAAACTGTGTGTGGGCACTGTCTGGGAGAGTGCTGGGCTGCTGCTGACGGTGCTCACAATTTGACCATATGGACGGTCATGCACTGGTGCACAGGGCTGTGCAATTGCCTGGCTCCGTTCAGTAGTGTAAAAATGATCTTAGTATCTAAGCCTGTCTGCTGCCTCTTAAATGCCCTTCTTAGAGAAACTGACACCTGGAGATGCCCGTTTCTCCTCACTGAGTTTGGAAAAAATGTAAAGTGACTCATTCAGATCTAGACTTTGACTTTCTCATGCCTAAAGTGAAGTGTCTGCTAACCAGAGTGTTTCGGGGACACCATGTATGTACGTCAATGAAGAAAGAAAAAGGTCAGTTTTCTTACTGCATGGGCCTGGATTTAGTATGTGATAAAGCTGAATCTCTGGGTAAAGAAATAAAGAGTGAAAATAAGGCAGTCTCTGACGCATGTAGATCGATGAAGAAGCAAGCACTCACTGAGACAGGCCAGATGCTGACACCATGCTTTTCTCCTGTCTGCTCTGTAAGCAGTATAAACAGTAATAGACATTGTATCATTTTAAATTGCCTCATCGAATGTAATGCTGATTTTAGACTGTTTTGAACCTCCTAGCTACCAAGGAGCAGAGAATATTTACTCTCATCTTAAAAGATTTTACCTGGCGAGACAGAGCAAACAGTAGTCAATACCATTAGGGTGAGCAAGACCCTTCTGCACTCCCAGCAATTCTTCAGGGCACAGTCCCTGCAGAGCCCTGAGGGATCTCAGCCTAAAGTGGAAAAGCAGAGTAATGGGCATGTCAGCACAGTGTGATTCATCATCAGTCAAGTTAAAGTTTGGGGGACACACGGACACTTACCCTAATGTAAGGAGAGTAAGCTCCCACTTACTGCCCTTGTTACCTAATGCTTGACATGGCCTCAGTGCTCAGTTAGATTTGGCAAAGGCTCAGAGAGAGATGCTGATATCCAAAGTTGCAGCTGCTGATTCTTTGAGTGTCCCTTGATGCGTCTGATTAAAGCAAATGATCGATACTAAACTTTGAGAAAAACTAGTATGGGGATGTTACGGATGACAGCCCATGAATAAATAACTCTGATAATGGCATTTGTCTTACTATAAAGCTCATTCATAATTTAGCAAGAATAATGCCCATTAAAGAACACCTAGAATGATCACTGACAAAATAAAGAGTTAATTGGTTTCTATCTTCTGGGAACTCTCATAATAAGCTCAGTATGGAAAACTGGCTATGAACTCTATATAGCAATTATAAAAGTATCTACTCTCCAGGTTACCTCCTCCTCATTTAATCTTTCTGCAGCACTTTTTGGACATCTGCTTTTGATATGTGTTCTCTAAGTTGGAAAGGAAAAATGGTGAGAGAAGTCCTATCTCTTCACAAAAATAAGGAAGAATTTGACCCAATCACCACTGAAGTCATCAGAAACTGATTTGGGTCCCAAAGTAAATATCATGGGAACCCTAAAGTAAATATTGCTCCTTATTAAGCAAATAAGTGTTGCTGTATGCTAAATTTAGAGGAAGAAATAACCCAGTTATGTCAGAGGAGTTATGTACTTTAATAAAATGTAGCTTGAATATTCATACCGTAAAGTCATGTAATGCCTATAAAATGTTTCCTGCCCCACTACCACAAAAACAGTTTGCAGATGTCTTTTAATCTAGAAATACTGTCTGTCTAAGGCAAGGGGAGAATGCCAATACCAGAGCCCTGCTCCTCCAAAATACAAGTGGTTTGTATTTTCACATAAGGATTGCGCATATGCACTGGCACATCTGTTCACTACGCAGTCCCACAGCCTGTAACGGATAACACTGACTTTGGGGATTGATGTCAGCCTCACTCGAATAACAAACACTTGTAGTCTAACAGTCTTTGCAACACTCAGACAGGACACACTTTTCTGGACGTTGTGTCAAAACGCAAAGTACCATCCCATCCTGCCCTCACTGGGTGATCACCTGTTTCTATTTAATGTCTTCTGTTTAACAAGTATAATATGATGGTGATGGAGCCAGAGTGTTTCAGAAGCATCCTGGAACAATACTCCATGTGGAAAATCATGGTGTCCCGCAGTGCTTCACATCTACCTCAACTATATTAAACACTACATAAAACAATCTGAATTCCAGACGTTCTCTCTAGATATTGTAAGTATGCTATGCCAGTATTTATGAGATCAAAAACATGCCAAGGTTTTAAATCCATGATTCTGAATTGAAACTTTGTGTTTCACACAAGACTGAGCTCTCAGCATATTGCTCCCCTCCCCTCAACCTGCCACAGCCTCAGCTTTGAATGTGACCAAAAATGTCACCACTGTCCCTTCTCTTGAGTCAAAAGACAGAAAAGCAGGAGGGTGTATCACAGTGCACTCCAGAGGTCCACTTTTAGAGACCAAGCAGTTCAGATATTGACATCCAGTGACTCCCTACAATTCATCTGATGCCTCTGCACCCAGACCTGGCAGTGCCTCTTCTGACTCTTGGCTGTGTTGGTCAACATCAGAAAACAGCCATTGCTAATTGGCACTTGGCAAGTGATCAGGGCTGTAAGAGAAAGGGTTTCACAGGCCTGAAGGGAGATGTGTGAGGGGGCAGGGAGGCAGCCAACTGCCCTCCGGCCCACTGGTGGCAAGGTTTGCCATCATCTCCAGCACACACAGGATTTGCACTACAAGCCCCTTGCATTGTCATCCCTTCCATTGCTGAGATTTCTCCCTCACCTTCTGGGCCATTTCAGTCTATTTTACATGTTTAAGTCTGGAGGAATGCAAAGAGCAGGGGGCTGAGGTACCAGGACAGATGGATGGAGCAAAAGAGGAGTCACGGCCAATGGTGAAAGCTGTTTGTTCTCGATGGAAGTGTTCCCATGGTTCTGTCCCACTGGACAGAGGTACCCCAGGACAGGAAACCACGTGGAACAATGTGAGGGGAACAATCACAAAACAACTGCCTTGCACGCACACACACACACACACACAAAGGCAGCTGTTCTGGGGGAAATTATGCAGATTAGAGTCGCTTGAGCTCAGAGAGTTTCACCTCAGGCCAAGGGGCTATGCCATCTGGGCAGTTTTGTGGTGGTTTTTCTTTTCCCTACGGGCAGATGTGGGTTTCCTGGAATAATATGTGTGCACTTCCATGTGCTAAATTGCACTTTTCTCCCGTGGCTGTCCAGAGTGAATTGTGGAGGGCTGAAGCATGCTAATGTGGAGAGTTTGCACGGTATGTACCACATGAGCCATTCCAGGGAGATTTTAGTCTCCAAGGATAGCAGCCCAACATACTTAATGAACACTGTTACTTTCTATTATTTCCTGTAAGAGAAAGTGGAGAGAGATGATTCACTAAGGAAATCTGCATAATTAGGGTCCATCATTTCCTACAGATGGGAACATCACAGGCAAAGCAGAACACTTCCCCCCATCCTTTTAGCAATTCTTCTCAAGTAGCTGCTAGCTTCTCCGCCTCTGGGAAGGGAGAAGAGTTAATGCCAAGGAGATCTTCACCAGGAGAACTGCTTCCCCCTTGCTGCAACCGTTACTTCTCCCCAGCTTCTAACTCCACATTTTTTCTGCTTAGGAAAAGTGCAGTTCGATTTCATTTTCTCTTATGATGCATGGCTTTATGTCGATTTACAAATCACATACTAACCACAAATTGGATTTTGGTCTGGCAGCTGAGGAGCAGCATGTTGGTGTGCTGAGGCCTGGTCTTTGCCAGGGTCTGCCCAATGCCATGGGAATGGCACAGACTTCCATCAGACCAGTCCTTGAAGAGGAGCAGTCTTAAATCCCTGCTTTGGCCAGCTTCATATTCTGTGCTGCCTTTGTTCCAGCAAACAGGGTGACCCTGCGTGAGGTTTGCATGTCAGGGGTTATTCAGCCAGTGGTCACCAAGGGGGGAAGAGGAAGGGAAAGGGGATGTTGAATAGTTCCAAATGGTGAGAAATGCGGAATCACAATTTATATATTTCGTATTACCTTACAAGAAGTTTAGTGGCACACATTTCTTAATGCTAAAGTAATTTCTAGACAGTCCTGCAGTATGAGGTGAAATTCACTGCTACCAACAGTGGTAGATCCCACTCTACTCCACTACCTCCTGTTCAGGGCTAGCTGTGGCATAGGTCTGGAGAGCCCTCCTCCCTTCCCCAGGCTGGTTTAACTCACTACTTGGGCAGGAAACTAATTCAAAGAGGGTAAGGAAAGGATGGGAGAGAACTAGGAGAGGGTTAGGTTTCTGTTGGCCCAGTGAGTTAAAGCAGCCCAGGGACACATCTGGAAAAGGACAGAGCAAGTGTAAAGGAGAAAACAGGGCCATAGGCTAGGAACGGGGTAGGGGAAGAAATCAGAGGAGACATCAGTATTCCAATAGCAGCCAATTCTTTTACAGTCTAGATTGCTCTTAGAACAGCACTCTTTGTATCAGCATAAAGGTACAAAATACCACTGTAGGACAGCCCTAAGTTAGGCATCATTAGAGTGGGTTTGTTTTTAAAACCACTTCAATGGAAAAATCACCTATGAGCAAAGGTTGGTGGGGGTAGACAAAATGTGCTAATCAGGCCTGAGTTTACCTTCATTCAGAAGCTCTGAGCAGCTGAGCAACATCAGAGCTGGAATGTCATGCTTGAGGATGTCTACTAACCTATTCTACCTTCAAAACTTTTCCCAAGGTCTTTTTCAGTTGGGTATTTGCATTTATGCCTTATTCTCTTATTCTGAAATCCTTATTCTTAATCTGCAAACTGATAGGAGAGGCTTGGAAACTGGATTGCTTGATACCTTTAATATAGTTTTTTTAGTTTTTGATGTGCTTTAAAAAGAAATTTTATGACAAGTGAACAACATATAACTCTTCAAAAGATAATTCTCAGAATATTATACTTTATGTAGCATTGATCAAATTAGGATATAAAAGAGATTTTCTAAAAAGTGTTCCTGTGACAACAGATTATCGTAATCTCAATTTTCTGGTAAAGCACATGGACTGAGTACTTTTCAGTTTGCTTTTCTTTTTTTCCTCTCTTTTGTTTTCTAATATATTAAATTATCATATCTCCAATGTTAATTCATCTTTCTTAGTAGCTCAATATACTACCTAAACAATCATTTTTCACAGCTCTGAACTCAAGTTCAGCAAAAGTGGGGAGTTTCATGGTTCATGTGAGAAAGCCTTTCCTTGTAGGGTTCTAAGAATTAATCAGTCTGGATAGGTTTTGTATACAGTAATAAGCACCTCATTTTTTTGTGCTAAACCTTCAAAAGGTAGAAATTAGCCCCTCTGCCTTCCACCTTTTAAAATGAGGATAATTACCCTCAGCTCCACAATAGCTGGAAACTTTAAAGTTACATCTAAAACCTCTGTTGCATCTAAAGACAGATTGAAATGTTTTGAGCTTTTTTTTTTTGTTCCAGTACTGTTAATACTCTTACTGCTTTGTAGATCAATAGTAGCTTTTCCTAAACAATAGCATAAATCATAAATCAAGGGGGCCTTTTGGGCAATAATAAAAGAGCCATTTTTGTCATGTGTTTAGTTTATTATAAAGTATTCATCAGCACACCTCTGTGGGGAGGAGCAGATTGTGAACAGGGCTAACAAATGGCAGCCTGCCGCTCACAGAGACCACAGACCTCACTGATTTGCCCAAAAAGCAACTGCCTGAGGTTTCTTATCTCTTCTAAAGTTTCACACTAAATCGAAGACCTCGTCAAGAACTTCCTGTCCCCTTGTAAAAGCCCTTCACCCAAAAACTGCTGGAAACCTGTGACCTTCAAAGGTGAGATCTGAATATCAGCTCTCCCCTTGTGCCACTTTGCAATACAAAGGAACCTCTGAGCTTTAATTGTCAGACAAAAGACTCTCTTTTAGCCTACACAGTCCCTTTAATTAGGGTCTGCATGTGTATACATCAGTGACCTTTAATGGCAGGCCATTAGCACCTTTAAACATTACACCCTGATTGGTTTAGAGTCTGTGTGCAGAGAATGTTTTCGGTATTAAAGGTCTCTTTAATCTAAGGGAAAGGATAATGAGAGCCATTGCTTGGAAACAAAAGTCTGCAGAATTTTGTACCTGCTTGTTCTACATTGAAGACACCTTGCCACCGAAAAACCTTCCCCAGGTGTGGTCTCACTTGGAATTTAAAGCCCCTTAGTGCTGTCAAAATGAAACCAGTAAAGAGTGGTAAACAGCAGGAAAGGAGTGTAAAGTGTAGAGGGGTATTACACATCTGGCCACAGAGCTGTTTATGACTCGGTTAACAGAGCTCAGCTGAATCTCTCTAACTGGCTCTCCCCTGGGGCTCCATTACAGTCCCTGGGGCTGGATTCTTTCTCCAGCCCTTGGCCCAGTGTTACCACCACCAGTCTTTGTGGTGCTACGGACTGAACTAAGCAAAGGAAATAGTCTGGGGGAGGGAAGGAGGAAAGGCAATGAAAAACCCCAGCCTAGGCTTCTTCTCAGTTGGACCAAACTAGATTAATTCATTGATCTGCTTCGTGGCAAGACCTCACCAACCACCGAACCCACAGAAACAGGAAGAGTGCTTTGTGGTTCAGGGTAAGGAATCCCTGCTGCGGGGTAGTGCCACAGAATTGCTGCCAAGCATTTAACTTTGTCTTTTATATGTTGTTTTGCAGGGTGAAGTAGTCAAAACATTGAAATTATCAGCTTAGTTATATGGAAAAACCTGCAGAACAAAAACCAGTAGAAACCTAAAAGCTTAACCTCAGTTCTCTGCCCAGGTCTCCTGATAGAGAACTTTCATCACCTGCAGCTTTCCAATAAGAAACCCCTTCCTCTCTAGGAAGCAATATACTCTATGGTCCTGGTGACCATGTCTGTTACAGTGACGATTTTTCAGGCCTTTGACTAGGAAATTGTTTATGGTCCATTTAAAAGAAAGTAATCTGAAGGAAAAAAAAAGGTGTGAATTAGTTCTACAAAGCAAATTTACTCCCCGTTCTATCAGGAACAAATTTACCACTTTAAAATATAGTGCTTTCTATTATGCTTCTACATGGCCCCCTTCTAATTCACCCAATGATTTTCATAACTTCCCCACTCCTTTGCACCCTTTCAGAACAGGCCTACCTAGTCACCTTCTGCTCTCTAACACTCTAATGCCTCAGAGACTGTCATTTTCTACTTCATATTCTGGCACAGAAGCACATTTTCCATCTCTGCAGACATCCCAGCAATGAGGACTCTGGGATCACACCTATAGCTTTACCTTCCTGATAACTGTGAATCTCTAATCTATCCCTTCAGGGCACCTATAAAGATTTTCAAACTCACCACTTAGGAGGAAAGCAAAGGCCTAGCAGGCCTTAAAATGTGGAATTTGCTAAACCTATTGCACTCCAGGGAGATGCCAGAAGTCCTCGGGCAAGGACTTAGATGAGTTCTGAGGTGGGTAAGAGATACTAATCATCATTTCAGTGCTAAAGGTGCCACCACCACTTTCAAACAGCAAGCTGGTACAGATTGCAAAGGCACAATCTCAAATCATATTTTGCTGCAGATTCTGCACCTGACTTGGGTAAAACTGGGAAAAACAGTGTGTGTGTGGATCCTCAGGAACCAGGACTTTACCAGCCAGCAGTCATTTTTGCATCCTGATCCTGCACAACCAGTAGATGCTCCTTCCTGCCAACACACAAACAGCTGGAACCACTTAGATTATTGTTGTCGGATGTGTGAAAATGTTCCTTTACCTTCCTTTGGCTTCTTATTTTCTTTTCCACTGGTCTCCTCCTCACATAGAAGCTGTTGGCCAAATCTGCATACAAAACTCTCTTCCCTTCTCCCAGACTTGTTATCTGGCTTAGGCAGACACCCAAGTCCCTTCAGACTTCAAAGTTTTCAGCATGCCTGCCAAAAACCAGCCATGTTTCGTGCACTCCTTCTCCTCTCAACCTCCCCCTGACTTCTCCAGGCTGTAAAACTCCAAAACAGAGTTTTCAGTTATCCAGAGTCCAACCGTTTATCATAGCAATACCCACCAGGGTTCCTGGAGGAGTCACGGCGATGAGACCGAGCATTCCATAAGCACTGGAGAGAGAAAACATAGGCCCTCTCTGAGAGAATGCCCATGTGATGCTGACCCTTCCCCTGCCAAAGCCCAAAATAACTTGTTTAGGAGAGTAAAAACACAGTTAGTCATCACTCCCTGGAGATAAGCACTTGTAATCTGACAGCACTGGGTCATGTTTGCTGGGGAGATAAGTTGGAGGCTGAGGCACAGGAAGTGCTTTGGCCAAACAATGTTTGTGGGGATGCCTGGCCTGTCCCCAGTTCCTGAATTAGCAACATCCCTTTTTCAGCTCTGCAAGAGGTCTGGTGGCACCAGTCTAACCAAAGCAGGGAGAATCTTTGCAAAGAGGCCATTTTGTCACACTGACCTAGAGCACAGCACTTATAAGAGGAATTAGATTGGTCCTGTGCAACCAATCTCCTGCATGATTCTAGTGCAGTCAGCCTGCCTACACCACCCTCATTAAAGACCCATGACCACTTGGAAACTGTCTCCTCCTTTTCTCTCATGCAAGTGCCCTGTTCACAAAGCAGTGTGCATCCCACTCTGTGAAATGTCGGGGGCCTCAGGGTGTCTCTCCAGAACACCAGCTGTTATAGCAGAAAAGAACTCACAGACATCAAGCCTCCAAATAAGAAATATTTGGGAGTACGAAGAAGAGTAAATGGTTGGGAGATCAACAACGTTTTGCTCATTTCCCTCAGTATCTACAGAAATCAACTGATGAAGGGCGTTTCCATGCAGTGGCCTGTTCACCTGCGGCAGACCGACCAAATGTACTTGGATTGCCGGCAAACAAAGGAGCTCATCTACAGCAGCCACAAATTTCACATGGGGAAAGGTCAATAATTTAAAAATAATTAAGTAACAAGGGAGTTAGAATAGCAAAAGACATCATTAACAATGTGCGCCAAGATCTTTATAATTTATTGGCTGGTTTTTTGACAGGCAAAACCACCACTTTTTTTATTATGACTGCTCACATTTTGTAATTGAAAGCATTGTGGCTTTCAAAAAGTTTATGCCACCCAGTCTGTGGGGCTTTGGCCTCAACTCCATACATAAAGGACCATGATGCTCATCAACAGTGTCAGAGACTGTAAGGAGAATTTCTCTGCTAAATGCAAATGTGACTGTTACCCAGGTTATCCTCAGTATCTGGTATCTGGTCAGTATATCTACTTTTTATGGAAGCCTGGGGTGAGCAGTATGGATGCAGATGTCTGCTCTGTGGATAACTAAGATTAAGTGAGATGACTCTGAATGTGTTCGTTTGCAGTGCAGTCTCTTCCAGCAAATCCACCTTTATTTTCTGTATCCTGAACAGACCAGAGAGAATATCAATGCAAGCCATCTTCATTAGGTGTCTGTTTACTTTCACATCTTTGGGCAGATTGCTATCATCCTTCCAGAAAAGGATGCAAATGGTAAATTGAATGTTTCAGAAATCTCCAGCTTGGCCCCTTAATCTTGGAGATTTCTGGTTAGACATCTTCAAATACCCCATAAACACTTAGGAAAATACCCCATATCGCAGTGAAGCAGATAAAGCATAATTCATAGGAATTGTTCCTTCAGCTTGAACAGATTTTTGTTCACATCCAATGCTTTCAAATGGAATTGCAGTTGGACAGCTGTCCATTTCCATGACATTTTCTAGTCTGGGACATAACAGGAAAGGATCTTATATATTTGATTTAGTGGGTAAGTACTGCTTTGACTAATTTGGCTATTTGAACTCAACAGATGCAAATGTGGACAATTTGGAAAGCACCTGCTGTCTCCAGGGATATTTGTGAAAATGAGGTGCTGTCTCTCTTGAGGCTTATCTTGGCAAACAAAACCCAGTAAACCTAAGCCCAGTATTGCAAAACATCTCTTACTATTTTACATGTCTACTTTTTTGGTGGTGGTGGTTGGTTTAGGGTTTTTTTAATCTATGAGAGCAAATAGATCCTAATTAAGTTAAATCAATTGAAGGGAGCAGAGAGAGAGAAAAGCAAAGAAGAATATTTCAAACAAGCTATTTTTGGTTTTGCTTTCACAAAACTCTTTTTCTTTCTTTGTTTATATGGCTGGGCTCAGATTCAGCTAAAACAGCTGATTCCAATAAAGAAGTACTGGCAGCTTTCAGACCTGCTTTTCCCCTTGAATCTAAGAGAAAAACAGAAAAGAGTTTGCAAACTTTTCCAAGTGGACCTGGAGGGGCTCACTTTCTAGAATTTGAATGTCTGGCAAAAGTACTCATGCTAATTATAACATCTCAATGGTCTCAGCTTCCCAAACCCTTTCCTAGTCTTTTCCCAGAGCAGGAAAAAGGAATGCACAAGACTTCTACTGTCAGCGAATGGTAAAATCAGGAGCCCCCATTTGTTCCCTTTCTCCAGCTGAACCCACACCTGCCTTGGACAGGTCCATCCACAACAGATGTCAATTGCATGTGTCATCCTTGTAGCTTGGAATTGCTAGGATGTGAGACCACAGCAAACTGAAAACCTGTATCCTGATAAGACAATTTGCCAGTCTTCATTTGTAGCAAGCTGTGTGGCGATGCCACTGCTAGTTAAAAGATCAGTATGAGTTTCGTTTCAGGTTACCTGTGCTTTTTGAGGGCCTCTAGGCCTTCTCTCTTGTGGGATATAGAATTCCTTTTGCAAAAAGTCACAGATCTGCCTTGGAAAACTTGGCCCATAGCAGAGTGCTTGAGAATGCATGCAAAGATGACTCGGTTACCTGCTCCTCATTAAGGACTCTCTTCCCAATGGCTGCATCGCTGCAGTGAAGAGCAGCTGGAAATCCACTGTACATTTTCAAACTAAATCTTTCCTTTGCATAAGCAGACTGATTATAAGCAAATAGCTCAACGTTTTTGGCTCCTTAGATATTCTCCATTACAGTGCGTTAAAAAGGACATGATTTTTCAATCTGGCCAAGCAGCACATGGGTTCATTGTGAGAGGACCGTGAGGAATCCTGCTATGGATGTGTTTTGGGAAAGCTGGGTACATACGATATGATTCTGGGAACAGATCAACATCCCCCCAGGGACTCTGCTTTGGTCTGGGACTGAGATGTCCTGAGGAAGAATTTCGCAGCTGGCCCTGCTTCCTTTTCCAAATGTATCTGTAGCACATCCTCCAGTGCAATCCCCTGGACGTCACAATGCACCTCTATGCCAAGAGAATCTCCAACTGCCCAGCCAGGGATGCTTTTTACAGTCCTTTCTATACAGCAGAATAGTGGATGCCGTAATTTGACCCAGAATGCTTATCTTGTAAAAGAGTCTATTGTTCAAGCAGGAATTGTAAAGTGTTTTAAATATTTTTTTTACTATTATTCTGATATAAATATTATGCCTTTTATTAAGAGTTAGTAGTTTATTTTTCATGTTGTATTTCACCTGTGAACATTGTTTTCTGTCCATTTATTTCTCAAGCTTCCTTTTTTTAATGTTTTTGTATGTGTAATGACTTACTTATACATTTAATGGAAATGCAAAAAAGCATGGAAAATTAATATACAGCAAATAATATTTCACCTGCCATCACAGAGGGGAAATAGAGAAATCAAATAAGATGGTATTATCTTCTGAGCCCTATAATGTCCATATATATTTATATGCATTCTTCACCTTTATCATTGCTCCTACCTTCTGATATTTGTTTGTAATTTTTGTCCTGGACTTCCAATACATTATTCAAACAATGAGTATCTCCTAATTTCCACTATCTTCTCTGATAACCTTGAGCCTCTTTGTATCTCAAAAACTAAGCAAATGAGCCTGTCTTATTTTTATATGCTGTTTGCTGAGCCTCAGCTAAGCTTTGGGTTTGAAATACTCAGACTTAGTGGAACCATAAGTTTGAATACAAGCAAGTTAATCTTTCCAACACACAAACCTGAAGTGGAACACCGTTCCTCAATGAATAAATTCTTTCTCAAATCACACCCAAAATGCCAGGCTTTAAATGGACATCTTAAAATCAGGCTTTCTTAGAGGTCGCCTTATAGCAGATGAGTAAGTTCTGAAGACAGAACCCCTCATGAACCATAAACTTCTACTCTCCAGCTCCTGTTTAATGGAACTCAGAAGATAAAATGTGCATCTGCACAGATTTCTGCTGCAGCAGTACAGCACACAGAGAGAAAGTAGTTTCAAGGGACAAATTAAGTCAGTTAGTATATTTTAAATCCAAACCAACACACTAAACTCCACCCAAAAATCAATAAGCAATCAACGTAAATCACAGGACACCCAAAATATAATAATCTCAACATTTCTCCAGTGAATAGCTGGAGTCCTTTTCTCTATGCTAGCAAAATTATTCCAACAGATTTAAGAAGCAGAGTTTACATAGATCATTTTAGTGTGGGTTTGCACCTATGCATGAAGATTCTACTAGTCCACATACAAAGGTAAAAAAAGCTTTTCCAGCTGCTACTATGACAATCATGGAATAATTGAGAATCAAATCAGACTATTCACTGGTAAACCAAAAAAGCAAATGGCTGACAAATACCTGCAATCCAACAGAAAGATATATTCCTCATAGTAATCCCATTTTTTTATCTGGTATGGTCATAGTAACAGGATGCCAAACTGGCTACAATAGGACTGGGTCTACACCATTGCTCTACTAAGAAATTCTCAAGGAAGACCAAAGACAAAACAAACAAATTTTATTTGGAAAAAAAATAGTAATGCAACTTTTCAAATAAGGAAAATTAAGTAACCAAGGACAAATTAATAGAATTGTTTTGTGTATGTAATCTTTTTCCTCATCCACTACATCCTTGCTTCCAGGCAACTTCTTTATTGTGGAGTAGAAACAAATTTTTCCCTGTACATTTTGGGCCCTAGACAAGTTACTTTCCTCACCTCTGAGGCCTGGCTGGCTTCTCCCAGCACCATGCTTCCATCTCCTTCTTCCTTTGCCAGGTTCATCCTGCCCTCCTTTCATCACTTTGTGTCCAAACATGCTCACAGGCCTGGTGGGGAGGAACCACTTCCCCTTTCCCCAAGCCCCACATCTCCCAACAACTCCCTTAAGGGAAGATACGTATAGTTGTGGAGATGCCAGTAGAGCAAATGTTGTCCAATATAAGGCTCAATTAAGTTTCATATAACCATGTGGCAATACCAGCCAGACCCAGGAACAAAGATTCAAGTGTGCCATCTGGAGCAGAGAAGAGATGTGTGTCTGTTCAATGAAGGCAGCTAACCAGGACTTCACACCAGCACCTTCAAAAGCTTGTTTTCAAGCTGAGCAAGGGAAACAGAGCAGGATAAACTCTTGCACAATAGTTCTCAGAGGAGAGAAAGCAGCTGTCTGAGGTTACTCACAAGGATTTTCTCTGGGTAAAGAATAAGAGCAGAGCAGTGCACACCACTCAGGTTTATAGACATTTTAACAGTATCCTGTGAATAGCCAAGGGGATAAGCGTAACTGCTCTGACCTCATCCATCAGTAGAGGGAAAGTCATTTGCCAGCCCAACAAAGTCAGCCTCCACATCATCCCCTGACAAGCTTTGATTACACATATATGTGTATATTGCATTTGTATATGTGAGAATATATAGAGATAAAACCTGTAATTTTTGTCTCACTGTGACCTTGCCAATAAGCTTCATATCCTTAAAGGCTTCACCAACCATATCACTGCTGTTTTAAGCAAAGTTTCTGATCTGGGCTCTTGAAGTAACTACTTCATTTACACAGGACCTAGTGCCTCCTGCTAGGATTTAATAGCTGTGAAACTCATGGTTTCAGCCTCTAAGTCGTGACCCAAATGTCACCAATCACTTCCCTACTACACAGAGCATGACAAGAGCAAAAATTAAGCAGAAATATTGTAGCTTTTCTGCTGGGGAAATATTGCACTAACTCCACAGTGGCAAAGTCCATCTGAAAGCAGTCTGATTTTTCTCGCAAGTGTCTCATGTCAGTCATGGATTTGAGCCAGGCAGGATTTTCCTCCTAGGTATCTGCAACCTAAAGCAACTGGGGGATTTGGTAAATCCTTTGGGAAAGAAATTTCTTCTTTGGTTCCAGTGTTGTGAAGGGTATTAGAACTTTTACCATATTTTTGCTGCAGACAGGTGACCTTTGCTCGACAATCCTCCAGTGAGGACACTGCCTGCTTTCTGGGCCTCTGGAACTGCTCTGGATGATCACAATCAATGTGATCTCCAAGGGAAATGTCACAGAAGGGGTTATCTTGGAGCCAACTCTGGGTCAAAATCCATCAAAAGAGTGCCAATAGAAGGAGAAATTATCTTCCTCAGGGTCCAAACAAGATTTTCATCTATTTTTTTAGAAGAAGCCATCAAAATGGGAGTCCAATGCTAACAACAGAGCCATGACCAAATTTCTGATTACCAATCAGTGTCCAAACTTGATCTCAGGTCAAACAGCTCAAAGATTCTTGAGGCTCCAAACAGCCGCTAACTCACGCCATTGGCTGCCAGAAAGCCCTGCACCGTGCACTGAAACAGAACGCTCCCCAGCTCATATCCCTTTCCTCCTTTGGCTCCCCCTCTGCAGAGACTGAATGAATCCCCAGCCACCTGTCAAGCTGTGCCTTTCCTCCTGCACTCTTGGCATCTTGCTTTTTATTCCCTACCTGTCGCACGCAGGCAGCAGAACTGGCCACCCAACACCTTCTGCTGTGAGTCATCCCTCTGAAAAATAGGCAGAAAACCCTCAATCCTGCCAATCATTTTAAAGAGCCCTTCAATAGTTTTCACAGTGGGTGGTATTTTTTTTTAAGAGCCATGGTTTTTTTTGTCAGTTGCTAATCTGGAAAGAAGGTCAAAACCTCTGTGAATATATACACTGTTGAAAGTTCTATTGCTGGAGTATGTTTAAGTTATCATAAAGACCTGTGAGAGGGGAAAGTGTCTCAATTTCTAATTGCAAAAGCAAAAATCTTCAGAAGGAGAGCAGCAGAGAAGATCGAGGAATTTGGCAGTGTATATATTCTGGAAACAAATGATTTTCATTTCTTTCAAGGGTGAATAAAAATGAAATATTAAAGGAGAGAAAAAACCTTTTACAATAACTTTTGAGGCTATACCTCATCCTATTGTTTCAGTAATCAAATACCTTATCAAACAAAAATATATTTTAATTTGCTATTTTAAAAATTCCCCAGCTGGAAATAGTCTAATCTCTAAAGGAAAGAGTGCCAGATGCATAGGACAAGAACAGTAAAAGCTCTAACCCAGCAGTCTTCCTCTTATCTTCACTGATAAGAGGAAATGAATGAGTCAGCAGATCAGAGAGGGAGAAATGGAGTGTGTCGCTCCAGCAGTTCTAAAACATGTGAACCCAAGAAAATGTCTGAGTTATCAAGCAAACTTTTAATGTTAATAAAGAATTTCATTGGAACTCAATGGAAGGATTTCAAGTTTGACAGCATAATAAGACAGCGTTTCTTTGTACCCATCATTATTTTGGACCTTGGTTCAGTAATACCTAATTCTCAAAAAGTATCTTTCATCATTTAATCAGAGACTGCTTTACGAAGGAGTTCAGTATTCTTCTGTTGTTAAATTGAAGCAAAAAATAATCTAAAAAAGAAGTGAATCTTTATTGATAAGACATTACAAGAGCTACAGGGCAGTCAGAGTCATGTGATCTAGGCTAAAAGAAAACACACAAACGAGTTTCCATATTTGCCTTTGATTGATTAGATTGTGCTGTTCTTGCAATGATAAGCATGTTAACTAAGATTGTAACATTTCTTAAATGGCAGGAAACTGTCAAAGACTCTAAGAAGTCTTTGACTAAATTAACTTAGTATTGAAAAAATGTTTAAAAAGAAAAACACTGGGGGAGAGAAATAACCAAACCCAGTTTAAAGTAAAATTCCAAATGTTTCAGAAATTTTTAGATAAATATCCCATGTGTTAAAGGTCAATCCATTTCTTTTAGCCATCAGTCTGATTGAAAAGCTGCAAATCCCACAAATTATAAGAAGATTTCAAATACTAGTTGCTGTCTCACGATCTGGAATGTTCTCAAAATACAAGTCTATTTCAAAGTATTTTGGTGTTTTCACTTGTGATCAGAGGTGTATATGTTACTTTAAAAAATTCTTCCATTTTGGATTAAAGATATCAACTATACCACTTCAAACCTGCTAGGAGAGTTGGATTTTTAACCTCCCTTCTATTTATTTAACTTTGCATGGCTAGAAGCTGCTTAACATATTTCTGATAACCTGTGTATCATAGGCACCTAGAATGAACTCAAATAAGGGGTTTTACCATTTTCCCATTTTCTCTACAGTCAATAACTTCACAGATTCTTACTAGGTGACAAACTGCAACAGTCTAAATATCTTGTAATTTTTAATTCCATAGTTTAAATGGAAGGAAAAAGAATCACAGAAAATAAAAAATAGGAATCCAAATTGAAAAGGCAAGTGCATGAGGCAGGCAGAATTTTTAGCTTGTTTTGGTAGCCTGTGAGAAGGTGAAATTAGACCCCAGAAGTTTCCATTTTGCTGTGGACTAGTTCGAAAAGTGTGCCACTCATGACTGGAGCATGTGAACTTCTGGTTTTGAGGAGCTCTGACATTCTGTGCACATGAGAGGAGACATCCCAGCCCCTCGTGTTACACAACCAGGCCTCAGAGAAGAAGGGTGAAACTCTCCTGCCCTGCAAAGGTCTGCCAGGCAAAAGCCACCAGCTTTTCCAGGGCAGTTTTTTTTCAAGTGCTTGTAGGACAATCTGTAACCTACAAAAATAAAGGCATTCAAAGCTCAGCTTGTTTCCACCTTTTGCCCAAGATCTGGTAGTGATCATGGTATTATGTATGGTGATTGCATTGACACTGTGCTCTCTGAGCGTGCATTCCTGTCTAGTTTCACTGGAATCACACCGAGCAGATACATTTCCTTTCCTTAATGAAAATATATAGCCCCCTCACCTCCATGGTGCCCACCAGGAAGCAAGGGTGGCTGTCACTGGGAGAGGACACTCTGTCCCCACTCCCCCTGCTCCTTCCTGAGCTGCATTTGCTTGACTTTCACAGGCAAAGTCAAACGTGGAAAGTGCAGGCTCATTAACAGATTACTCTCGAGTTCTTAGACTGAAAGTCTCATAAACATGCCTGGAGAACCATTTTAAAATAGCAGCTCCTGGACATGCCATCGCCAGTAGCTAATTCTCATTCAAATGAAACAATATGAATGAGACTCTGGGCTGCTTTATTAGGAGTAGAATCACTCAGGCGTGGCGTTCAGCTTTGGTCCAAAATGAGCTTTCTCCCACCGAATGGCTTCCTTTAGCAGGGCAAACAGTGACCACCCGCTATTCTCTGAGCTGCAACTGAAGCACAAGGAGCACTTCTTTATTTTAACTAGCTTGCAGCCTGAATTGCATATCCCCATGGATATTAATCAGCAAATTTAGAGCTGTAGTGCTACCAAAAAATGTAACATTTTAAATTTATTTTCATAAAGTACAGGGTCAAAGTGAATGTTAATCTTTAACGGGATGAAAATATGTCATTTGCTTGTGGGAATTAAAAAGTAGACATAATCTATAACTGACTTCTAAAGTAGACAATAAGGCAGTCAGCTTTATCCAGGAATAAAATATTTGGCATTTTAGAGGAGTATTTTCTATGAATTATTCAAAACAGAGATAGAACTATGCCTCGGCTGTGAAATTATTTCCTGGCATTCGTCAAAGCTCTTTTCCACTAATTAACTAAATATCTTCAATCAGTGATTTCTGCGTTTATTTATTAAATAGGCCACAATACATTGCAAACCACATTGCCAAGCTGTCTTTTATTTTAAAGAAATAATATTGAGAAACCGAATTTCCAATTAGAATGCATGCCTCTGAATTTCAGGGTGCCATTCAGGTATTAGTAGAAATTACTTATTTCAATGTTTATATCTTAGTCTCCTGCTACCTGTGGTGAGATTCCCACTTTGGAATTCAGTATATTGTCTATTAGATGATTTCTCTATTTAAAAAACATGAAAATTATTTACAAAACATTATACATAAGTACCTTAAACAGCTGTTTGATTGGTCAGTGCTTTTCCATAATTTGGTCTTCTTAAAGTGAAATAGGCAGGGAAGGTTAAGAGTATCTGTATTTCCTATAAAGAAGGAGAGCATAGGTCCTGACATGTACTGGGGAAAATCTTTTTAACTTTAATTGTGTTATGCAAATATAAAACTGGAGTGGTAACAACAGTTGCTTTTCCTCTTTTTAATTATGGTTTAGGTGTAATGATTTGCTAGGATTTGCTAGTGAGATGAAATATTTATGAATTTTTACTTATTAAGGTAATACTTCAAAAGTTCAAAATGTTACCCAAAAATACACACTTCTGCACAAAAATCACTATGTCCTTTTTGACAAATAATAGCCACTTTCTGTGTAAAGACAAAGCTACTGTTCAACAAGGCACAATGCCACTACACAGCAGAGTAATAAACCAAGGACCCAACTCTCCCTCTTACAATAAAACCCTACTTTCATGCCCTTTTTGTTCTGCCTGTTTGCTGTCATCTAAATAAGGTTCAGGTTCAGATGCTCACAGGCCACCACTGCTTGGGACTTCTGGTTGGACTTCGGCTGGAGAATGTGATTTTTTTCTCAGGGTAGTAACATCAACCACATTTTCCAGACTCACTTTGGTTTGTATACACGGTTGACGAGGTAAATGTAGGTGTTGGGGGGCTGTGGAATGCCTGGAGAGGGGCTGGGGCTGCAGGGCTCCCCAGGGGTGGGCAGGGAGAACCAGCCCAGCCAGCCAGTGGACAGGACAGGCTCCGTGGGGATGGGGATGGCCAAGGCTGGGCAGGGAGAACCAGCCCAGCCAGCCAGTGGACAGGACAGGCTCCGTGGGGATGGGGATGGCCAAGGCTGGGCAGGGAGAACCAGCCCAGCCAGCCAGTGGACAGGACAGGCTCCGTGGGGATGGGGATGGCCAAGGCTGGGCAGGGAGAACCAGCCCAGCCAGCCAGTGGACAGGACAGGCTCCGTGGGGATGGGGATGGCCAAGGCTGGGCAGGACATCAGCCCTGGGGGCTCCCCGGACAGGAGGCCAGGCAGGGCACAGCTGGGGCAGGGCTGGAGACAGCGTCACATGGGTGGGGCAGGACAGGCTGAGGTAGGGCCAGGGGCGATGTCAAGGCCTGCGGGTGCCCTCAGGGCCCTGACAGTACAAAAGCTTGCTTATGACAGGAAAAAAACCCAAAGGATTTCAAATTATGATTGTGTTGTTAGTTGTCTTAAGAACAAATATTTCTAGGTGGAACACCAGCAGAAAGGAGACATGGGGGTGAAGGTCCTAACTACCCAAGGGCCAATGCTCAGCTGAGTGTCAGCTCTGAGACAGAGAGGAGCATTTACAAACATCCCATTTCAGAGGTGGGAGTCCCAGGCTGGAGACATTCTCGGGTGCTGACTGGCTTCAATCAGAATTTGGAAAAACACTTTGGAAAACAGGTAAAGAACCTTAGTGCACTTTAGAAAGCATGCATCTCCAAGACAAGAGATGGTTGGGCCAGCAGAATTTTTTTGAAACCAAACCTACCTCAGTTCAGTGAGTACATTTCCATCATTTTGTGGTATTATTAGCTAATGATTGGCATCTCTTCTGCAATGCCTTTTTTCTTCAAATAAGCAGCTTTGAACTTTGTGACCTGAAGTGTTCCTGATAGTTTTAATCCCTTTTTTAAAAAATATGTAAATTGGCCAACTTAAAGAGAAAGACTTTTTCCCACAAATTTTATTTGCTCAATCTTCTTTTTACCTTTTTCACTGTCATTTAATATTGGGTTGATCCATTCAGAGAACTACCCACATTTATTATATCTCATAAAAATATGTTTATAACCCTTGACAGTGTACCTGGAGCAAAACTTACTTTTTTGTGCACACTTCCCTGCTTTCACTGACATTGAATTTGATTTGATAAATTATTCTCTAGTTTTTCATGGCTGTGAGATCCTTTTGTAACTCTTCAGAGTCAACTCCAAGACAGACTATGCCAAAAATGTCTGTGTGCTGTAGAGACTTAACAGTGACTGACAACAGATTCATCCTCATTTTCAGTTCCAGGCTATGTTGAACTTACATATGCCCCAGTACTGATCTTAAGAAGATTTTGCAAATTTTTAGGGACATAACCCTTCTCCATTTCTTCCTTGTATAAACATGTCATTTGTTTCTAACCTTCTTTGATCACCCATTAATCCATAAGAAAAATTCCTCTGTTATCCCAGGAGTGCTCAGTTTCTTTAAAAGAGATAATGTCAAATGCCTTTTGAAAATCCACACACGTTGTATCCTTTGGATCAGCCATATCCGCAAGTTCATTTATTCTCTTCTCAACTGTAATAAAACTATGACTTTCCCCAAAAGCTTGTTCCCAAATATGTCATATTCCTGACTGCATTGCTAAATTTATTCATTATCAGGTCATTTAATTTCAATGGTGTTGTGGAAATCAGATTTACTGATTCGTATTTCCCAGAATCGTGAGTGGAGCTTTACTTTAAAGCTTGATGACATGTTTCTCATGTTCTTTTCTCTGACAATAAGACAGATATAAACAATAATCTCAAGTGTTAATTAGCAGTTCAACAATTTTATATTTACATTTTTTTAGAAATCTAGAGACAGTGCTACTAAGTTTTAGTGATTTGCTGCTCTTAATTGTGTTAACTTCTTTTCGAACTCTTTCATTGACAGATCAGTCTGAAACATTTCCTCAGGCTCATTCCCTTTATAGAATGATTGTGATGTAGGAATGATCCAGTCAGCCTGTCTGCAATCGCTACATGTTAGAAAAAGATTCTTTCTTAACAATATCTTGGAACTAGGCTAGCTTTCTTTTTCTGATAGGTTTGAATAAGAAGCAGCTTCTCTATCACTAAAGATTAGTTTCTCCAAAATTTTGGCAGGTTTTTTGTGGTTTTGGTTTTAACTTGTCATGGCTTATGGTCCTTTTTAACCTTCTTTCCTGGACGTCTTTTTCACATTTTGATTTTTAGACTTATTCCAGAATTTACCCATATACTTGCACTTTCTTATTTTTCCTTCACTCTAGTTTTTTCTTTTATTTTTTAATTAATTAATTTCTAAAGCATTTCCTTTAGTTGCCTTTTTTTAAAACTTACACTTTACTTAAAAATTTAGGAGGTGGGGGAGAACTCTTTTTCTTTCACAAATGAAATATGAATACACAAAATTTCTCCAAGAGAAAGAAGATCCTTTTACCTGAGCAGAGATCACATCATCAACAGGTTTACTCTTTATGTCTTCAGGTATGAATGGAGTACCTTTAAAAATGTTTTAATACACTTATGAAAATGAATTAACAGTAGGTGGCCTTAAAATCTCACTAACAAAACTCAAATCTCTGAGATGAAATTTAAGACTCAAGCCACTTCTAATGTCACCTGATTGATAGCTTTAAGAGAGGGGGACCTTACTTATTCCTAGTTTTCCCATTCACCCAAGACTACTAAAATAATAAGGTTTTTATAGCTTTCTGTATAATTTACAGTCTGCTCGCATGTGATAAAACTGTAGAACTATTATAACTAACAGATAAAATGGATTCTTTGATTAATAGATTCCCTATATCTCTGACAATATTTAGCAGCCAGCGAGTAAAGTACTGCTTTTTAATTACTACCTAGGAAGGAGAATTTTTTCAATTCCATATTATTATGGTTAATATTAATATAATTTCTAGGGATGAAAACTTAAAAATGTTGAGCAATCTTGTTTTTCAGGAACCATAAAATCACCTGAGGGTGTCCCAGTATTTTTCTGGTCCTTCTACTAACTATTCTCTTCTGTCACACACATCTCTTAAGGAAGATTGTCTTTGAGCACTTGTCTCTGTCTTTCTTTTTCTATATATTTTTGACTTTGTCATTGACCTTGCAACCAGCTGTGTCTATTGGTGGAATTGCAAATTCAATAAGCATTTTGGCTGACTCATGTAGGGTCTTTCAGACCTTTCCTACTCTCTCTAAAGGCTTCTTTTTAACTCTTAACCGCATATGTCTTCAGACAAACCCCACAGAGCTTCTCATTTTTGTCCCACCATACTGTCCATGTGACAGTAAGAGATGCTGCAAAGTCTGAATGATAATATTGAACCTGTATATTTTTTTCCCTAGATCACAGTGCACATGACATTGGACATCAGCAGACAGCCAAGAGCTGATTCCTTTCTTGGCTAAGGCTCTTCAACAGAAGGGCCAAATGTCAAGGGAAAAGTCTGGGTGGGAGGGTAAGTCAGTTGTGGGAGGTGGAGTCAGAAAATTACTCTTATCAGGGCAGTTATAAAAGCACAAGGTTAAAATTTCTACTTCAACTTACACTTGTGACTTTTCCAGAGTAATCTGTCAATCCCTAATTAATGCTAAGAAATAATCATGAGCAACATTATAGAGTGCCACCACTTAGGATAATGCTAGTATCCCCTACTACACATCTATAAAAAATTCCCTCTGAGCCAGAGGTCCTTAGCCTTTTGTGCAGCAAAATGCAACATTTACCACTCTGACAGCCTAAGGGTTGTGTTTAATTTGCATGTACATCTAAATATATTTACATACATAAGTTGTCTTACAAATACACTGTAAAATCCAATACTTGTTATTAAGACAACCGAAAATAGTAGGTAAAGGCTGTATTTAATGACAAAAGAAAAAAGACGAGACAAAGAGAAAGTTATCTGCTATAAAACTTATGCAATGTTCTTTCACTGAACCTTTTATTTACAAATGAATTCTGTCTATTCTGAGGATGATTTCATAAGGAACATTCATAAATCCATCTAAGACCAAATAATTTATGGCTTAAAATGGACTAAAATGTACTTGGCATGTTACTAGAATCTGATGGATTTTCAACACTATTCACCAATTCTAAACAAATTCTTCTTAAAGTGAATATTCTTTCCAGGAAAATACAACAAACAAATAAACAAATCAAACTGAACAAAGACATGCAAATAGATACAACTTGTCTTTTTAATTTTGTTTTTTCTCTCTCCTTTTTTCTTCTCTCTTATCTTCTTCCTTCTGTTTCATTCTCACTCCTTTATTTGAAAGAGCTTTTACACTGTGGTTGCAATTTCAGCATGAGAACATGTTGACATTCCTGGGTAACCACAAGAATAATGAGAAGAGAAAAGAGCATCTCAGAAAAGCAAAGCTCATTACAACAGCCTGTAGTGAGAGCTGGCAGGAACATGCCCTAAGAGCCGCATGTGAATGGCTCTTCTGATCACTGCTTTTTTCCTCCTGTGGGGTAAGGCCCCTTTCCAGAAAGATGCCCACAAACCCGATTTGGACCAGAGCTTAGGCTGCAAACAACAGGACCAAAGGCATGTGCACTGACGGCTTCTGAGCTTCGTGAGAGAAATGTAATACAGATGGATAAAGTAATACAGTGCCCCCACAACCCACCACTTTATACATTTGGTGGTCCCTGAACAAAGGTGGACATATTGACCTCCTGAAGGAATCACAGAATTGCTTTGAAGAAGGTTGATTATGCTTGATGGTCAGTGCCTGGTGCTTGCTTCAGAATAGATTTTGCTGTCAGATAAGCTTCTTTCCAAAAGATTTCAGGTGGATCGCTCAGACTATTCCCAAAAAATAGGGATGTGACCTGCTTTCCCAGTGGACCAGTTTTTTTTAGCCTTTCCCCAGATTTTCTCCCGGGAAAAGACAGTCAAAAAATACACTGTGTCTTCAAGTTTCATATTCTTAATACCCCTTCGCTTTGCTTTACATCCAATTTTAAGATTTAGACGTGTGTTTGCTTCCATATAGATAAATATATCCATAGAGGGTAAGCACAATATATCTGTACAGTCCTGCAAAGATGCTCATAAAACCAGTATTGTTTTCTCTGCCTCAGCCTATGAATTTAGTCATGGTCTTTATTGTCTTTAGCTGATAAATGGTCTCTTCCATAAATATTGCTTTCACATACAACAAGAATCCAAGTCTTACCCATAACATTGACATTGTCATAGAGAGGAGAGATATTTCACTTTTAGCAAGCAACAAAGTTAGTGATTTTGTTGGTGTGACTAATTAAATTTTTGCTACTTTTATGCTGCAACTGAGGTATCATGATTTGGAGATAATTGCTGGAGCCAGTCAGTTTTATTTAATATTCTTCAAACACAGTCAAGGGCATCCAGAGTTTGAGACTGGCATTTATTTTGTTTTGTGTAGGTAAAAATCTAGGCAAGGTAAATTCTCTTCTCATATCAGTGTAAATCTGAAGTAATTCCACTGAAAGCAAAGTGAGTCAGATTTGTGCAAGCACAGTAAAGATAAATTCAGGCCTCATAATTTCTTCATTGCTATACTCAATGACATGCTATGAACTTGGAAAAGATGGGTCTCTGTTTTTATTAGTGGTAGCTGACAACACCTTCAACAAATATGCACCTCCATAAACATTTTCATACTTCAGGTAAGAAGACGTCCATATTAGTACTGGGACCTGAAATTGCCAAAGTGTGCTGAGTTTTTGTTTTAAAATATTTCACCATTGCAATAGCCACAAAGGGTTTGCAATTTTTTTTTTTTTTTACAATTCCTCAAAAATTTTGTAAGTGTTTTTAAGCTTTTTTAGTCTATATTCTGGCAGATACAGGAACTGTTCAAAACAGTTTCTTTTTTCCAGCTAGAAATTTTGCTCAAGTGGAATTGGAGGACTGTGCAAATGATCATATCAGAAACAAGATTTCCCATGCTCGGGTTAGATCATATTAGATCATATCATGTGCACGTGATCATATTAGAAACAAGATTTGCCCAACAATCAAATCAGAGCAGCAACAGAGCAGTACAGGAATCCTGGCTATGTCCACAGCATGTATGGGGATCAAGAGGACACAAATGCATAGAAAGAATCCAGACAGCACTGCACCTCTCACAAACATACTGAATGGTTGTGGGAGTACATGAGTGTAAACCACATAGATCAGATGCTGCCAGGAGCTGCTGGGCTTGTGAACTTCATCCTGTCTGAGAAAACATAGAAAAGAATACACCAGCGAGTCCTTACCTGCGTTCCCTTCATTAATGAAGCAAAGCAATGGCCTCTTATTGGGAACTGGTCCTGTTCTCCTCTCTAATACAAAGCACAGGCAGTTCCCACTAGAATCTTTTGCATCAAAATTGTCAGAGACTGGAGCATGTGATGTAGGAGGCTTTGCTCAGAGTCTTTCTCAGATGGAGATTATCCAGACTCCTATTTTGCACCTCCCAGATGGGTGTCCTAACCATAGAAACAGAAATTAGGAACCTCTGAGCTCCTTAATGCCTCTCCCAGCCATGCTGGGCTGCATTAAAGCAAGCCCACATCTGTCTCCATGAACAGCAACCACTGCCATGAAACTATGCAGCACAGTTTGACAAGATGCCCAGATTTTAAGATTTAGATTTACAAATGCCTTCTCAGGTTTTCTGTGCTTCCAAGGGACCTAGGGGACTGATTCCCACAGGTCCTTGGATATCACTAAGCATCCAGTTCCCTGCTCCAACTGATGTGGCTGCTTATGTGCATGTGTCAGTCTTGTATGTCTGCACAATTTACCCTGTTCTGGAGAGTGAGATGGGGTCTGGTATTGAATATGCATCAGGGACACATGGATCTGAGCCCATGGCAACCTTCACAGGAGTCCTGTGGAGCAGACAGAGAGGCTGTCAGGCTGACACAGCCGAGTGCCTTGCATATTATTATCTGTTTCTTCCAGTCTCCAGCTGACTCTTACTGACTTTGCCACTGGGGCTTAGATTTGTGACCGAGTGCCCCCACCCCACCTTACATTTCAAATCTTATTTATGCAGTCAGTTTAGTAAAACGGTATTAAATAGCACCATTGCACCTCACATTTTCATCATTCCTTCATGTCTGTAGTAGTTTAACCAGGGTCGATAGTATTTTTAAATGACTTGCAGCAAATGTGGTAAGTACTTAAACAATAGGCTCCATTGGTTCCAGAGAAGCTGTTTCATTCTACTAAGACAATTATCAGTAGTTTCAAAAGTCCCTAAATAAGTAGTTGTCTGACAGATCATAATAGCTCCTTCTGTTACTCTATGCCAACTCATATACTGATGCACAATAATTTGCCTTACTCTTTTGTTTAGGATTTGAAAAACAATCATGTTGAAAGGAAGCAGAAGAAATATTATAATAATGGAATAAGAAAACAAAAGCAATTTGGGGAAGAATAAACTTCCTGCTCTAAATATTGATGGGTACTTTTAGCAATGCATTTTGCCATATAAGCAGTGGATTTACCAAAACTCTCAGTTCTCTGGCAATAACATTAACATGCCACAGTTGCATTGGCTGAAATCATCTGCCCCTTATCCCCATCAGATTGGTATTCATTGCCAGCCCCTTTCACAACTGATGCTGAGCCTTGGGGAAACCACCTGGTTGCCTGTGCTATAAGGGAAAAACTTCATTTCTTGAATATCTTTTATGCCAAAAGTGTCCAGGCTGGAGGTAACACTTCCAAAAAAAAAAAAAAAAAAAAAAAAAAAAAAAAAAAAGGTTGCAGCTTTATTTATGGGCTCCCTTCAGGTGTGCTGTATCCTTTCACTTTCCATAACTGCTTTGGAGACTGAGCTTTGCTGAGTGTTCACAGAGGCCAGTCTTCAACTGCGATGTGCTTGGTGCTTGGTGCTTGGTTGCCTGAGGGTTAGCGTGTCGGGTCTCCACTCAAGGGGAGAAAGCAGCACTGCAATACCACGTGTGATCTGCTGTGGCCCTCCAAACCAGCCAGCACACACATTAAGAAAACCCTTTGTCATCACTGCCAGACACACCTTGGATGACGTCTGCAAAGCCATGGGATCCCCATGGATACCATGGGCTGTGGACAGGCAGACAGTCTCTGAGATAGCAGCAACTGGAGTTGGCAGCAGCTGCAGGATCAGAGCCAAGGGAGGGTAACACCGAGCAGTGCTGAGGCTGCAGCAATGTGCTCTTTGTAGCCTACAGCAGCAATAACCTGAATATAGCCTCTGAAGCATGTTCATGCGGTGTCCCAGACACAGGAAATTTCACCAATAATGAATGGCGGTGTTTATTACATGTTTAGCCAAGGCCACATTTTAGGTTGGGAGGAAGCCACTGATTCCTACCTATAGCAAGAGGACATAGAAGAGTGGGATGTTTTGCCTTCCATTGACCACGCAGAGCACATGGGACAAATATGTAAGAGGAACTCAGTCATTTGATGAACAGAGGCACATACTCTGGCTTGGCTCCTTATCCAAATATCCATCCCTTTCAGCCAGCATTATTCCATTCCTGCATGCCTGCTGTTGGAGCCACTGCATCTACAGTCAGTATTGTGTGGAGAATCACACTATGAAAAGCCAATGTCCATGAAGGAGACAAAGGAGTCTTCAGCTTTATTCAAATAAAGAGAGAGAGTCTACTGGGACATACCCCCTTGAGGTATGTCTCAGAGGGTGCAGCCTCCTTTTATCCTAAACTCCTGGCTGCATGCTGCCCTCTTCCTCTCCCCATTGGCTGAGGTGCACCCTTTGCGGACCGCCTACCACATATTCCTCCCCTGAACATATCATTTTCCCCCAAAGTTCAGAAGGACAGGCTATCTGGGTTCTGTAGATCCACCAGAAGTTCAGACTGTCTGGGCTCTGCAAAAGACTGCGTGGACCCATTTGTCTATTACCTTGAAGTTCAGGAATTCAAACTGTAGTCAAACTCTCTTGAGCTCTGTACCAAACTTGTGTGGCTTGAGGTTGGCAGAGACATTGAGACCCATTTCAAAGACATTAACACCCATTTCTTCTAGACACCCTCACCCATCGAGTTGTTGGTAAAGATGTTAACACTCATCTTTCCTATAAGTATCTGCAGGCGACATGAAAATGTTGAGTTAGGACAATATCCATTTGGATGTGGATCACCACGCTTCCAAATACTGTTTTTATGGACTGCTACCATCCAGTTTTAGTCCACAAGCACCTGCTAATCCCATAAATTTAGAAGAGGTGTAGAAACTACTATAAAGGAAATTATAAAATAAACTGACATGGACATGTGGAGACTCCTTTCCAAGCAGAAATCCATTTCCAGTGGAATAATAAAAGAAAATAAAATGAGTAACCACAAATCTTCAAAGAGTAGTTTAAGTTAGCTTTGTCTGTGCTTGTTGCTGAGCAGAGAAAAACAGCCAAAAATTTGACCTGGTGTTTTTGTTTAGCTTATACTTCATATGCAGTTCACTATTTGCCTTCATCGTTCCCATTATCAGATGAGTCTTTTCCCTCCCTGTGCATGACATGTATTCCTACTGTCCAATGTTTGGTTAATACCTATACATAAATCCAAACATTTGTAATAACTCTTGAGTCAATTTGTGGAGAAGTTCTCGAAAACCTATAAGTTGTTCTTATGGGTTTGCGTTCTTTGTCCCTCTTTCTGTGTGTATCGTGATAGGGAAAAACTGAAGGAAATAATGTCTTCTTCATTAGAATTCAAAAACAAAGTTTCTTTGATGCTTTGCTCATTATTTTTATAAATAGCCATAAAATAGTGCATTCTTTATCCATAATTTAACAGATCACTATGTTTATTTCCCTGTACTTTTTTTCCCCCTGCAAACTGCAGATAAGGAGTCACTCTTATGTGGCATAAAGCTCTTTTTTAAAAAAATTAGTCATGGTGACTAATAGTTGGAATCTTTCAAACTTCTGGCTATTCAGTTACTAGATGATTGAGATGCAGAATCAAAATTCATAAGAAATATCAAAAACCTTTTGTCAGACTGAGAAAACCAAAGGAGTATGAAGTTGTATTCTCTCAGGGACAGTGAGATGTGAAACAGTGGCATACCCAAATGAGAAATTTTAGAAGGTTTAGCCAACAGTACTCAATGAACATTGCTTTTTCCTAAAGCAAATTTATCTGAAATATTTTGGAACATTTCCTAAGGTTACCTATCAGGGCAAAAAAACCCCAACTATATTATATGTTATTAGTGTTGGGCTTTTAAATACATTTGACCACAGACCTTTGAAGCAGAAGATAATGTGGATTTTTAGCATGAGCATGTTTTCCGTGCATAATAAGTAATGATCAAAAATGCATAAAAAAGGAGTAGTCCAAAGATAGGAGACTATTTGTGGGTTTTCTTACTGTAATGGGAAATGGACTTTTATTACTTCTCAGAATTTGTATCAAAGAAGACTATTTTTATCTACTTGGCTGTTGTGGTCCAAGTAACTTCTATGTGGGAGGCTGTGCTAATGATCTCCACATACATCTCAAAGCACTGCTCTTTGGAAGAACAAATCAAATTTGAAGATATCTGAGACATTTCTAATTATTTTCTTTTGAGTGGACTTTTCAGCCACACATGATTGTATGTAGTCCATGAAAACTGTAGTTCACTGGCAACTAAGCAGGCTATCAGGCTAGATGCTCAATTATTTTTCTGACAAGACTGAAAGCATACCTTTTTTTCTAACACAAAATATGCTCTCTGGAAGAATATTTGAACCATTAGCAGGACACCAGAAGACTTTCTACATTTTCCGAAAGCTTTACCTTTCAATTTGGATGCCTTTCATGGAAAGGTGTTGAAATTCTCAGTTATGTCTCATTAAACTACTCTTGTGTCAGAGGAAATAACAAAACAAAACAAACAAACAAACACACCAAAAAAAAAAAAAGAAAAGGCACCCAACAACATTAAAATAGACTACAGATTTATATCTTTGGTGCCCCACAGGAAGCCCTCCAAGACACAATCCTTAGTGGTGATATCTGGATTTCCCTGCCTGGAACCTATTTGTGCTTCCCACAGCAGTTCCTCTCTGCACTGTGCACAGCTCTTCCCAGTCCACCTCACTTTTAAATTTTGCTCACAGCTTCTCCTATTGGTCTCTCACTAACATCACTATTTCTAGATCTGCTTCCAGAATTTAACCTCTCCATCACATTTTCCCCACCTTCCGCCCCCTTTCTTTTCTTCAGGGCACTGGTATGACTCCTATTTTCCAGGGCTCTCACCCACCCAAATCTCCCCTACTGTTTGCATGGCCCTTCCCTCTTAGGCCTACACACATTTTTCAGCTCCTCATTTAGTCCACTGTTTTAAAAGCATAAACCCTCTCCTCCCTGTATCATCTATTGTTTCTTGTGCTTGTCTCTCCCTCCTTGTGCTGCTCTGCATTCATCGGCTGGGCAGCTGCAGAAAACACGAAATGGCCATTCACTCCCTTGCCTGGGGGTGGGATTTGTTAGATGCTGAACCTCAGAAGGCTCGATTCTCTCAAGATAGTTCAAGACACGGGGCAGATTCTCAAAAAATGGGTTTTATGGGCCAGATTACAGGAGAAGAGTGTTCAGGCAGGCAGTGTGGGAGGAGCACAGGAGCAGCATCTCTCCCCTCCTGCAGCTGGGTGCTGGCAGTGCCAAACAGGGATTGCACTCTCCTGCTTCCCATCTCAATGGGCCTCAGAGCAGAGGAGGTACAGGTTTCCCTGCTTTAGTCATTAGCACTGTTTATGAAGCTGTATTGTAGCCCTCCAGAAAGTGTAACAACCAAGAGTCCTGGCTTTTTTTCCTAGGTCAGTACAGCTTCCTGCATTCCCCTGGCTGTCACTGTTTTAAGTACCCCTGACTGACTGAGTCAAAGCATGATATTTCTGTATGCAAACCAATGTTTTAGAGCTCCTGTGGCTAAAACTCTCTTATCTGAAGTCTATTATCTGCATGGCTATGTCATCTGCTTGCAAATATACCAGGCAGGACAGAGAAAAATATGACCCTAAACTAATGTTCAAATTTAGATTAATACTTCCCCAAGCACTATTTCCATTAGTGCTAATACAGGAATGCATAGATCGTAAATTGTCCTTTCAGGCTCTGACAATTCTAAATTTAGTGCCAATGTTAATTAAGAAGAGAAAATTAGGCAATGCAACAGATTTGGGGAGCAGGCAGTAGAAGGGGAGAGATAGGTCAGCAGTTTGACAGCTTTGGGAGGTAATAATTTAGTGAACAAACGATCATGAAGATAAACCTGAATATTTCAGTGCTTTTAATAATTTGTAGCATTTAAGGAGAGCAGATTATTTTTTAATTATTTGGATTCCACATAACTAGAGAATAATCTTGATTTACCCTTCTCCCGGCCTTTTCTGTGTTGACAGAAAGAGTTCATTTGTTACTCTGACGTACGTGCTAATTACTGTGCCCATATGTACACCCAGCACGTTTTATTGACTACTGTATGAGAGAGATTTCGAGGGGTTAATAAATGTCAAAAAATCTTATGTAAACATTTTCTTCTCTTTTCTTTCATACAATATAGGAGTGTGTTTAATAAACCCCAAATCAGTAGAAGGTCACAATGTGTTTGGCTTTAAAACTGAAGTTAGGGTAAGTAATTATAAAGGGTCCACTGTGTTCCTTATTTAGTTGCATATTACAGAGAACTGAATGGAATGATTAATAATCATGTTCTATACTGAAAGAATGTAATTTATAAAAGTTTATGTAAATACAGCAGCAGAATGAGTTGTTCATTTACCATTGCCCTGTTAGCATGTATCGGAATTCTGGCATTTTTAGAAAGCAACAAAGCCAAGATCCTCACAGGAGTTCTGTTCTTAAATACCTTGGAGAATGTGGGCCCAAGGTACTAAAATAGCTTAGCATTATTGAATGTTTAGTTAAAATTAGACAGAATACTGGCATGTGTAGTAATGTTTGCTAAGAAGTCTGGGTTATACTGAGCTATGCTGGCAGTGGAAGAAGACTGGAGAGAATGAAAAGCTTTTACAAGATCACTGAACTAAAAAACAACAAAATAAATAAAAATTAATCATCAGTATAGAATAAATTGCATTTTTTTTTAAATGAACATAACTCAGAATCCAATACAGGATGTTATTTTAATTAATTCATTAATGTCAAAATGTTGATTTAAATCATGTTGATTTTTTTTTTAATCAGCATGATCTTTGAGAAGCCTGGGAAAAAAATGAGTTCTCTCCAGCATTGTCTCTAGCCCATGGTGCACTGCCATGAAAGCAGTGAGTTAGGACTTACCTGCAGTAAGGACCAGCAGGCACATACTGACCATCAGTGCAATCAACAATAACTCTACTCCATCGTGTCACTAATAGTAATCTAGGTCATCAGTTTAGAGCACAACAAATACATCTCTCTCACCTTCCGAATGGATGTAGTTATCACACACAGATTCACTGAGGCTAGAAAGATTTTGGCTCCTAAATACCTCAGTGGATCCAGCAGTTAGTAAGCAGTATGTGCAAGGTAACTATCAGCTTTTGAGAGAGGGGTAAAACTCGCTTCACCCTGTCCTTGTGAAGACTGAATGCTAAGTAGAAAGTATTCTGTAATTTTCACTTTGGAATACAGTATGGTTAGTCTTTTATGAAGATGACCAGATCCTGGGTTGTATTACACTTTAAATTCATTATACTTTTTACTGCTATTCATAGAGATTCATGTTCAGAAAAAATAACAGGTTTATGTTTATTTATATTTGAGATCATATTAAACTCCCAAATGTGGTTCATAAATAGGGCAGTAAATGGGGTTGCTTTTTTGAATGAAAAGTCCTTGGCAACTTATTGACCAGGTAATAAATGGAAAGTGCTCGTAGTCCATACTGAAAAGGCTGGATCATGCACCGCCATGGCCAGTGGGAGTTCTGCCACTGACTTCACTGGGAGCGCATAGTGAGGCTGTTTTGTTCTTCATTCAGTTTGGTTAACAAGATTTGTGCTCCAGTCCCTTTTCACCAAAATGCTGGCAGGCTTCTTACAACATTACTGGAAACTAGACCCTACACAAATTACTAAGGCCTTTTGTATTTTAATGTCTTTTTTTGTAATGATATTCAGTCCTTTGGGGCAGCTGCCTAAGAGAGACATTTGTCAACTTCACTTTGTTTTTAGGACAGATGAGTCAGAGCCAAAACCATAGACCTGAATAACTTGAAAATCCAGAGGAGTTTGGATCCAGATTTGAGCCCCACAATTTGAGGCCCTTGCTGATTAGCAGGCTGAAGTTTCCACCTCTCATCGTGTGCCGTGCTTTAACAAGCTGTACTCGTGCTTAGAAAGGGGCTCAATAATTGCTGCCAGCATCGTCAGAATCGAAACACAGGGCCCTCTAGCAGTGTCCTGGCTCTGACACTGTCCTACAGACATTGCCTATAAAAGAGTAGAGAAGCAGGGCAAACACAGCAAAATTCCCCTGGCATAGCTCCCCATCTTCAGCAGCACACTGGGGTGGAGTCTCTGCACCACCAGAGAATTTTCTTTGTTAGCACCAGCCATTCCTTTCTGGATCACCTATTGCTGTTCCTGCTCCTAGGCAAACATTAAGAAGGGAGAGCTTGTAAAATCCCAGTGCTGCTATATATGCATGGGAGAGAGCTGAGAAGGGCAGGTCTGAAACAGGGATCATGGGGAAGAACAAAGAGAGAAAGGGGAATGGCTGCAGAAAGTCTGTGCTTGAAAAGATGAAAATTCTGGGCTCTAGGATACCCATGATAGCTTTATACAAAAGTGTAACGATGTCCAGTTAGAAAATGGTTGGACTTAAATTAGTACAGAATTCTTGCTTAGATAAAGTTGTCACTTATAAATGCTGTTCTGCCTTTTTAGGATAAATTACAGGCACACAGACCAAAAAGAAGTGAAAGTAAGGGCAAAGTATTTGAAATTATGTCTGTGAAATGCATATGCAAAACTAATTAACTTATAGATGGCATTTGTCCATATCCTCCATGAGATGCACTGAGAATCTCTCTGGTATTGTAGAATTCAAATGCTTTGAAAAGAAATTGCCCGAGGGATTGAATGTCTTTCCTTTACATTGTTTTTAAAAGGAAGAGTTTCTCACACTGTGTTTATTTGCTGCTAAGATACTGTTACACTAGCACCATCACAGCCTGTTTCTCACTGCAGTATCCCATAAATTAGGTTGTTGCAGGGAGTATCAAGAATGTGCATACCCTGCCTGACTAGAGCAATTTTATCTGAATAATGTTTTGTGACCTTTCTTGCAAGAAGGTCCTGACTAGAAAAGCATAGATTTACCAGGCATCCTGGTTGTACTGAAAGATTGCAATTACCGTTCTATTTTATCAGTATTAGTAGAAAGAGTTCCTGCCCTGACATCTCCTCTCCAAACATAAATGAAAAGTTGGGAAGCTGTATGGCTCAAGTAATGAACTACATTAAATCCAGATACCTGTTTCAAATTCAACAATTGTGGAAATGATGGAAGAGCCATCGCCATCAGGATGACTTTCCAACAGGCTCAATGAGATGGTTTTGTGGACTCAGTCCAATTCTTAATGGACATAAGTCCACATTACAAAAAGCAACACACAACTGGCAGTAATTGATACGCTTTTGGCACTCAACAGAGAAGTGAAGTATTGAATGAGCATGAAGAATGGACTAACCTTTCACCTCCCCCCCTGCATTCCAGGTCAGGGATGAGACATCTGATAGAGCTACATAGGAAGCTTGGGCTGCTGCTCTCCGTGCCGCCCCGTGCCGTACCCAAACAAAGGACTTCCTTCTTAACAAGCATTGGACTGACACTCTTCATGAATTTTAAATTTATGTTAAAAATTTGGAGGCTTTGGAAGTTAGTGTATAACCTCAGGATCCTGCCTAAAGAGTACAAGCCCCTGCTCCATATAAAGCCATTGTCTCCCTGACTGCCAGCTGCATTAAAAACTATTACACTAATTCCCTCTTATACATATGCATATATAATGTATATGTACATGCATAGCAGGAGTAAATGTATTAGTTATTCATGTATGTTTATACATAATAGGAGAAGTAATGCCTTTAGCTAAGATTGCCTAATGCTCATTTATAAGAACTTACTTTCAATTACTTATACAGTTTGCCAAAATTTAACTGTTACAGCTTAAATTTTCCATGGTGGGTATCTGTCTCTAACTGAATTGGGTTTGGAAAGTCTTGACTAAAATGGCTCAGATAATTCCAAGACTACAGTTAGTAAAAACACATCCTCTTAGTCATGTTAAGACCTCTTGCAACCATCATAGTGAGAGACTCTAGCATGTCTGAGTTTAGGAGCTGAAGTTTGAAACTCCATGAGGAAATTACTTTGATGTCAAGACTTATCTTCTGTCACTCCTGTGAAAATCTGATCCAGCTGTAATCTCCTAAAAAACTAAATTCTCACGCACTCATATTCTGTTAAAATGTAAATTCTCCACATACTCTGTTTGCAGTAAGCATGCTGTCTTTTCATACAGCTGTGACATCTGAGGCACAGTGTATATTTGCATTTTCTGTGGAGAATATCTACACATATATGTATATAAAAATATGTCCAAGGGCTCTCTCTGTCATTTGTACGCATTGCATATATCAGGAATGATAGCCCTATAGACCCATCTATCCATTGTATTAGAGCTCAGCTCTTCTCAGCGACTATGTAGATGATTTTAATTGCAACCATGAGGACAGCAGCACTTGCAACAAGGAGCAGGAAACACCTGCATCATGAATCAGGGTGCTTAAGCCCACTCTCAAGACTTCATCTCACAGTGAACCCACTAGGTATCTAATGCCTTGTGTCTCAAAGAGGCCATCCCAAGGACACTGAGGGCTGTCCTGAGCAGCCTCTATGACCAGAGCAGCCAACTGCTTTGACCTGAACTTTGCTGAAACCTCTGGAGGGATTGGATGTTGCTCACGGGGTGCTTTACAAACAAGTTAAAGGAACCCGTAGGGAAAAGGGTGAGCAGTTAATGTATAGAAGGGTCACTAACTTCTGAGGGATTCAGAAATGACAAAGTGCTTGAATTAACATTGTCCTTTCAAGAGCTCGAGTGAGCAAGCGAGGTAGAAATCTACACTTCTGTAAGCACTGAAAATGAGGACTAGAGGCCAAAACATAATGAGCTCCCACCTTCTGATCATGATATAAACATACAAGAGGAAGTGTAATGATTTTTGTTGATGATAAAGGTTTGAGTAATGTGTACTAAAAGCAAAGGCTTAAACACATCACAAAGTGAACTGAGTCAGCTTAAAAAAACATCAGCATCTAATTCCTCTTTTGTGAGCTCTTTGAATCCAGTGCATTAAATAATATGAGGGCAAAATGGAAAAAAATAATTTTAACACATGTTATCAAAGTTCTGTTTAAATGCATACTCAGGGGAAAGACAAGGTTATACGGACGACTTAAAAACTAGTATTTCCTCACTTTTCAATCCTTGTCTCTGTTAAAAGGGTTGGATAAGATGACCTACAGAGGTCCCTTCCAACCTCAACCATTCTGTAATTCTAACAATCTCTTAATATAGCATTTGGTATGATAGGCATATGTGTTTAATTTCTAGATTACCCCTCTACCCCCAAAAAGAGACTATATACCAAACCTAATGTTTTCTTCCCTTTCTGTAACATATTTTGAATTTTGTTTGTTTTACAAGCTAACCCTCAGGCTGCAAGCACTTTTTTACTTTGCCAGCCAAATGAATATGATGAAAGGACACCTGTAGGCATACACAGAAGCCAAGAACATTCTGTATATCCATTATTTATTTCGTTTTCTTCTTTAGGTCTTTTATATAAAGAAAAAAACTCAGGTAGAAACAGGAGAAAAGTTAATCTTCTATATAGTTGCAGTAAGAAAAAGCATAGAAAACACTACTTTTGTTACCTTGGCAAATAAAATAAAAATGTTCTCCACGGTGCAGTCTGTGCAAAATAAGTCACACAGGAATTATGCAAGCACATTCTCATTATGGTAGTTATGATTTAGATTGCATTACAAAAGTAAAACAATCATTCAAAGAGGCTTGGGTGCAGTGATTTGGAGAGAAGCCGCCACTTTGCCAAATAGAACAAGAGAGGGAAGGGGTGGGGGCAATGAAAGAAATAAATCCTGCCAAAATGAACTCATGCAAAGGTGAAGCCAAAATGCCAAGAGGTACAGATTAAATGCTCTTATGAATGTCCCAAACGTGTGTGTCAGCAAACTGCCCAAATAAGGTTTTGAATTGAAAGCTCAGGCTTCTGCTGGAAACACCCAGAAACACGGAGATTAGATATTGTTTGGAAAAAGGGATTCTGGCTTGATTGTCTAGAATGAGCATTGAAAATCACACATCTCACCAGAGCACATGTTAATGCAACAGAAATGTTTTTTTGGAAACTGGAAAACAGTCCTTTAGTAATTTCACAACACAAGAAGTAAAGGACCACAGAAATTCCTTCCTTTTAGTTCCAGTTGTTCTACATTCGTTGGGGTTTTTTTTAGTTTAAGGTCTGCAATGGCCATTTGAAAAAAAAAAAATGGAATCATTCAGATAATTCTTTATTTGCCCCTGACTTTAATGAAAAATGCACAGGAAAAAAACCTTCTTATCTTAGACATAGCTACCGACTTCCAATATCTCATTTTTCTCCCACAATAATCCCAGTGTTCAAAGTAGGTATTGTATTTATCATCTTTGTATGGAGCAGAATTTCACTTCACTTTTCTTTATGGTCTTATCACATCGTTTACAAACACTTTATCTCTGTAACTGAAAATAAATGAAATCCTGGGCTTTCGATGAAATGCCATGATGAAATGAATGGTCCAAAAATCTATATTGAGATGACTGACTCCTGTTTGTAGAAGACATGATAAATGTTTCATGCATATAAACTGAAGGATGATGGATTTAATGATCATAGTTTAACGGCGAAATGTTATTTTGGAATAATTAAGTGTTCTGTCATTTGCAAGTCTAAATAGTCCATTGTTAGATGGTGCTTTTGTCTGTCAACAAGTCATTCCATTTTGTGAGGGTTATTTATCACTAAAACAATTGATGCAATGGAAACACACTACCAGTATGTGTTGTTAACAACACATTTTGTGAGACTTTGATTTGGATCCATATTTCAGGGGTAGTTAATTGATGTATGTTTCTGTCTTACAGAAAAAATATATGACAAGAACCTTTGAAGGATTGGAGGTATCTTTCTCATGTGAAGCGTTGCATGTGAACTGTATTTATCGTCCTTCCTATAAAGATTTTCAGAGTCAAAAATACCTCAGTTTTAAGGCACACATGTGGAAGGAGTTTACACTGGGGTGTACTGCCCAGTTTCCACTTGTAGCTCCAAGAGGGTGTAAGCATGTGTGGATTGTGGTTTGTGTCTGCTGGCTCTTACAGCTGTCCGGGACACCCCAGATGTCTCAAATGGACATCTTTGTTTAGACAGGTTAATTTCTCCATGAGGAATATCTCAATGGGACATACACTGTGCCTATGCTATTTTTTTATTTTTAATATCTGCATCAAAACAACTGCAATCAAGACAGTTACAATATTCTGATTTCCCCTCTTGTGCATACACAATTTTTTATTAACTCTGTATACAGAACTGAATGTGAGTGCCTTTTTTCCTTGACATTCAATAACAAAGAAAATAATAAGAAACATAAGTGCTGGAAACTAATATGAAAAAGGTAATTATTTTGACAAAAAAATAGTGGCTATACATTTGGTTTTGTGAGAATAGTGTATGATATTTAATATCTGAATGATCATCACAGCATGGGAAGGTATAAAGAAAATATTAATTTGTATTTTGATCACAAACACTATTTCCTGAGTTGCATGATATTTATAAATATTAGAACACTTCATATATTTTCTTGTCTCCTGATAAATATATTTTTTTACCATTCAATCCCAAACCAGGTTTAAAAGTATTTTGTGTCTTTTCTTCGTTTCATAGTTTAAGGACTAAAATATATGAAGGTGAGGATCAGTGATAAAATTTAACCAAAGGCCTCAATCTCCTGACTCCCCACTCTTTTCTGGTGGGCAGTGACTCTGTGAAATGTCTTGTCACACCAGTTTCTAAACTTTGCCAGATATAGAAGCCTTTTATCACTTAAGCTCTGAGAAGCAACAGTCTCTCCTTTATACTGTCCAGTTCATTACCTTGCCATGAGTCTCTGCTCTCTGAATTCGCACAGCCAGGCACACAGCTAGCAAGTAGAAATCCAAGCACGCACAAGCGTGGAAGCTGTGAAATGGATATATCTAATCATCAATGATTTTGCCCTGGGCTGTGGGCAGAAGTACTGAAAGTATTCCCAGATGCCTAGAGCTGGGGTCCACGGTTCAGATCTTGACAAAACTGGCTGATGTGTTGTGGCATATATATTTAAGTCTCAAAACTCTTTAGAGATTCCTTTTGCACTTCTTCCCATGAGAGAGTCTTCTGTGTCACTGCTTTCCAGGTCACTTTCCTTATCCTGGGTGTAGACGGTAAGGAATGTCTTCTGCAGTCCCTTGAGAAGAGGAAAAGGGGCAGCAAGGGGAAAGCATGTCTGTTCCAAGAGAACTTTGAATAGAAGAGTATTGACAGGGTTGGGGTTTTTTTCCTCTTTTAAGAGAAAAAAAAATTTGGAGTTCTTGTACTGAAGGGCTTTTTCTCAAACCTAAAGTATACTAAAGTCTGATATTAACCATAAGTCTTGATTTAATGAATAGATGGAATTATCAGGCCTAGGATACATTTTGTTTCTTGAAAAACATTTTGTCACTACTTTTTTTTATAGTTCCACAAACATATGTAAGGTTAGCAACTATTTAGATGCATTGTACTAATGAGACAAATACCCTGGAGCTTCAACACTGCTTTTAGCATACAATTTTCCTACAATATAATTCTCCATTTATCTTTTTTGCCATAATATCCATTTCTTGTTAAAATCAATTCTTTATTTATGGGAATAATCTATTCAATTCTATGCTCCACAGCCTAATTACCTAACAAAGATAAACTTTGTTCCTTTTGGAGCAGACTTCTTTGAGGGCCTGGATTTCAAGCCCATAAAGCCAGGACAGCTCTACAGAAATCAGACATGCTCTGGGGGGACACTATCCTGAACTTGGGGCCATTGACTTGAAACTGAAGCCAGTGAGGGAGGCTACTTCAGTTGGCCCCAACTGCAGTTCTTTAATGGCTGTAGGGCAGGGCAAAGAACCAATGGGGCAATGCCTCACCCTGTTTATGCTGAGCGTGCACAGAGGCCTGAGCAGAGGCTGACTGCTGCCAGGGCATTGCTCCATTCCTCAGTTGTCTCAGAAGAGGGGCCTTTGTGCCCATCTTCCAGTTAATGGCAGATATTGCCTCTTGCAAGGGAAAAATAATTTGTAGTCTCTCAAGCAAAAAATAGTGAAGTATTATTATTTCACTGACTGCTTACACGCAGGCACAATTACAACTTAGTTAAAGCAGAAGAGGCCCAGAACAGTCCTGATGACCTCGGTCTGAACAGACGTAAGACCACAAACATCCAGGCAAACAAATAACCTTTGAGTTCCATTAGTCACAGAAATTAAAATGCTGAAATGCTCAAGCACTTGCAGAATCAGACATTTTGCTTGTAGTCACCTCTAAATAAGGCATGAAGAATGGGTCTGAAGGAGTGATTTCAGTATTAAGTCCATTTTTCATTCCTAAAACAGTGGAAGTCTTAATGGCAAACCCATTAAAAATATTTTCGTGACGCACAGTGAATATTTTGAATATACCAAGTCAAGGTTTCAGTTAAATATGTTCATATCGTGTCAAGCTCAGCAATTTATTGGAGAATCTTTACCTAATTTGATGTAATTGATGTTAAAGCCTTTTTTCCTAATACACTGTTTGTGCATTCCTTTTAAATGTGGATAAGAAGAAATGGATTTGTAGAAGATGTTTTTAATTGATTCCAGAGGGAATAGCTACCATGGAATCTGCTGATGAGTTCTGTGGGAGTGTAGACTCCAATCATTCAGCATCTATATTTTTAATGACAAGATGCTGCAGTGTTTAAAAATGAATTTGAGTTGTGAACACAGATGATTAATGTCTGCTCTCTCCTAACATCTTATCAATAACCACCAAGCCTCCAGTTAAGGCAAGGACCTCTGTGCTGGCTTAGAGACTCAAATTGCATAAAAACCCAATGGCAGTAAAGCTGCATTCAAGGTCTTTGAAAGCTTCAGTCAGACACTGCATGTTAAATCCTCGATTTTCTGTTACAGAGGAGAGATATCAGCACATCATATAGAACATACTGCATAATTTGCCACCACTGGTTATTTTCGCATTTATTCTTCCTCAGTTTTCACGTAGGTCGATACTCATTCAAAACTAAATAGTATTAATCCTTTGGCCACCTCCATGGTAGCCATCCTCTCCATGTGAAGAGTCTCACTGACTCCAGGAGAACAACTGGAGGTTGCTCAAAATTAATAATGATCAGGCTTGTCGTTTGTAGTGTGATTTAAGACTACCTTTGGGTAATAAGAAGCAAAACTCTTTGGATGCTACTGGTATTGATTCACTGTGTAACAACTGGACAAGATATTAACAACGTAACTTTAAAACAAAAATCTCAATGTTGTTATGCATCACATAGCTGCAGCTTGGTTTAGTGAATGCTCCATATTACATTCTGTAGAGTCATCTGTACAAACTGTATGCATTTTACTAGGACATGAACGTGTAAGCAGGAATGCAGCCTATAGGATATACTAAGTAATCTGTCACTTCTCTTCAACAATGACAGGGACTTAGAAGAAATATTTCTACTAGTTTTGGCGACTATACTCCAAAAACCAGCTGTGGACTTTGTGTGAAAGCCCTGAGGAGAGGAACAAAAACAATCAGAGGAACAAAAAACATGAGCTATCAGGAAAGATTGACAGAAGAGGGAATGTACAGCCTAAAGCAGAGAAGTCTGCGGTGCCACATGATGACAACATCCAGGTGAAAGAGAAAAGGAGACTGAAGCTACATGTGCATAGACAATGTTCTAGTGACACACAAACAGGGAAATGCAACAGATTTCTTGAGGATAATTTTTTTCACTGGAGTGTTTAAAGGATAAGATACCTGCCAGGAATGGTAAGTATAATCAATGTGGTCTTTGGGCAGGGACAGAGTAAATGAAAACTTCACACTGCTTTGTAATGTTGCAATTCTACAGCTCTGCGATTGAAAGAGGTTACATAAATATAAGTGGCTTTTGCATTACTGCATTTTCACTGCCACTTAACAGTTAGATAAAATTACTGGCATCACCTCTACATGGAATCTGTAAAAAAATGTCCTATGCACCAGGATCCTGCCTGTCACTACAAAGATTTACTGCGGCTAAAGAGTATCCAAAAAATCATTGCTTAGAAAGTAGGGCAAAATAGTGTGCTACTTCCAGCTTGGCAAGGACAGATGGAGATGCACTCTATCCATGCAGGCATGAGCAGAATAGAAGTGACCTGAAGCAGAAGGCCTGTTCAGACCATGAGGTCCCGGTGAAAAAACAGTCCACTTCTTATTTAACTCCTTATCTCCAAAATTTTCCCAAGACCTCAAATATTAGTCAGGTAAAGATCAGACAGAGTATGCCTTTAAAAGTTGAACAGATGGGCACATCTGTTTGTTTGACAGGAAAATGTATGTGTTGCTTGACCCGGCAAACACTTCTTGGTGCAGTGGAAACACTGCACAAAATATCTCAGACAGCATCTGAATAGGATCCCCAGAAATAGATCAATAATTGGGATATGACGGTACAAAGCCAACAACAAAATGGGTTTGATAGTTCCAGCTTAGTTAAAGAGGCTTTGCTCAGTTTGATGGCTCTGAAAGTAGCTGTGCTAACCTCTGCTATATGACTGTCTTGCTGTGTTACTCATGAGAGATGTTCCTTTTATTTTTTCTTTTCAGTGGAATGAGTTGTATGAGGATACACTCATGACAAAAAAAACCAGAGCTAGTATTTTCAGAAAGGCATTTTACCCGTCAGGGATTTGCTCCTTCCCTCTGTCTCTGATGATGATTTTAACAGGTAATTGGGTACCCTTCTTGCACAGGTGATACTGCAAACTTAGGTCTTACTGACTCAGGCCTAGCAATGTGCCTCCAGTCTTACCTTTTAGAATCATATAATGAAGTTAGTTTCAATCTAACCCTATTTTTTATTAAAAAGAGAGATTTCTGTCCCATGTTTAACACGTGCAGTGAGATCTGCTGATAGCCTCAATATCAGTAACATAATTGCTTAGCATCAGGTGTTGGCACAAACAGGAAAGATATCCCTCTATCCACCAGAAAAGACTTTATCCTCTCTCACAAAGAGATCCTTGAGTTAGCACTGGCCAATCTGGTATAACACAGCTCTGATTTCTGTTGGAAATATTAGCTCTAGTCTTAAAAGCTGCATAATTACATTAGTGTTGTTCCATGCCTGAGGGAACAAGCTCTGCTTCTCTGCTGTGTGACCAGCCGGAGCTCAGCGCCGCTCCAAATGCTGCACCCAAAGTGGGACCTGGCACTGGCTCAGCAATAACAGCCTCACCCAGAAGAGTTTTTACCTTCGTAAAATGGTGCCACATTTTGATCCACAAAAGAAGCAGACTGAGTTTCTGAAAGTCCAGATTCCCCAAGCTTCCAAATCTCCCCGTAAAATCAGTAGAAGCTTTAATATTGTTGAAAATCAGATGCAGTGCCCATATCATGAGGGCATCTGGAATGCTAGTCACACAAGTCTTGCTTACTCACAGCACTGTCTCCGGATATTTTTATAAAATCTACATTCTCAGCAATAAAATATGTGTTGCTATGGGGCATCTGTTTATGTTTTTATGTGAACTGATAATTACCCTGGAGTTCCTTCTGTCTACAAAAATGGTAGTTTTACAGTGAGCCTATAAACAATTATCAGTTAAATGTAAGGATAGTCCTGAATTTATATGAGAAAAAAACAAATACATGGCATAAATCAGTGCAAGCAGTTATCCAAGTAAGTGCAGGTATGAATCATATGTTTTACACATGTGACAAAATACAGTTTTGTCCCTTTACAACCTTGTAAGCTCAGCTCTCCTCTGTGCTCAGGACACAGTACATGCACCTGTCAACTCCCAGACCTCACAGCAAAGTATCCTAGGCTGGGTAGATCTCACCCTGCATTTCTCTGAGCAAAAAATGCCAGGCAAGTGGTAGAAACACAACATCATTCAAAACACATAGGTAGATAGGTAGATAGGCAGATTTTATATGTTTGAGACAATTCTATTATGACATTCACAAACCTCAAACACGGCCGAAATACAATATTTACTATGAATAAAACCGGAAAAAGAAGGTAAAATAAAGTAAACTATGGTTGCACCTAACGCACACAGTGCAAACATTAACCCTGTGAAGCAAAATCTGCAAGAACAGAGGGTCTCTTATGGTCCAGCTTCTTAATTTATGTTTGATCTTTTTGCCCCAAAGACACCCCAGCACTACCATAACCACTGGTACAGACGCTATTTGTTAACTGCCCCCTCACATTCTTCTGGTGAGTCCGGTCATATTCCTTAGTATGACATTTGTCTGCCTCCACTATCTCACCCCTCAAAATCAGTTACATAAAAGGTCTCTGAAAATGCTACCAACAGTCTCACAGTTACATAGGGAATTTTTGATCCTGGATTTCTTTTCCTGTGTCACAGGACTCTGAGTGAGGATAAAGCCTTTTCTTTAGAGCTGGCTTCCACATCTGCATCAGGATCCTGCCTTAAAAAAAATCAGGATTTACAACCTACTTTTTCTGGTTAGAGGTTTCAGTCTGTGTCCAGTTCATTTTTCCCTCAAAAAAGATAGGGTTCATATTTTCTTACAGCTTCCCAACTTTGTTCTGTTCTGTGTCCGATGTAATTGATGACAGATTAATGCCCATCTGTCACAGTTCCACACTGTTCATTTTTAGTGTAAATATTCTGTGCTTACTCTTCTGGGTGTTACAACCTGAAAAGAACCAAATCCAAATCTGTAATAATAACATTACCAGAATTAGATACCAATGACAAGTCAAGGAAGCATTGCATATGCATATACATATGTGCTTTGCAACACCATGGTCAGACAGAGAAAATTACCAGTGGCTCTAGGATAAGGGTGCATGCAACAGGAAGAACCACAAAACTGGGGAGCAAGGACCTTGTAACTACAGGAAGAAAAGGGGGCCAGAGACCCAGCAGACAGACACACTGAAACAGATTTGTAGATGCCCCTAAGGATAGCACAGGTAGAGTATCTCTGAGATTTATCTATACAACAGTAACAAAAGCAATTTGTTGTCTTTATGCAGTACTTCAGAATCTGGTGTGCAGAACTCATGGCTCAGATCCTATCCTGAACTCCTGTCTTAATGCTGTGGTGGAGGCATGGCAGTGTTTAGTACTATGGTATTACTGTCTTACTACCATAAACATAACTGTGTTTTGGTGCCTGATTCTGCATGACTGATCTGATCACCTCCTCTTGGGGTCTGACTTAACACTGCTTGCAGCAATTGATGGAGGATGTAGACAATCTAGGAAACCAAGGAGAAATTCAGTTACAAGCAATACTGAAAATAGGACATGAGGACAGAAACATCCTCTAGGTTTCTTGCGTGATCTAGCTGCAACTCAGTCCCACAGCCCAAGTACCCTACTGAAACATTTGTCTTTTCACCTTCACCATCAGGTACTAACAGTTTTAGGTACCCAAACATCCTATGAAATCAGGAATCAGTACCAGATTCTGTAACAGACCCATAACAGCAAAAATTGAGCCGTGGATTGAAATGATTACAAGCTTTGTCTTGTCATCTGTAGGATGTGGGAAAATGAATTCTCAGCTAGAATCATGGATCTCACAATGGGGTCCCAATACATGAACAGAAGATGTTTAACATGGGTCATTAGAAAATGCACAATGAGTTCTTTATGTCTAAGTGTTAATACGAAATGAGAAATGCAGTTACAAGAATCCAATGTGTTCAAAAGATGAGCCATATGGGTATCGCAGTGTACAGAAGAAACCAGAGGTAGGATAGAAGGAACTGAAAATAAAAACACAGACAACAAGGCATTAAAAAAAAGGATGAAAGAATCCCAACAATGTAGAACAAGAAGGTGAAGATTAAACAAAAGAAGATGAAAAAACAATTAGAACCAAAGACCAGAAGGTGAACTATGGGAATTGAAACAGAAGGTAGAAAAAAATGAATGCAGCCAATGTAGCAGAAAAGGACTCTGAGCAGCAGTAATGCTGAGGTTTCTAGAAAAAGGAACATATCTTAATAAAAATTAACAACTAATCCTTGTAAAAGGAAGCAAAAGCTAAACCAAAATTAAGTGAAGCCCAGGCTACTTTCAAGTTGTGCTGGAAGATAAAAAGCAGAATCAGAGAAGAAATGTGATCACATGCTGTGTTACCAGGAAATATGACAGTCTGAAAACATTTTTTAAAATACCAACTTAAAAGCATAAGCATAAAAAATAGATATTGCAACAGCTGCACAAGTGAGGAATAACAACTTGAATGGAGATATCTAGTATGACCCAAATTTTGTAGAATTTAATGTGAATCCACAAGAATATCATACATTCTCTTCATTAACAAGAGTATGCAAACTACTAACATTAAAACAAAACAAAACAAAACAAATGGCAAAACTAGTGACCACCAAATTAATCTCCAAATCAAGGACAAATTAACAAGTCACTGTTGCAGCAGAATTGGATACCGATCATGTTAGAACAACCAGAAAAAGACATAGGATCCTTAAATAGGAAAACCATACAAGTTGGCTCGTAGCACTGGAGGAACATCCAGGGCTAAACAGTGAAGATTAATCTTTAATTGATCAACCAGCCCCAACAAATTTTAACTGGGCTCTACTTACTCAAAAATGCAAAGTAACCCAAAAGGTAAAAGTGTATTAAGGAAGGGAACTCGACAGGTCTGACAGTTCATTTAAGGTGCTGGTAAATTGTTGGTACATTTTTTCACCCTGCATAATAAAGAGCAAATTAAAATCACCAATGGCTACACACAGGAAAATGAATTATTGGGTACCAGAGCCAGGGTTTAGTGACTGAGAACATTGGTGAATATTTATAAAGAGGGTTTCACACTAGCCATACATGAAGCACTGAACCAGGCTGATGACACAACTAAACTCAGTAAATCCAATAACCATGAAATTGGAGAATTTCGTAGATATTATGTGAAGAGCCAAAGAAATCTTACAAGAACAATGTGAGAGTCAAAAGCCTACCAAGTTAATAAGTGGGGGAGAGGGGTGCAAAATTATTCAAGTGGTAGCCTTCTCTAATCAATGTCTAAAGGGGTCAAAAAGATTTCACAGATGAATAGAATCATGGATAAGACTGTAATGGATACAGCTGTGTATCCAGCAAACAGGGTGAAAGTGTTAGCCTGGTGCTAAAAGATACTGCAGACAAAAGCATGGGATGTCAAAATAAACAGGAAAGGAGTAAAGAGAGGAATTAAGTGTTTTATTGTTATTCTCAGATATATGTGAAATCCATGGAGAGAAGACCATATATTTGAAGCCACCATGGAAAACGGAAAGGTTTTTCAAATTTAAAGACTTGCATATTGCACAAATCAACTTAAATATTCCTTTGAACACAATTTTTTGAATTATCAGCAGGAACATATTTTGGGTTAAATTCATGCAGACTATGGGTTAAAAAATATATGAGTGCAATGGAAAGATAAATACCAAAGTACTTTATTGAGAAGTGTGTGGGTAGTGAGTGGAGCATTAAATAGTATAGATCTCAGATGCTTATCTAATGTGTTTGCATTTATCATTGATGGACAACGACATGATGAAAGTCCCTATATAGCGAAATGGAAGTTTACACATTCTAGGACATAACAAAGTAGGCCCGTGTTCTTTCTAACAACGTATACTTTTCATTAATTTCAAGTGTTATAAAAGCAGCACGAGAATCTATTTGAATGGTTACCTGGCCTGTGTGATGATCTGGTATGCAAACCTTTTTACAAAAGAAAATTTTCCAAAACTTAAAAAGAGTAAAAATGAAAAAATGTTGGCTTTAGTAAATGAAAAACAGTTGGCTTTAGTAAGTTCTATTTCAGAAGGCTGCACACCCTTACATGAAGTTTTACAACATTATATTTGTGATCGAGGACAGTTTCTGTAGTGTTGTATTGGGAACATTTTAAAATAAATATGTGTACGTTAAAGGCCTTGTGTTTTTCTTAAGAAATACTAAGAAATTATAGAGGCCACAAATTCTTTAACTGTTGAGATATACTGATAATCAAAATACTACAAATCTGTATGTGCAAGCATGTACTAATTTAGTAGAAAGATTCTTTCATTTTCAAGGAGCTAATCAAGTAGCTTTAGAGATGTCCAACAATTGTTCTCTTGCTTCGGGAGAATAACAGCAAATATCCATCACCATGAAGAATCACTCAATACAAAAGTTATCTTTTTCAGTCTGGAAAAAACACTCACTTTATGTACTTTGTCATGTGGTATCTTGGCAGTTAGATCACACTTTGTAATTGAAAACCAAACTTTATCCAAAGATGTTTGGTGCTCTGTGCTCTCAGTCAGATGGCTTCAAGTGCATAATAAAACTTACACATTGCCATTGTTGTAATTGAAAATAACTTTAAGCTCATTTAAAACTACTCCAAGTAAGACAGTGGATGGAAGAAATTATGGAAAAAAACCTTATACCTGCATCTATAATTCTAAATTCAATAATAGAATTCCAGTAAAATTAAGGGAAGCTTTGACAAATCCAGGAAAGCATTAAAACATGGGCATTACAATTTGAAATAATAAATAGCGATATTTTTATAGGATTATATATTTTGCAGTTCTACAGCATCTAAACTACTGCATGTATTATTTCATACACTTATTGCATTGTTAATAATACAGATTGGGAATCTTCTAGGTCTCATTATAATATTAAAATGTTTCTCAAAAACTTTTGCATATTACAGCAATGTTATTTCCAAATAATTCTCAAAAGGTCAGTATCTGGTGAGGCAAGACCAAAGCATTCAAAATGCTGTCCAAGGAGCAGGCACACAGCAATAACCAGCCAATGCAGGTTAGAGAGCTCGTGGTTTAGGCAACTGAATCAAAAGACCACAGTTACCTGCATATGTCTCTGTAATCAAGAGGTGTTTGAAACGTGAACAGGACCAATGTAGGAGAAAGCAATCCTAATGGTGCAGCAGGGACCCCCCAGAAAAAAGGGCTATCAGACACCCTTGAATGCAGGAAGAGGAGGGGACCAGAGACCAGATAGACATTACAGCTACCCACTGATAGAGATATGTAACAGTGTAATGAAGCTGTACCTATTACAGGTACCATCCCTGGGCTGGTTTTAAGGTGAGTTTATTATAAGACTGCCATGAGAGCAACTGGTTGCCCTTACCCTGTATTTCAGAGCCACATATGCCCACTACATGGTAAATACCACCTGAGTCAAACCTTTAAAGGGACTTGTGTTCGGGTGTTTGGGCTAACATTTTGTTAATTGAATTGGACTGGTTCGGCTGGATGCTTTTGAGGAGTAACTGTTAAATTAAGTTGCGTGGGAGATGACTGGCTGGAAAAATAGATTAAAACTCTGCTTTTTGTCCCTTGTCTTTGAAGTCTGCAGTTTTTTTGTCTGTGTAGGTCAAGAATTTCAGAATCCTGAGTAAGAATGTTAACCTCAGAAGACTGGTCACCTCAAGACAAGGACAGATTTGACAGGTTCAGAGGGCAATACAAATGAAAACACAGTGATGGTGAGGCCATCAGCTTTGGTACTATTCATTTAAGAGTAATTTGTCATCAGTGTTAGGATCTCTGTGTTGATGCTTGAGCATTTAATGTGATTGCAGAGATGTTTTAAAACAATACAAAATGGAATCAAAGAAGCTTGTAGAGCTCTTCAGCAGAGAAAAATCCCTACTGAGCTGTATAGAAGTATGCTATGAATGAACATGGAGTGTCTGAGCTGTGACCAAATGTCCATTGCTAGCCAACTTTACTTTGTGGTGGATTGATATTTCTTCTTTCAAAGCTCAGCATTCATAAATTGTTCTGGGAAACCTCAAAGTTATTTGAAAAGGTCTATAGCAATATAAATTTCTCTATGTAAAATGGCTGTTTAACAAGATTGTCTCCTTGAACTTTTCACATGATTGTGACAGCCACTTTCATTACCTAATGGAAGTTTTATAGTGGATTTTCCCACTACTCCCACATCACTGTTTACTATTATTTTATGGAGAATACTTTACCAATTGGGTCTTTGAAATAAAGGAAAAGACATTTGGTGACATTCCCAGACTGCTATGTGGCTTGTTAGCAGGGCTGCCCAAGAGACAGCTTGCAGGAGAACCCCAGCTCCCATGGGCTGCAAAGTTGTGCTGCAACTAATTGGCCCATGGGGGTTAATTCCACAGTCATTATGGTCACTGCTGAAAAACTCCTTTTGTGTTAGCCCTGCTTAGATTAAAATTAGGAAGAACAGAAGCTTCATGAGGAATTGTTCCTCATTAGTCATGGCGCAGACAGCAGAAGGATGGTGTATGTGTGTAGTTAGATTTTACAATAATAGTGATCATTTAAGAGAAAAAAGAAGACAGAAATTTAAGGAGTGAGTGATTTGGAAGGCATCTGAGGCTTCATGAACCCAACATCCATCATACTGTAGCTGGATGAGTTTTGGAACTGATCAGGAACTGACTCTTTTCTCAGCTCACCAGCAGAGAAAGTGTTCACTTGGTATTTTAGGAAATATCCCTTGCATTCCATCTGGAGAATCCCTGGGTAAATTTATGTTAAATGCTTGCATTCCCTCAGGGCAACAAGTAAAGATGTTTTCAGCTGCCTGATGAGAAAGAAGAGAGTAGAAAGAAAGAAAAAATATCTGGAGAAAAGAAGACAGCTAGTCTACAGCTCAGTGTAGACTAGCATTTAGGGAAACAGAAAAGTGTGAGCAACAGAAGTGAAGGGATGATTTATTTATCTTTTATTTTTCCAAGTTATATGTCTTTGTGAAGTCTCTGTTGCAAAAGACAAACCTCGAGTTCGCCTGATTTGCCATTTTTCATTTTGTGAAGGAAAGACAGTAACATTTCTCCTAGCAACTAAAGATTCTTTTTCCAACAAGTTATACATGTGGAAAAAAAAATAAATAATAAATGTTCTGACTTTGAACTTCAGTGGAAAGTCTCATTTTTACAGTCAAGCATCATCTTTCAGAGCAGTAAAAAAAGAAAGATATTTACAAATATCTTTTTTTTTACCAAAAAAGTAGCTTTCATTTTCAGTGAAGCTTCAAAACTTCACAGAACCTTGAATATTTTTTTATCAGTCCAAAAGAATATTTTGTACATTCCTAAATGTGACACAATGAACACTTCTCAATTTTGAAGATGGGTCATCCTTCTGAACCAGGGTCATCCAATGCCAATGCACTATGCTCAGCACGAACAGTGTGAAGCCTATGATTAATCATTTCTACACATGTGATAAAGGCATGAGACTGCATTTTTCTTCCAGATATACTCATTACATTGCACAAAAATTGGTGGGAAAAAAATTAGCCTTGAGACACGCAGAATGTCACATCTCTAATTGAGATGGCTTGTACTTACTTCAAGGTTAAATTTGGTATAGTGGTTGTACATTGTTGACTAAGAACAGTTTTGATTCTGGCTGTGTGGTTTCATAGCAGCAACATTCACTTTAATGCGTACTGGCATCACTTTAATTAAATTTAATTCATAAAAGGAAGCTAATTTAAAAAAACTTTTCATTTCCTTTTGTTTCTGTATAAATGCTAAAACTGAAAAATTAAAGCACGCATAGTCACAGCAGGAGCCAAGGAACTAAATATGCAGTCCTACCTCCAGACCCCTAAATTGGCTACTGTTGAGGCACATCATCTACATCAAAAGGACAGAATTCCAGCAGAGTATGTCCTCATTCATTACTGTGGCAAGTGAGGAGATGCATGATCAGATTACCATTACACTACGTAGATGCAAAGGATCAGAATAGGACCTCAAAGACACATACTCAGGGCTTCTCAAGTAAAAGATTTCCTAAATGTTATGCAAAATATTATGTGGCATTTAATCTTCTAAGAGATTTCAAGAAAATGTCGTCTACTTTATACATTTAAGGGAAAAAGTCTTTTGTTCATCACATTGGACAGAACTTTTATCCTTAAACTGTCAAGATGATAAAGGTATCAGCATACATTTAAATTCCTTACCTCAAAAGATGGTAAATGATGTATGCAAAAGAAAACCAGATTGCACAAGAAATTTCTTTACACAGGGATCATACCATGGAATAAAGTTAATGTAAAAAAATAGGTGTGGGTTTTTTAAGCTAATGTTAATGCATGATGAGGTCAAGTGCCAAACAAATCCAGCCAACTACAGGCTTTTTTTTTAATAAGAAAAAGGCACGCTTTTTTTCAGACAGAAGATTTTTTTGCTTTGCTTTTGCTTATATTGATGGACTGTGAAGGTCAAGAAGAGATTGATCCACAGAGGCCAGTAAAAGTTAGAAGTAATTTAATTAGAGTTGTCCAAATCTGAAATATCTTCTAATCCGATTATATACTTATTTCTTGAGGGACAGTGTGTGGGCACCTATATTTGCTATAGAAAAATCCTTTTTTTGTAATCTAAAAGGATTCAGTTATCAACTCTTTTTTAAGAAGCAGAATGAGTCAAGAAAATAAAAACCTGAAGAATTTTTCCATAGTTAAAAAATAGAGCATGCTTATATTAGTTTATATTTCAAATAACTGTATATATGCGTATTTTGTATATTATATCTATACTACATTAAATAGTCTTTTGGAGTCCAAGTAAGTAGAAGCACAGTTGCTTAGATGTGTCATGTGAGGATCTGTTTTCATGCTGTGCTGCCTGCCTTATGTAGCTGGTGTGATTCATGGTAACAAGGGGCATAGTCTGGGACATTTGGAGATGTAATTTTGTCTAACTCCCTTAATATAAAATAGACAAAATGCTTTCTGTGAAGAGAAAGGGTGTCATCCATCAAACACTTTTAATCCCTGCTTTGCCATGGTCATCCTTTGAGGATTTTAAGGGTACAAAATGTACAGTAACTGTGCCTACAAAACCTGAGGTGACTCTTAACTGTGAAAGCAAATGAGTCATCATGTGAAGGTGAACGTGCTGTAAATGAGAGCAGAGAGGCTGGGAAGCACACTGGAGTATCGACTAAGGGCAATGTAGTCTGCATCACAGAGCCCTGAGCTGTAGGGAAAGGTCTTCTTCCACTGCCCCAAAACAGTAGCGCTACAGAGAGGTTTCTAAAAATGCAACCCACCCTCAGATAAGCAGGAATTGCAGCACAGGAGAAGAGATTTGCCTGAAAACTGCTCACTAGAAATCTTGAGGTAAAGTAGGTTTGGGCGTATAGAAAGCACAGGAGAGTGAGTCCCTCCCCCTCCCTGTGCCTATTCGTAGAACCAAAACAGAAACAAAGGGGGTTTTTTTAAGAGTGAATTACATTTTTAAAAATTCCCCTCCCTTTCTGTTCTTAAATCCAGAGCCAGAAATAGCAGGGCCAGAATTCTGTGAAAAAGACCACTCTTGCCCTTCTGGGAAATACCACTGTTACCTCTATAAAGTCTGTTGCTGTAAGGTTCGGAGATGTTTTGCTGACTGCAGAGATCTGGATGTTCTTCAGATAGGGAATTGAAAGTTTGTCTCATTACCAGATGCAAATCTCCACTCTAAGGTCCATCCATTAGCAGGTTAGACTGTTGAAGCACATTGAAGTATAACTATTGTACAAATCTGCTCAGGTGTCCTTGACATGAGAGTTTGCAGCACTGCTTTCAAGAGATTTATAAATATGAATGGACTGGTGATGCCAGCCAACATGATTAAGATGCCCCCTAAATCAACGCTACCACTGAGTTGCCCATCAATGGCACAGAAATAATTTCATTTTGATAAATAAAATGTCAGAGATAAAAAGGCCTTTGAACTGAGTGCTGTGCCTTCTGAGCTTTTACTTTCTTACCTTAGATGAGCAACTGATACAAACAGCAATTAAGGGCTTACTTTAAGCAAGGACTTAAGTTCCATATGCTCAATTGCTTTGCCAAGCAGGAATGAGGTTGCTCATATACTTAAATATTTGTCTTGCTATTAGACAAAGAATGCAAGGTTTATATCCATGCAAATTTATGCCCATGTAACAGTTTTGCAAATCAAGAAATGTGTTGTATTTTTTGGAGCTTGATGCATCCTGGGAAATGGAGAATATATTCTTCTGTCCCACTAGTTATTTCACTGCACAGCTGAATTTCTCGAGAAGTATTGGACAGACCATGCATTCCTAATGATAAATATGCCAGTGTGATGACAACTGGTTTTACCTTGAACATTTCCCTGGATAGTGAATTTTTTCAAAGCTGATAATAATATGGCTCAATCTCCCAGGGGGGAAAAAAATACTTTCCTAAGAACCATGTTAGTCCATATTGAATGAGGGCTCTGAAAGTAAGAAGTCACACGAATGGNAAAGAAAAAGAAAAAAGAAAAAGGCTGGCCTAAAAGAGTTTACACAGCTGTGAGTGATAAAATATAGCAGCCATGGCAACCCACTCTCCAGTATTCCGATAATGCATCAGAAATGAGGCTATTAGAATTATTAATTCACATTAGCGGCTATTAAAATTACTACCTGCAGATTCACAGCCTGAAAATCCTTTTCTATTTCTAAGAGAAGGTTCAATTGCAGAGGGAACCTTTTTGCTAAATAGGTGCACTGTATTGTGTGCTAGACATTATGGGAAGTCCAACAGATAATAAAGCTCACATTGAGCTTTATGTAGCTGCTTTGTAATGCAAGCCTAGCAGATGTAATACTTCATTCTTTTAATGATGGCAAAGAACCAACACACCCCTAATAGCAGTAACAATAACTGGACTCTTACTGGTTCCCTGGAAGCTAATACTAGAAATCCAACTTACTGCAGGGTATTTCATTAAATAGCAAGTGACATACAAAACGTTCTACACTGGTCGGTAATAAACAAAGCCAACAGAAACCAGCAGAAAAACTGAGCCAGGCCCATAGAAAGGTTTTGTAGAGATGCTGTGGTGAGACTCAGGGAGTCCTGCAGAGATTTGGCTACATCCTTTCCATCCCCCATTAACTTAACTCAAAATGCAATTGCATGCTGTTTTAAGTAAAAGAAGAAACACTATTACACCAAGGCCACAGCAGGAAATAATCAAGGGGAACAGCAACATGGCAGAGAAAGAACATTTTATTTATGGAAATGAGCAGAAAAAGTAACACACAAGCTAGAAGCCAAATAGGTACCAGCAAAAATGAAAAACAAACAAAGAACATGAACTTGGATCACAACCAGTTTTTTAAGAATTCACATCGCAGTCTATCTCCTTTAAGATCCCATGTACCAAAAATGGATATGACATCCAGTGTTCTTTCTAAAAATTATCATCCTCAGAAAGAGAAGAGGGAAACAAAAGTGACTGTAAAAATGAAATTTAGCACATCCCCACAGGCTAGATACAGCAAATGATGTAGGTGGGGCTTGAGTAGCCTTAACACTAAATGGTATTCTAAATTCTTTTTCCCTAGTCACCACCTAGCTCAAGAAGTGCCAAAATTTCTTAGGGATTTATTTTTTTACAGAGTTCCCTCTGTGCCTACAGACATTTGTTTCTACATATTCAAATTTTACTTCCTGCACAACTCTATCAATAATATCTCTATCTGTAGAAGTAGATATTTAGCCATCTAAGCTTCCTTTGGAGCATGGAATAAGGCTCTCAGCAAATAAAGACACTCTTATTTTCAAAAATGGTGGCAAATAATGTTCTAACAAATGAAAAGGTGGTAATACTTAAGGTTATTGATTAGATGACCTGGGGTTGATTTCTTGCTGGGGATGTCCAGACTGACGAACACTGGATGTCCATATTGCAATGGATCCTCAATGGATCAAAAATCCTCCATATTGCAGTCTCCCCAATGCTCTTGGGGCTGTGCCTAGAAAAGTTTACTGCCACCAGGGAACAGCAACTCTGGGTGCACTTATAATACTAAGGAGGTGGAAGAAGAAATTTGGCTTAGTCCAGTTTGGCATGCAAAGTCAAAGAAATTAGGCATGCCAGAAAATGTTATTGATGGTCCTTACAAGAGATGACCAAGTAACAAAAAATATTTGTCAATGACCTTAATTGTAAAATTTCCAAGAACTACAATTCTGTGGTATCAGTACTCTGCCCTTTTCCCATTTCTCCTTAGGCATTCAGATAAACATTGCTGGATATTGTATTACTCACAGAGATAACACCATCCCTGCACTACCAAAGGGCTTCATGCATGAAAAAAGTATTTGTTATTTCTTTTCCCCCTACTTGCTGTTCATCAGCTCAAGTTCATGTCAGCAGGATGACTCATGTGCTTCTGTCTAGCACGTGCCTAATGCTCAGCTGAGTGGAGCAGAGCCCACTGTGGCTGCAGAGCCCAGCTTGCCAGCAGGGATGGGAGAGGAGAGCAGCTCGTGCCCCACGGACCAGCACACTCGTGCCACCACACCCGAGCACCAGGCAGCTACTGGGCACTGCTTCATGCGATGGGGAGTGTTCACCCAGGACCCTGCAGATACAGCCTTAGCTCTTCTGTGACCTTAGCTCTTCCTAAGGTCACAGAAGTGTCAGGGAAGTATTTTTGCCTAAGAACTTGCTGACTTGTAAAAAATGGAAGCTCCGGCAGAAGTGGATTGTTTTTGTCATAACGTTTTGTTTTGTTTTCCAAATTAATGCTGGGAAAAAATGATTAAAATCTTAAAATCTTCAGAAAGGTGAAATCACCTTTCTCTATACAGTTTCTGTGCAATGGACTAATGAGCAGTTATTTTTCCCTGGATCAAAAAGAGATTTTTAGGAAACATTTGAAGTGAGAGACAAAAAAACTTTGGAGGGAATAGCTGGAGAGATCATGTGAAGCAGCACAGGCACTAGAAAACAATACAGAGTGGAGTAGGCAACAATCACAAAGTTTTTTTTCAACTCTTTCACCTTTTTTCAGCTTTTCACCTCACAAGGTTAAGACCCGAAAAAGTTGGCTGAAGGGGGAAGAGAAAGTAGTGGATGTGATAAAGCGCTTCCTTTTTTTCTTCTCACACACCATGAGTACATCTGCAGAGATTTTCAGTATGACATGATAAGCCCCTAAAAATACACCTGGGTACGTATTCCAGAAAGCAGCCCAGTACTGGAAGAAGAGGAAAAGTTGAAGTATCCAAGTAATCCAAGTATATTATTATTCCTTACGAAAGTGTCCACAGTTTAAAGAAAGAGTCAGGTTTATAGTAAAATTTAGTTGGATGATTGCTGAAGGATACATGATGAAATTCTCCACTGGGTCAAGGAATACAGACTCCAGGAATGAACAGGTCATTCCAGGCATGGCTCCTGGGAGGTACTCCCCATGGCCCACACATCACTGCTTCAGAGTGGCTCTGCTGAGGGAGCAGACACTTGCACAGCAAAACGGGCTTTCCCCATTAAACTATTTCTGCTAATAATATCATCTGACAAAAGCAGTTTAAAATCATTTGCTTCTTTCTACTTTAACATGTTCTGTGTGTTTTCCTTCAGATCATCATCTTTTACGTCACCACAAAGGAGCAGCTTCCATACATTGCCCATTGACTAAATGACTGCTGCTACTTTTAGTCAATTTGATTTTAAATTAATCTCACATTAAAATCTAAATAAGGGATGATTTCAGTTTTTACTTGGAAGATGGAAGGAAGAGCAATGTGGGACTGTACCAGCTGCAGCTTTAGAGCTTTATTTGGAAGGCTACAAGGACACACTTTATTTCCTTAAGGATCTCAAAGGCCTGGACTAATTAGTACTTATTAGAAAACAAATTAGAAATGCATTTTATTTCTCCATATGGTGAAAGATGGAGTTACAGAAAAGGGGTGGGATATCATAAGAGCTGAGATGTTGATTTGCAACGCATAATTTATTTGACTAATTTTGCTTTTTCTTTTATGTCTATGAAGAGGTAACAACTTCCTTCAATGTAACCATTGTTTTGAACTATTTGCCAAATAATTTTTGCTATGTAACTCATCTGTGAACAATTCACTGCACATATTTGATCATTACAATTAAAAATTATTGTGACAAAAATAATTGATAGGTAGGTTACCTTAATTTTTTTATTTGATAACATGGATAGCACTATGACCTTTTTTATGTGAGTGTGCTTGATCTTACTTTTTCATTTTTGTCATCATAAATTCTTCAAAATTAACTTAAAACTGTTTGAACTAGAATTGCTATGGAAGAGAAAACAGGCACTACCAGAATTAAGTAGAATTCACAGAAGTTTAGACCTTATTCTCACTGTTTTGTGAATGTTTCTCCCAAGAGGTACTTAATGTATGTAGAAGGTGAACATGGTCAGTGAGTAAACACAGTTAGAGAAATCTGATTTTTAAAAGTTGATGAATACTCAGAGATGAAGTAGAACTGATCTCAGTAACTGCTGTCAGAGACACCTTATGGCAACCCTGTCATGACCTCATAACCAATTCATTTTTCTGTTTGTAAAAGACAGGGATTTCCCATATTTTAAGGCTGGAATGAAGAACTTGCTGTTCATTATGCCTCGAGTACATTAGAAGTGGGAACACTGACCACTTTGTTGGTCTCCTGACACTGTTCAGCACCAGGGTGACGCCAGCACTCACACCTGCAGAATGCCACCACAGAGATGGCTCCTATCCCATGCTGTTGAAGGTCAGAGCATCTCAAATTCACAGCTCTCACCTCTCCTTCCTGAGTAGGATGTCAACATAAAACCATGATTTTCAGCCCAAATCCTCACCTCCAGCTCTGGGACTAGTTTAAATATGGAAAGACGGTGTTTTCCCCATGCCCAAAGTTCAGGTCTTTAATTTCTGAGTAGACTCCTATTCAACAGGCTTTCTAGTAATCTAACAATCACATTTGTTGTGAACATCATGTGGTGTGGATGTCAGTATTGCCAGTGTGCTAGGTGTGCTTTCAGCCCACCTACAAACAGGGTTCCTTAGGGAAGAACGGGCAGAAGTGCCAAATCTGTTCATCCCGAACAATTTCGCGTATTTTTCTGCTCTAGGCAATTTCAAAAGAGAAAATTATGCACAGATAGAAGTAATTATGTCTATATTCATGCTGACCATGTAATTGCAAGAACAATTATTCCAAATATTCCTTTTAATTCCCCCTACACCTGCCTCACTCTAAATTGTCATCTTTAGATCCCAATATATGGAAGGCACCTGCAGCCTAGGCATATTAGTAAGACATCTAAATCCTTTGGAAACAACCACATACTCTTCATGCTACTAAACATTCCAAGAAAAGGCATTTTATATACCTACTACTAGAAGGAAATATAAAAAGAATCTATGTAAGCATGAAAATTTGGAGGAATTGATTTTATCCCTGGATTAAATGTTTTTGTTCACTATTTGTAGATTCCAGCCAGATATAATTTATTTTACTCCAGTGAGAGGAAAAGGATAGGAGACCTGTTATCTTCTTTAAAATGTTTTTTAGCTAGAAAATGCTTCTAATTTGTATGATGCATTTCTCCATCAATGTTATAGAACTACATGCTTAATTAATACAAACTGTAAGTATGCATGGATCATACATAGTTTTTCAAATTATGAAAGACTTGTTTTTCTCTGTTGATTTCCTTTCTTGACAGGACTGAGCTCACCTTTCAACCACCTCTTTTAACAGCATTTGCTAATCTATATGTAGCTTATAAACTCTTTTCCCTCTTCAAAAATGTTTTCTTCAGTACGTTCCACATTCAGAACTGTATTTCAAAGTGCCACTTTAATCCTTTTTATCTTTCTGATAACTTAGGGATTGGTCATTACTTGGTTATTCTGGTCACATTTCACCATTCTTCACTGAAGTCTCAATAGAGAAGGAATGCTTTAGGCAAAATGAACTCTGAACTTTTGTGTCATCAAAATCTTAACGTAAGTATATTGAATACAGCCTGCATAGCTAAGCCTAAAATCATAAGAGACATATCACATTATAAAAATTGCACCAGCACAAAAGTGGATGATTTTGTGAAAAACAAATTTCATTTCTTGGTGTTATTTCTTACAACTCCAGGTATTTACTGAATCTAAAAATAAAAAAAAAAAAAGTTTTGAAAATATTTATATAAAATACAAGAATGGCAATGCAAGGGAGATAACACCAAGAACCTCCTGCTACCTCCTATACAAACCGTAATGCTTTTTACTCTCCATAACTTATTAAATGATTTTGCTTTCTACAATTACAAAACTAGGATGTTTTCTTCATTTGAATACTTACCGGTCATGATGACACCATAAAAGCTAATGTGCACACTCTTTTTTAAATACGATTACAGCTCCAAGGAAGTAATGCTTATCATAAAATTGTGTTTAAATTAAAATGAGATATTAGCATGAGTTAAAGTGTCCTTTTCTCTTTCATTCTTTTAATACTTTATCTCTCAGGGATCATAAGAAAACTAGTTGTTTTCTAAAATAGCCAATTCTGACATAGGTGTTTTGGTACATACTTTTCATGTATGTCCCCACATCATTATTACATTAAATCACCACTTCTGAAGAGGATTTTGTCTTCTTCACTTCATGTTCTGCATTAGTTATTAAACCTGCTCCTTCCTCCTTGGTATAGACCAATTTTTCACAGCTTAATACTCAAATTATTATCTTAAAATTCCTAAAATGCAGTTCCACCACAGCTTAGCCACTTCTGTCGCTTTTAAAATCGCTACTTATTAATGTTAATCATGTTAGAATGCTGGGTTTTCTTAACTAGTATAAGAGCTTAAGTTTTTAATCTGAGTCTTTTTTTTCCCCTCACAAATTTCCAGAAAATTGCTAGGATTAAAATACCACAAAGATTTCCTTTCAACCCACGTGAGTCTGTAAGGCAGGTTGCTTAGAAGCGAACCTTTTATCCCATTCAAAGGACATACGTGCAGACTGATGTAAAGCATGATCTGTAGCACATGTGTGTTCACTCCAGTGGGACATTTGCACACCTTGCATGCTGCGGTTAACAAAAAAGTAAGAACTGAGGAAATCTTGTTACAAGCAGCTATTTCTTCCTTTCACCTTCATCCTGTATGTATCTATTACTCATCTTTTATACACACCTTTTGGGTGTCACTCTAGGTTAAATACATAAGGCTTTTAAGCTGTGCAGACACTGAAGGGTAGTGAAAGCTGGGTTTCCATTCAGAAGAATAAAGGTGACCCTACAGAGGAAGCCAAGCCAATCTACTTCACTGCAATTGATTACCTGGGGGAATGGAGATGGACAAATGAACTCTTCACCCTCAGTGCTCTCCAAGACAGGTAGTGTATCCACCTGTGGTCACACTGGGACTGCGAGAGATAAATGTGACTTCTTCTCTAGCAGTATGTCAGCCAGTTTAGGCAGCAGCTTGGAAGTTTGAGGAACAACTTAATTTTGCAACCTGGATTTTGGAACTGAGTTGAGCACAAATGCATCAGACCAGATATTTCTGATTCCTCATAAGAACTAAAGATAGCATTTTTGCAAAACTATGTAACCATTAAACAGTGCATGTCGCAGTCCTTGCAATTCTCTTTCTATTGTATTGCTCCACAATCTCCTTTCTGAGAGTCTTCAAGAAGGAAGATGAGGATAAATAAACCAGTTTGGAGCCTTAGTGTATCCTTCAGTGTTTTTTTCAGGTCCATTTGTGTTAGAAGAATAGTACAGATACTGTTCTAGTCTCACTGATTGTTGGTTTCTCCTTAGCAGTGGACAAAATTTCAGATGTCTGTTGTAATTTCTTGGATCAGTCAGTGGTGTTTGATACCCATGGTCCTTGGTCATGATAAACAGCACAGCTTTTATGCTATCACTCACTTGAGTGATTTTGTTCTTTCCTCTCCAAATGTCAACTCCGGTTCCCACTGAACTCAACAGCAAAACTGCTTTAGGCTTCAACTAAAACAGGTTTGGGCCCCAGGAGATGAAAGAAAGTGATTTTGATCAATTGCTCATCTGCCCAAAGAACACTTTCACACAGGTTCTGCCAGGCTATATTTTAGTGCACCTCCTCTATGTGATGCTGAGAGAGATAATAACACAGTTTGGGCTGTTGTGCTTTCAAGATGCAGGTGACACGCTGCTCTATGCCTCATTTTCATCAAACCCAGATGGTGCAGCATCTTTGCTTTGCCTGCGCCTGGCAGAGATTAATACTTAGATAAGGGCAAGCCGACAGAAGCTTCATTTGGACAAGATGGAGGAGGGGCTATTGTGTAAGGGAAAATAGGCATGATCTTGCTTCTTTTCCACTTCCCATTTGGGAGGATTTTGACCTGGAGTGTGTTTGGATTCATATTGCTATTTGAAATTGCAGGTGGCTTTGAGGGCCTAAGACAGATTTTCATATCTGCTTCAGTTAGACATCTATCACATTTCTTCTTGGCTTTGGACAATGCCACCTCTAATCCATGCCTTTGTAAATTCTAGACTTAATTATTGTGATGTGCTCTATACGGGGCTACAGATGAGGACCAACTGGAAACAATAGTGCATGCTGAAACCAGCTGCTTGCCTGGCTGGCAACGGGAGCCTCTGAGCACATACTAGATAGCTTCTCTGGCAAAAGTTCTGTTTTCCTCCCCACCAAAGGAATGGTTCCCTTCCTATTGAAACTGGCTCCTACACTGAACTAGTGTTAAATGACCTGGGCCCTATCTTCTTGAAAAAAACATCTCCTGCCAAGTGAAGTCTCAAAGCAATTTCTGACAGTATAACGTTAGAGCTCTAGATTTAAACAAATAGGAGGCAGTAGCAAGGCTTTTAAAACAAACAGCTCTCAGCTTCAAAATTGGCTTCCCCAACTACTCCAACAGAGCCCAAATGTGTTAAGCTTGGCACAGTAAATGACCCTTCACTTTTCCCTAGCTTTGGATTATCACCACACTTATCACAATGGACTGGTTTGAGAATCCTGTAATAATTGCCTCTGTATTCATGAGCTTTTTAACAACATCATTAATACTGCACTGGACTTATAGACTCCTCATGAAATTATACTAAACTGACACCAAGAGCTTGAACTTTGGATTCTTATTTTAGAGATTCCATCCGTGACCCATTGCCCCTCAAAATGTGTGGTTCAGATAAGCACTCTCAGGATTCAATATTTTTCTGACCTGCCTCTTGGGTCAGCAAAGTGGTTTGGGAAGCTCAAGAGAGAAGCCTTATTTATTACATTTCAACACTTATTTTTTTTCTAATTCTCGCTAAAACCAGGACCTACAGAGAGAAATTCTTAGAACATTAAAAAACTCCTCTCAAATTTCAGAAGGTCTTTATGTTTAGTCTTAAGATAGGAAAAGTCTGTCGCTTCTTATTGCAGCCAAATCATCCATTACAGGGGACAGCTTAAGCAGAATACCCCTGTCAGAAATTTTACTACCATTTATTTAATGCAGAATACTGAAACATTTTCTATTAGACAAATATTATTATCTGTAGCCACGTCAGATAATGCTATTCTCCATCAGCAGTGAAACTGCCAAAATGGAGTAAGACATTCGGGACAGAGCTATGACTTTATGAGAGTAACAGTGGCAGAATCTGTTTTTTATGATAATAGACCCAAGAATCTAATTCCCTCCTCCATTCCTCCAGCTGACCAGTTCAGACATTGTTATCTGAATAAAATGTTTCTGTCTCAAATACTCTGACTAAATGGGATTTAGATGTAACTTATAATTCTTGGAAAGGAAAATATTTCATTACTTCCTATATAGACTACATATGCCAGTAATAATTTAAATTCCAAAAGATATGCAGGTGCTTGGATGGAAAAAGTAGACATTTTGATTCCTTAGTCTCTGCTTTGCTTAATTGGATTTTACTGAGCATTCTAAATCGGCTGAGACTTTTGATCAACTGCACATTCACCATCACTTCCAAGAGCTTTCACAACACCACAGACCTGAATATCTATCTGACAGACATATTTTTGAATCTACTAACAGATCCTTACTAAGATATTTTCATCAAAAATGTAAAACCTTATAAAAAATTCAAATGTTTTGGTTCAGTTGAGGCCCTCAGTTAGAATAATGTCATCTCATGTCTACATGGCATGGTGGTGTTTTTGTTTGGGGGCTTTTAATGCTACAGTGATAGTGATTTCAAAGGTTCTAGCTCCTTTTAAGAGATAACTGCACGATTCTTGATTTTGATCTGTCACCACCTTGCCACAGTATGATATTCCAGGTTTCTTGTTTTGAGTAAATGTATTTTTTTTATCATTGCAGCTTGATAAAACAGAAGCCCATTTTGAACAATAAAGCATAAGTAATGTATTTCTATTTTTATATGTTTTCTTGGACATGATTGCAATTTATGAGAAAAACCACTATAATTATGAATGCAAATGACTTCACAGTTACTGCAACAGATTTTGTTTATATATGTTAAACTATGCTGAGAAAGAGCCGGCTTTGATCTGGGAAACTCATTAATGTCTTTGCAAAACAGCAATCAGAACATGGTATACAGCAGCGATAGTGACTGTGGTTCACCAGGATGTGAGTCAAACAACGCCAGCTTTGAAATTCAGACACCCTCTTGTGTCAGTACACAGAGGTGGATCATAGGCAACGTAGTAAGGCTTTTTAAATTAAATTGTTTTAAGATTATGTTTCTAGCCTGATAGAAATAATACTGTAATTTATTAAATCAATAGAATTATGTTTCCTACCAAGGCAAGGCAGAAGTTCCAGGGAGGACTGACAGTGCATATCCATATCCTGTGAAGTCAAGGAGGGTGAGGGTGCAAGCTTGAGTATTCAGCCCTTGATGTCTGCTCTGTATTCTCTTTCATAGTGGTTTGGACTATTCCCCTTACGTCTCTTCAACACGAAGCTTGGGTTCATCCTGAGGTTAGCTTCCACCAAGGAGCAGCATGGATGAGGCCATACTGTGTTTAGCTGTCTCCATCTGTCACCATCCTCCAACATTAACCCAGAAGACCTCATACTCTCACATGCCACCCAAAATATTCACACAACACTCCAGGGCATGTGTATACTCTCCACATCACACTTATTAAAATCCCACTCTTGAGGCTGTAAGGCGGTTTCCTCATTAGCAGCCTGGCCTGTGGACCCGGGCCTGACGACAAGTGCTGTTAACACCATGTCAACAGATGTCTGAGGAACACCGTGGAGCCAGCCTGGGCCTCGCAGAGACAACAACCCTCCTTTCAGCGTGCAAAAGGAAAGCCCAGGAGGGGAGAGCCAGCCAGATGCCCCGAAAGAATCATCAGGGTATTGCACCATCCACAGGCCATACCGGTAGCACCACACGAGCTCAAAAACCAGTAGTTACTCCGAGAGTATCCCAACAGCAATATCTAAAAGACATTCCTTGCCTTCCCGTTATGCAGTTTCCTGGTACCTGTTCACACTTCAGTGTTTAACTCATTCACAGTTGGCCCAGGTGAGCTTAGAAGGATGTAGGTAGGCCTTACACAAGGCACAGGGAATATCTGTCAGTCATCCAGCAACTGGGCACAGGATGGGCACTGTGCTGGACAGGCTTGAGACCTGGAAGAGGAAGCCAGGGGGTATGGCATGAGAAGGGTCATTTACCACTGACTTCCATATTTTCTCAGAACGCGCCATCACACAGATGGCCTTCCAAAGGGTGGCAGAAACATATGCCGGCCCCTCTTGTAGAAAATGTGAGATCCGCTCCTGGATGTGGTGGGGAGCAGATCAGCACAGCAATATGGGGTGGTGCCCCTGTGCCCCTCTCAAAGACACCCTCCTCCCTCCAGCAGGGCATTTGAAGTAACAGGCACTGTACCCACTCCCCCTTGACAAAGAGCAAGATCTCACACTGTGGAACACTGAACCTGTCAGCCAGAGCAGCTGAAAGCCTTGAGCACCCTGGTTTGGCTACACAGAAATCGGAGCTATCACCTAGTAGAGGAATAATAGGAACCTAGGGAGGGGAGGGATGATGAATCCTTTGCATGCCCTCATGCTCAAAACCCTCCTAGAAACCCTGCCTGGAGGATCTGCAGGGCCTGATCCTGAGGTATCAGCAGGGGGACTGCTCTCCACAGTGGGCAGCTGAGCAACAAGTGGTAGTATGTAGGGTCACCCTTCACTTTGATTTCTTCCTCTCTGTACCAAAAACATGTTCATCAAAAGTAGCCCTTCATTTTGGTTAACTCTTACATTGATAGTTTTCTCTTGGCTGGACAGCACCAGTTTTTGCAAAGATGTAGTAAGTGTCTGTGCAGCTACTAAAGCTATGTCTGTACTTGTCGACAAAGTGTGCTAGACATTGTGCTCTGGCCTGATGGCAACTAACTCAGTCTCATTTATGCAGGACAGCTTCATCCATACTTCCTATGGGGAATGGTTCCTGACTCATATTGACTCCCCTCAGTGAATAAAACCACACTGAAATCATGAGGACAATTATCAGTAGTGCTCAGGTCCACACCACACCCTCATCAATATATCGGTTTAACTGTGGCCTGCTCAATTCACTGAAATGTGAAGCTATTTCAAGATTATAAGTAGGGATTGGAATAACTACAAGTTACAGAGCAACACTCTATCCTTGATCTAGCCTTTAGACAAAGAAACTTTTCTTTGGACTGGAAAACAGGTTAACAACTGAACAAAATTAACCTAATCTGTTTTAATACATATGAAGTTGAGTTTGGTGAAGACTATTTTCCATGGGGCATAGGCAAGCAGCAAAGCCCCAGAAACACTGACTTAGTTCAATGAGTGTTCCTTAGGTAAATCTTCTGATTAGCTGCCATGGAATTGTTTCTTTTCAATGTTTGCAGTACCTTACTCTTCAATGAGAGCCGACTGTGGCTGGCAGCATTCTCATCCCGAGGCAGTGTGTCAATAGGTTAATGTCTTGGCTAAAGACCCTGAGTGTGCTTCTCTTTGCAGTGCTGCAGCGTTGGCCAGAACGCAGCCACAGACCACAATAGTGAGCTTCACTGCCCAACACTCTCCTTCACCAAGGGAGATATTACACTCAAATATCCCCAGCCTCTCTAAATACCTGTTGCTGTCTTTCTGCTGGGTTTTAGCACCTACCTGCAGTCTTGTCATTGTGTCTAGGGATATTAAACTTTTAAGGTACTTTTTTTTTAAGCAGTCAATGCAGAAAATCTTCTCATTTCATCTGCAAAAGTGTGGGCCTTTGGCAAAATGAGCTCCAGCCTTTCTCTGGTCTTCTTTAGTCATTAAAAAGGTTACACTTAAAAGCAGAAATTATTTGTTACCACTATCTCATCACAAACTTTACATCTTTTTCTTCAGGTACCACATTTACATAATTAAGGACCATTTATACTCTTTGGTTCTAAATTTTAATTCACCTTAAACTCTTCAACATAGAGTGTCTATACTTCAATGGAGACTTGGAGAGATTCTGAATATACAAATGAATGCAAAATGTGCAAAATTATTTACTGATTGCACCAGGATCATACATGTATGCCACAAAATTATCTTGTAAGACAAAAATCAAGCCAGCAAATAAAAAAGAAGCCTGTTCAATACATCCAGTAAGTTCTGGTCGTTCTCAAAAACGTTATTTCAATTATATTCAGGGAGTGATACTGCACATGTCAAAAAATCAATTTCATTAATTTTCTCATGTTTCATCCAGATACTGGACCACAACGGTCTGGAAGCCCTTTTCTAATTATGGGTAATTGGGTGAAAGAACATTTGAATTTATATTAACAAGTGAACTTTCTGCATGAAGGATGCAGAGCTCTCCAGCAACGTGCTCAGTGTTTTACTAAGGAGCTGAAAAAACATCAGCTCCTATTCGGTGTTGTATGGCAGCTCAGGTTACTCACTCTTTTATAAGATTGCTCAGTATCTTGCAGGATTAATTTGGAGTGGGGTTCTTGGCCATTGGTCACAGCATGTTATTTTCTGCCTAGCTGAAATCATCTTCATTCCAGTCAATAAAACCCAAGCACCTTTTGGATTCACTACATGCAATTGCCAAGCTGTTAAAGTGGGCTTTGACCTTTTTCTAGCCTATATGTGGTACCTGGTTTTTGTCTGTTTATTACTCATTAAGATCTTTGCAATGGAAGAATTTGCCCCAAAGGAGGAGAAAATAATTGAAGGTTTTATGATATGCTATGGCATGATGAACAAGCCATGAAGGAAATCTCAAAAACAACATAACATATAAATGTCAGAGAGTTTGCATCCAAACACAAATCTCACCAGAATAAATCAAGGACTGTTACTAATCAGAGTCTGAAATAGTCTTAAAGAACAAAGGTGTGTGTAAGACTTTAACTACAGGGATGAAAAAGGAGACTATATGTCATGATTATAAATTCTGCAATGATGACAAAGAAGCTTCAACACAGTAAAGCCAACAGAGCAGTTGAGAACAAAAAAAGCAATGTCTCTGTATAGATTTAGAATAACATTGAATTAATTTTTTTTTTCACAGCAAACAAGATGTTCTCTGGCAAATGATATGAATCCTTTGTCAAGGCTGTCCAGATGGCCTTTGTGAATAAAATACTGCACACAGCAGTGACATACTTGTTGGACAGACAACGTACAGATTTGGAAACAGCCTGTTGGAGAGCTTCTTCATTAAACTAATAATGTTTCTGGTGATTTGGTTACAAGAAGCCAAGGGCCTGGTGACAATTTCACAAAAAAGAAAGTTTTAGCTGCTATGACAACCTGAACAACTGTGTTTCTCCTCATGACAACCTGTCTGAATTATATAGAATCATGAACTCGCAATGAAAAATAGATTCCAGAAAAGTCTGTGAGAAATGTTAAACTATACCTGGGAGATGACAAAAAAACTAATACAATGATTCTGTTACCCTTTTCATGAAATAAGATTGAGAAGATTGTGAGGATGTTGAAAACTGCTTTGGTTATTGCTTAGATGCTTCTTTTACAAACTTTTTTCCCCAACAAAGCAGGTAAAACTCAAAACAGGAGTTCTTCAGTTGACTTTATTGACAACAAAGTGGTCATAACACAGGTAAAAATAAAGTGGAAAAGAGAGGATGGAGAAAAAAGACAAAACAAATTTTTAAGGAAAGCGAGGCTTGAGAAAAAAAGACAAACACAACAGATTTCCAATAAATGTGAGGCTTTTAAATATATAATTTCCTATTCCATGTTTAGACTCTCTTTTAATTTCTTTTTCTAATTCTATACCAGGGAGTTTGCCAATCCAATTTTCTAACACTCCCATTGGGTTTCTCTGACATCTCTCTACTGCCCCCTGTAAATTCAGTTTTAAAAAATTTTCCACATGTATTCCATACCAAAAATGTCTTTCTGTTTTGATTGTGTCATCCTGATAATGTAACAAAACAAAATTCCACACTGTGGTGGGGTTTTTTTTCAAATCAATTTTATGAAACATGACATTTCAGAGCAATATTCCTACAAACATAGCAACAAGGAGAAAATACTGAAAGAAAGCAACTTTCTAGAAATGAACCCAGTAGATCAGACCAGTATATTTCTTTCAAGCGCTGATATGAAACAAAATTTGGCCATGCAGAGCCCAAAAGCTCCTTCCAGATCTCAATCCAAATTCTTGTGCTGCAAGAACAAGAGCAGCAGACATATAAACTAATTATATTATTTGTTTGAATAATACTCCTACCACTATACGTAATCACCTGAATAAAGATCTGTGTGCTAGGGGTTGCTTCCATCTCCTTCAAAGAAGCTAACTGACTGGAGGTAATCCACTGCCTAAGAGTTAATCCCCCTGAATACGATTCCCTGAATTTCTAGTTAATCCACTATAGCCTACAAATGGGTTCTCCATTGCATGTATAACATCAAAGTATGCCAATGTAAATGTTCTCTAGTTAATAAATAACCCAAACAAGCATTTAGCTGAAAAGCCATTTAACATCAGCTGTAATAAGTGACAAAAAAAATTATGATAGAGAACATCTCTTGAAGAAGATGAGAGAGGGCAGAGAAAGGGAATCTGATCTGTAATGAATGCAGTTCTGCTGCTTGTTTACCGTGATTGCTGCACTGTAGCTAAAGGGGGTGCATGACAACCATGCAGTGTTGCTGTGACAGCTTCCATTTCCCTAATAACATTGCACCCTTCCTAGTATTATTCTATCAGATGTAGCACTTATAAAGCAGTGCACATAATTCTCAATAATATGATATAATCACATGGACTTTTACGGATGAATAGATTATATGAGCAGGACACTAATTTTCCAGCCAAAAATAGAGCAAGACAAGAAGTACAAAGATACATCTAACACTGTTTTTACCTACTTCTTAATGATTATAGACCTTCAGTCTGGCAAAACCTTACTTTGAAAGGAACTGTTATTTTTGTTTTTTGCAGCAGTTATCTTAGTGTAAACACAGACACTGATATACCCATTATGCAAGCAAATGGAAACAACTGAAGCTGATAAAAACAAGTTTATAATCTAAGGGTCCATTATCATCATACAGGGCCTGCTTTTCTCCTTTGAAGTCAGTGAGATTTTGTCATTGCCACCAATGGAAATATAGTCAGATACTTAATCCATATGGTGAATTTGCTATGTATTACTTCCTTAATCACAGAAACAGCTACTTCAGAACCCCTTGAGTTGATCAGGCATTATTATTCAAAACACTGCTGTAAATCATATATTGCATATGTTGTCTACTTCCTATTTCAGATAAAAGCAGATTAGTCTGAGAATATACAAATATTACTGAAGAAAGGGAAAAAAAGGAAAGAAAAAAAAGAGGAGTGGGACAATTTGGAGGAACATAGTGACCATGCTTAGATTTTGGCAGCTATAGCAATGCAAGCAGTAGAGGAATTAGGCCGTGAAGAGACCTGATGAGCTTGTTGTCAAATTGAAAATGGGAGTATAATGATATGTGAGATAATTTGCCTTTGACACAAATGAAAACATTGGACTTTTGATGATCAGATAATCAGCTAAAAAAGCCCGGAGCTGTGTTAATTTTTTGGAGTGGATTGTGTTTAGACAGGATGATGGACATTGATAAGGCATTTATGACATGGCACAGTTGTGATTCCAAAGAGTTTGGTAAGATATTTGTAAAGTCAATCTGACCCTCACAATGTAGTCAGTGTGGAGATGATGTAAAAGCAAATGAATCTGATTTCTAACCAATGGAGTCTAAGATATGAGTGTATATTGCAACACATGGCCATATGTAAATTTAAACAATGTACAAATCAGACTGCACAGTTTATGAAAATAAATATAAAATAAAAATATTTGCAGTGGTTCTTTGGAGAAGCGTAAGATGTGCAGTAAAAGAAGAAGGATCATTTAGATGTATGTGGCTGTGTGTGGAAAAGAGGTGTAACGTGAGAGGACAGGGTAAAAAAGCATTGGGTGTGAGAGACTGAGTAGGAGGATAAAAGATGCAGGAGATAAAAGGGTTGAGAGAGGAGAGATATAGACAAGGTAAAATGTATGTCTGATCTTAAAGATAAGGGTAAATAGCTTTGGTTCAGTACAGTAAGCAACAGGAAGCCAAGCAGTGATTCATATGGCCAAAACAACAGAAGAGGAGATGACACAGAAGCCTAGTTTTGGAGAGATTATTGGGGAAGATGAGTGGAAAAAAAAAAGGAAAACATTAGAGAAAAGGATATAAATGAGCACCAGACTGTATATGAAGATATTAGTAGACACTAGTCATAAAGCAAATATATTTATATTCTCCACTAAATACTTGTAGGAAGTCTCCATTTTCAGGCTTTTAATATTATGGATGAGTTTAATTTGTTGTGTTTCTTTTTCAAAATAATACCAAATAAAGGTGTCTTCAGCCACTGATTAATCATTTGCCAAACTTAGTTTTTAATTAAATGTGTTATGTGAGTACATAAAGGAATAAACATCAAAGTTGCTCTGTTCTGCTATTGTTAAAATGGGAAAAATGTTTTTTTTCCTTCGGAATTTTAAGTTTTATATTACATGATTTAGCCCAAGGCAAATATTTTTTTATGGCTGAATTATAAACTTCTTGAGAAACAGGTTTATAAGAGAAGTGCAGACAATCTTCAAAAAAGCATTATAAACACCAAGTCAAATTATGAAGCAAAGATGGGCCTGAACCCAAACCCCAAAGCTAGCCACTCCATTAACTTTTACATACACTGGATTCAGATTTAGTCTTTGTAACACTAACAACTCATCCTTGCCATAAAATCCCATTACTGATGTGAAAATGGAGAGCTGAACAAATGTGTAAGCAGTTGCAGGATCAGGACCTAAAATACCGTGACTAAAATGTGAGAAGTGGATTATAAAAAGAGACTTCTGAATGTTTCATTTGATGCCAGTTTATATTCAAGATTATTAAAGATTAAACATTTTCAGGTACATATATGTAAACCAAGGATAGAATGTCTTCGCTCATCATTTCAGGGCAATTAATACATAGAAGAAACCCATGTTTATATCAATGAACCGGAGAGAAGAAGATGGATGGAAAAATTAGACTAGTGCCATTCATGTTGTGATAGGAAAGGACATTAATGTACCAGACTCTGCTATATTTGCTAGGCCTTCAGACTTCAACAAGAAGAAAAAAAAAAAGTAAATTCCCATTGTGGAATCCAAAATACCCACACAGTGCTGAGGAAGGGCAGAAATCCTCTTCCATAGGCCATGTTAGCCCCAACGGAGGCCATTCCTGTTCAGCTGTCTTTGCAGCCTGTTGCACATCTCTCTCTCTCTGCAAGAAAAGGAAACACTGATATTTGAGACATAAGCATGTTGAAATACACCTTGGTATATGGATCAGTGATTACAGGGTAGGCTCAGGTGATAAAAGCAACCTTCACCATTATCTTACAGTTTATCACATTGTACCATCTTCCCTAAATGTCCATGTTCTGTCTGCATTTAAGTGTTTAAATTTTCTTCCAGAGAAAGGCATTTCTTTAAAATATACTAGCTACTAACAAACTGTGTCTCCATCTGCAAAAAGAAACTTATTAATCAGATAGGAAAAAAATGTATGAAACACAGTCTCTGGTTGGTTGGTTGGTTGGTTGGTTGGTTGGTTGGTTGGTTGGTTGGTTGGTTGGTTGGTTGGTTGGTTTGGAGCATCTTTACAGTGTACAGCTGGCAATGATTATTTCCTTTCTGCAGATTACTAGAAATCACCTGACAGACAATGCTAATTCCAAAGCAAGAGAGCCATCACTGTCATGGACGAAATGTATTTTTTGATGTACGTGCTTTCTGGGTATCTGTCACTCAGAGAATTAATCTTGGTTTCTGAAACAGATTTTAAAACAAACATGTATTTATATATTTCTGCAAACCCTTAGTAAGCAACCATCAGCAGGTAATTTCTGTTTTCAAAAATAGATTTACTTCATTTTAAAAGCTATATTGTTGCTCAAACAGTCAAACTATGATCAGGTCAGAACCCATTTGTCTCAAGGACTGTCCAGCAGAATGAGAGTTTTAATAAGCAGAAAGCACTGTTAACTCTCCCCTTCCCCCGTGTTCTGGGAACATCTCTAAAAGAAAAAAAATAATGGGGGCTTAATGTGCTACCCATAAAATATACATCCCAATCAATCAAGAAAATGCATAAGTATTGCAAATGATGATCCAGAGACTGCCTAAAGATGGGGAAATGAGACTGAACCCAATAACTCAGTCTGACTAGTTCCAGCCTGCCTAGTTTCTATCCTGCCTGCAGACACAGGCATGGGCAGGAGCAGGGGCACGGGCAGGGGCAGAAGCAGAAGCTGACAAAGGAGAGAATGAAGTGTACAGAGAGTGTAACAGGATCAAACTGCATTTTAGTGCACAATATTAGAGAATTGTAATCATGGCAGAGAAGGGGAATGTCTTGAAAAAACTCAGACAGTAGTGGTGAGAGAGTGTGCAGTATGAAACCAGCAGACAGATTTCCTACAGACTTAATCTCCAGACTTCAGCTGACCTTAAATTCAGGGCTTCAAAAGGGCAGCAAGGGAGAGTGAGTAGAAGTCTCAGACTCAGGGCTAGAGACAAAGGGATGGAGGAGGCTGGATTTGTGTATGGTTTCTGTACACAAATGTAACATGTTTGTAGTTAATCTGTGTGGCTGGAGACTTACAACTATGTTTGAAAACTATTTCAAACATGGCTACATCTTCAGAGTGGACAGGGATTTACTGTCGTGGCTACACTTGGAGGATGACCTTGTCCTCAGCAAAGCCCAGCTCTTTTCCCACTACATCCCTCAGAAAGACTCCTTATGGAGCAGGTCTTCTATCAGGCCTTTTTCCTGATGAAGCATTAACAGAGTTTGCCTTGACTGTGCAGTCTTGACTGTGACCAGTAACAAATTGTTTTCAAACTGCCCTGGGAGATGAGAGTGGCTGACATCCACCACTGGCTGCAAGTCATTTTCCTAGCACAGACCCATCCTTGGGGACCATTTAACACTGTGTTTCAGCTTTCAGCCTTGGAGCTCTTCCTCTAATCCCTACTCCAGCGACTGGATTGCCTTCACATAGAGGGGGTGCAAAGTACTCCACATAAAAGCAGCAGTCGGGTTCAGCCAGGTGATCACTCCCCAGGAGCAGGGACAGCCTGTAAGGCAGGGCAATAGGGCAAGGAGGAGACAGGGCCCATAGCTGGTGAGCACCAGACCGTGCAGCCAAAGCAGCAGGATTCAGAGCCCAGTACGTCCCCGCTTTGTTCCAGTCCCCTGGTGCCAGTGGTGGTGGTGGGGAGAATGCTCAGGAGGAGACACACGCTCCCCGGTGAGGATTTCATGCCGCATAGCCTCCTTCGGGAGCAGAGCCGGCCCTGGGGGATCCCAGCAGCTCCTCAGCCCCTCAAGAGGCTTCATGAGAGACAGACAGACTGAGGGGGGCAAAGCTGCAACAGGAGCTGAGAGAGACGGGAATGACAGCAAGAGTGGATGAGAAGGGAGGTGGGAAGAGGGTCAGAAGGGAGGTGGGAAGAGGGTCGGAAGGGAGGGGATACAGGGAGGCCTCCCCCCGAGATGCAGATATGCAAAGGGGACGAGAGGGCAGTGGCCAGATGAGCCTGACACCTGGGGTACGCTGGCGGGGCGTCCTGGCAGTTCACCCCACACCAGCACAGCCAGCCTCCCCTAGGAACAGAGGGGACGGTGGTGTCCCACTGGGGAAGGGCGGGGACTTCGAGAGACACGCGTGGGGACGGACGCGCTCTCGCACGAAACAAAAAGAGAGTGTTGGGA